>OZ024821.1:55046197-55486197 GCA_964016985.1 Anodontia alba
TGGGTTCGAGTCTACAGAGTTTTGTCAAAATATGCAATATTTTGCCCATTTTTGCCAGAGAAATATAGGAGAAACAGTGATATATCATATTTCTGACCTCATATCATACTATTTGGACAAGTAACGAGTTTGTATAATAAATAGAAACATTGAGAACATACATCCGCCAGGTAGGTCCGGACTTCGGGACATGCTGGGGAGTTTTCGGGCCATAAGTCATTACAATCTGGATACATTTGCCATAAATAGAGGTATACAACAAATGGTTGTAACTATTCTTTAACTTTACCTATCGATCTCAAACTAACACTGGTGTATAGGTATTAGGTAGGCAAATACAATGCATAATGACTGAGGTTATATATCATGTGTTCTTGGGTTCAAGTCTCTAGAGTTGTCCAAAAAATGCAATATTTTGCCCATTTTTGTCAAAGAAATATAGAAGAAACAGCGATATATCATATTTTTTTACGCCAGGCCATACTATTTTGAGAAGTAATGGTTTCAGATAATTCATTAGAACACTGAGGAGCGTACATCCGCCAGGAAGGTCCGGACTTCAGGCCATGTTGGGGAGTTTTCGGGCCATAATTCATGAAAATCTGGATAACCTGCCGTAAATAGGGGTGTATAACAAATGGCTGTAACTGTTCTTTACCTTTATCTAACGATCTCAAACTAACACTAGTGTATAGGTATTAGTCAGTCATATTCAACGACATATAGAGTCAGGTTATGTATGCACGTGGTCTTGTGTTCGAGTCTCTAGATTTATATTAAACAATCTGCCGAATTTTGCCCATTTTCGCGAGAGAAATATAGGAGAAACAGCGATATATCTCATTTTTGACTTTATATCATATTATTTGGACGGGTAACGGTTTTGGCTAATCATAAGGAACACTGAGAAACATATATGCGCTAGCTAGGTCCGGACTCCGGGCAATGCTGGAGAGTTTTCGGGCCATAAGTTATGAAAATCTGGATAAAATAGGGTATATAATAAATGGCTGTAAATATTCTTTACCTTTACCTAACGATCTTAAACTAATACTGCTGTATAGGTTTAGGCAGTCATATTCAACGACAAAAAGAGTCAGGTAATGAATCCACGTGGACAGGGGTTCGAGTCTCTTGATTTTCATATGTAGTCCCAAACATATGCAGAATTTTTGCACTTTTTCACGAAAGAAATATAGAAGAAACAGCGATATATCATATTTATGACCCAATATCATATTATTTGGACAGGTAACGGTTTTTGGATAATCATTAGGAACACTCAGGAGCATACATCTACTAGCTAGGTCCGGACTTCGGATGCTGGATAGTTTTCGGGCCATAAGTTGTGAAAATCTTGATAAATTTGCCGTAAATAGTGGTATATAACAAATGGGTGTTACTATTTTTTACCTTTACTTAACGATCTCAAACTAACACGGTATAGGTATTAGTTAGGCAAATACAACGGCATAATATATTAGGTTATATATACCTGTGGTCTTGGGTCTATGCTATATTTTGCACATTTTTGCCAGAGAAATATAGGAGAAACAGCAATATATCATATCTCTAACCTCAAATCATACTATTTGGACTAGTTACGGTTTTGTATAATCTTGAGAAACACTGAGAATATAAATCCGCCAGGGATGTCCGGACCTCGGACCATGCTGGGGAGTTTTCGGGTCATAAGTCATGAAAATCTGGGTAAATTTGCCATAAATAGGGGTACATAACAAATGGCTGTAACTATTCTTTACCTTTACCTACCGATTCCAAACTAACATTTTTGTATAGGCATTAGGTAGACAAATACTACAACTAAAAGAGGTAGAGTATGTACGCATTTGGTCTTGGGTTCGAGTATCTAGAGTTCTGTTCAAAAATATGGACAGGAAACGGTGTTAGATAATTCATAGGAACACTGAGGAGCGTACATCCGCAAGGGAGGTCTGAAATTCTGGCCATGCTGGGGAGTTTTCTGGCCACAATTCATGAAAATCTTGACCAATTTGCCATAAATAGGGGTATATAACAAATGCCTGTAATTATTTTTTACCATTAGCTAATGATTTCAAACTAACACTGGTGTATATGTATTAGGCAATCTTATTTAGCGACATAAATATTCAGGTTATGTATGCACGTGCTCTTGGGTTCGAGTCTCTAGATTTATGTTCAAACATATGCCAAATTTTGCCCATTTCTGCGAGAGAAATACAGAAGAAAATGCAATAGATCATATTTTGACCTAATGTGAGATTCTGTGGACAAGAAACGGTTTTGGATAATCATCAGGAACACTGAGGAACATACATCCGCTAGCTATATCCGGACTTCGGGCAATGCTGGTGAGTTTTCGGGCCATAAGTCATGACAATCTGGATAAATTTTCCATAAATAGGGGTATATAACAAACGGCTGTAACTATTCTTTACCTTTACCTGACGATGTCAAACTAATACTGGTGTATAGGTATATGGCAATCATATTCAACGGAGTCAGGTTATGTATGCACGTGGTCATGGGTTCGAGTCTCTAGATTTATGTCAAAGAATATGCCGAATTTTGCAGTTTTTCACGCAAGAAATATTGAAGAAACTGCGATATATCATATTTATGACCCAATATTATACTATTTTGACATGTAAAGGTTTTGGAGAATCATTAGAAACACTAAGGAGCATACATCTGCTAGCTAGTATTATGCCGTTGATTTAGGGCAGAATTAGATTTCGAATTTTTAATAAGAAAAAAAGTACAGTACAAGTTTCTATTTCAATTCCTTTATGGAAATCCACAAATTATATATTCAAATAACAAAACAACAATGTTCGCGCCAAAACAACAATTACAACACAGTGTTCAAGTTTCAATAACAAATAATAATTCTAATTGTTCAACTGGCCTTCCAGATTTAATTATTCGCGCAATTATTTTTCATTTGGAAATCCAAATTATTTCTCACGATGGTGTACCACTCGTATCTCAAACTTAACTAACTCTTTTTTGTTTTTTCGCCCACTTGCTCTCTCTTTCGTAACTGACCAATCAAACACTCCATAGCACACCATTATTACAATCAGCCAATGAAAATACCCGTGACAACGTGTTAAGAGCTTGCATTTCCCGCCTAATATTTTAACACGTGGTCAGGGTAAATTTCAAAGTCGGGAAAACTGTTTTTTACTTTCCTAAAACGCTACATGCATATTTGGTATCTAAATAATGCTTATGATTCACAGCATATCAAAATCAAATGTATATTTTAATATTTTAGCTTTTGTCTCAATAGTTCGAAAATTCATAAAATTTTAGTTTGCATTTCAATTACCTTAAGTGTTAATTCCCAAGGCTACTTATCATAATCACATAAGGGATTTATTTGTGTTAACAAAGGCTCAACTTATGATATGCAAGCCGTCCAAAGTACCCCCGCAGACATATCAATTGCACAAGTATGCACCTGACGGCGGATGAAGCCATAAGTGTGAAATTTTAGCCTTCTAGCGAAAAAATCTGCATAATATCTTTATGTGATGACGAACTTTTTTATGAAATTATTCTTTCTATTATTCAATATGTCAGCAAACCCACAAAAATACAACTATACAAAAGAAATCCAAAGATGTACCAAAAATGATAAACAACTAATAAACATGGCTATATTATTTTTATTATTTTATTTTTATTATTTTTTTGTTTGAAAATTTTGCTGCATAACACTAGGCCCGGACTTCGGACAATGCTGTAGAGTTTTCGGGCCATAAGTCATGAAAATCTGGATAAATTTGCCATAGATAGGGATATATAAAAAATGGCTGTTACTATTCTTTACCTTTATTTAACGATCTCAAACTAACACTGGTGTATAAGTATTAGGTAGGCAAATACAATGACATAATATGGCTGGTTATATATGCATGTGGTTTTGGGTTCGAGTATCTAGAATTTTGTCAAAAAATATGCAATATTTTGCACATTTTTGCTAGAAAAATATTAGAGAAACAGCGAGATATCAATTCTCTGACCTCATATCATACTGTTTGGACTAGTAACGGTTTTGTGTAATTTTGAGAAACAGTGACAATATAAATCCAGCAGGTAGGTCCGGACTTCGGGCCATGCTCGGGAGTTTTCGGGTCATAAGTCATGAAAGTCTGGATAAATTTTCCTTAAAAAGGGGTATATAATAAGTGGTTGTAGCTATAATTTACTTTTACCTACCGATCCTAAACTAACACTTGTGTATAGGCATTAGGTAGACAAATGCCACACCGTAAAGAGGTAGAGTATGTAGTATGCATGTGGTCTTGGGTTCGAGTATCTAGAGTTCTGTCCAAAAATATGCAATATTTTGCCCATTTTTTACATAATGATCTCAAATTGACACTGGTGTATAGGTATTAGGCAGTCATATCTAACGACATAAATATTCAGGTTATGTATGCACGTGCTTTTGGGGTCGAGTCTCTAGAATTTTGTCCAAAAATAAGCAATATCTTGCCTATTCTTGCCAGAGAAATATAGGAGAAACAGCGATATATCATATCTCTCGCCCCATATCATATTATTTTGACAAGTAACGATTTTGTATAAACTTGATAAACACTGAGAACATTAATCCGCCAGGTAGGTCCGGACTTCGGGCCATGCTAAGGAATTTTCGGGTCATAAGTCATCAAAATCTGGATAGATTTGCCATAAATAGCGGTATATAACAAATGGCTGTAACTATTCTACACCTTTACCTACCGATCCCAAACTAACGTTTGTGTATAGGTATTAGATAGAAAAATACTACAACCTAAAGAGTTAAGGTATGTATGCACGTGATCTTCGGTTCGAGTCTCTAGAGTTTTGTCAAAAAAATATGCAATATTGCCCATTTTCGCCAAAGAAATATAGGAGAAACAGCAATATATTATATCTCTGACCTCATATCATACTATTTGGACAAGTATCGGTTTTGTGTAATCTTGAGAAAAACTGAGAACATAAATCCGCCAGGTTGGTCCGAGCTCCGGCCATGCTGGGGAGTTTTTGGGTGACAGGTCATGAAAATCTGGATAAATTTGCCATAAATAGGGGTATTTAACAAATGGCTGTTACTATTATTTACATTTACCTACCGATCCCAAAGTAACACTAGTGTATAGGTATTTGGTAGACAAATACTACAATTTAAAGAGGCAGGGTATGTATGCATGTGGTCTTGGGTTCGAGTCACTAGAGTTTTGTCAATAAATAGGCAATATTTTGTCCATTTTCGCCAACGAAATATAGGAGAAACAGCAATATATCATATATCTAACATTATATCATACTATTTGTACAAGTAACGGCTTTGTATAATCTTGAGAAACACTGGGAACATAAATCTGCCAGGTAGGTCCAGGCTTCGGGCCAGGCTGAGGAGTTTTCGGGTCACAGGACATGAAAATCTGGATAATTTTTTTCATAAATAGGGGTATATAACAAATGGCTGTTACTATTCTTTACCTTTACCTACCGATCCCAAACTAACACTTGTGTATAGGTATTAGGTTGACAAATACTATAATTTAAAGTGGCAGGGTATGTATACATATGGTCTTGGGTTCGAGTCTCTAGAGTTTTGTCCAACAATATGCAATATATTGTCAATTTTCGCCAAAGAAATATAGAAGAAACAGCGATATATCATATTTCTTATCCCAGATGGACAAAAAACGGTTTCAGATAATTCATAGGAACACTGAGGAGCGTACATCCGCCGGGAGGTCCGGATTTCCGGCCATGCTGGTGAGTTTTCGGGCCATAATTCATGAGAATCTGGACAAACTTGCCATAAATAGCAGTAACAGATGGCAGTAAATATTCTTTACCTTTTCCTAACGATGTCAAACTAACCCTGGTGTATAGTTATTAGGCAGTCATATTTAACGACATCAATATTCAGGTTATGTACGCACGAGATCTTGGGTTCGAGTCTCTAGATTTATTGCCCATTTTCACGAGAGAAATACAGGAGAAAAAGCGATACATCATAATTTTTGACATAATATCATATAATTTGGACAAGAAACCTTTTTGGATAATCATCAGGAACACTGAGGAGCATACATCCGCTAGCTAGGTCCGGACTTCGGGCAAGGCTGGAGAGTTTTCGGACCATAAGTCATGAAAATCTGGATAAATTTGCCATAAACAGGGGTATATATCAAATGACTGTTACTATTCATTATTTTTACCTACCGATCCCAAACTAACACATGAGTATAGGTATAAGGTAGTCAAATACTACAATTGAAAGAGTTAGGGTATGTATGCATGTGGTCTTGTGTTCGAGTCTCTAGAGTTTTGTTCAAAAATATGCAATATTTTGCCCATGTTTGCCAAAGAAATGTAGGAGAAACACCAGTTTAGTATATCGCACTACTAGATTAGTTCCATTAAGAAAAACTATAAACTATAACTAAAATTATCGGGTGTCGGCGGATTTAGCTGATACGTAATAACGCATTTTACATAGACATTTTCCATTAATACTAGATAATCGTAAAGCTAGATACACATCGCAAAGTTGTTTATTCAAGCGAAGAAACTGACCCGTTTTCACTGTTATGAATAGTTGTACTTCTTAGCGGACAAAATATTGGTTTATAATAAAACTGACCAGCAAAAAATACAACAGCCTCTCTGGCGCAGTGGTAACTATGGCTAGTTCGTATGCATGGGGTCTGAAGTTCGAATACCAGCTTAAGTGATAATTTTTGCTTTCGTTGTTTAGCTTTTGTTTTCGTTTTCAATAGATCCTGTTCTTATTGACATCATTTTTATCTATCATTGTGGACGTTCACTTTTTTGAAATTTTAGGACACCGTATATTTTGACGACAAGTAATGACGCTGTGCGGAGGCGAAACTTATTTTCTTTTATTGCAGGGGTGCTGCATGTGTTACGAGCCAGGCGTAATGAGAAAGAAATGAAAGTGAAACCAGCAACAAGCTTTAAATTAAAATATTTATTCACAAAAAAATAAGACAAGATTCAAAACAAAATAATGTAAGTAAACAGTACCTTTCAAGTTTATGTCACAAAGTCCCTCTGAAATAATCCATGAGAGTTTATAAAACAAATCCTTTGAATATCAGTTTCTGATCCCACAATTTAAAGTTCCTGAATTCAGAATTTAACTCCAAAATGAATAAAATATTGAAGTAATCCAGTATAGAATAATTTCCAGCGAAAGTATACAAAGATGCCCAGATGAAAATCTGTTCTCCTTATATAATATCAAAGAAGATTCTAGAAAAAGAATTTACTACAAGCATCTCTTACTTTCCAGTTCCAATCAAGAAACTTCTAAATCTTCCATGACATGTCAAAAATAACTCAGTCCAGAATCAAGGATGTAAACATCATGTTATTGTAAACATGTTGTTCTAGGAAGTTATTTTAGGAAACATAGTAATTAAAGCTATTTATGGAAACATAGTAAACATGATGCTTAAGATAAATGAACACCCTATATATAACACTTCCCCTCTTCAAGGAAAAGAAAGATTTATGTAATAAAGCTTTCTTTTGCCATAAAATTATCATAAAGTAAAATACTGATAAAGGCAATTATTATCTTATATACAGCAAGTTACAGGAAACCACAGATCAAGACATCATGCTCTGGACAAGGCATCAGGAATAATATTATCTTTTCCCCTGATATGCCTGATGTCAAGATTGTATTCCTGTAACAACAGGCTCCATCTGAGCAACCTCTGATTCTTGTTTTTCATCTTATGGATGAAAGTCAGCGGATTGTGATCACTGAAAACAACAATAAGTGAGGACGAAGAAGTCAGATAAACTTCAAAATTTTGAAGAGCAAGAATGCGAGACAAACATTCTTTCTCTACTGTAGAATAATTCTTTTGATGTTTGCTAAACTTTTTGGAAAAGTAACAAACTGGATGATCCACACCATTGTCATCCTCTTGCAGCAATACACCACCTGCACCAACATCACTCGCATCTACTGCTAACTTTAGTTCTTTATTAAAATTTGGTGCCAAGAGAACCGGCTCACTTCTCAGTATGGCTTTCAGTTTATCAAAGGCATTCTGACAATCACTGGTCCACTTAAACCTCATTCTTTTACTAAGTAAATTAGTCAGTGGCTCAGCAATGACAGAAAAGTTATTACAGAATTTCCTGTAATAACCGGCCATACCAAGAAACCTCATCAGTTGTCTTTTGCATGTGGGCACTGGAAAATTTGAAATAGCTTTAACTTTAGCTTCTATAGGTTTAACCTGACCATGACCCACAACATGTCCTAGAAATGTTAAAGTTGCATGACAGAATTCACTTTTAGCAAGGTTTATTGTCAGTTTTGCTTCACTTAGTTTATCAAAGAATGCTTTGATAGTTCCAAGATGGTGATTCCATTCATCATTGTATATGATGGCATCATCGATGTAAGCCTCGCAATGCTCGATTCCAGCTACTATAGTGTTGATTAAGCGCTGAAAGAGTTTTTCATTCCGAAAGGCATTACTTTATAGTGATATAATCCATCAGGAGTAACAAATGCTGAGATCTCTTTGGCTCTTTCTGTGAGAGGAATTTGCAAAAATCATTTCAGAAGATCAAATTTAGTTATATATTTTGAATTTCCAATTTTGTCAATACAGTCATCCATTAAAGTGTCTGTTTTACTCAAATTGTTGACCTTCCTGTAATCAGTGCACATCCGATATGTTCCATCCGGTTTTGGCACAAGAATGCAAGGTGAACTCCATTCACTTTGACTTGGTTCAATGAAATCATTGTCCAGCAAATACTGAATTTCCTCCTTAAGATATTTTTGTTTTGTTGGGTTCATTCTATATGGATGTTGTTTGACAGGTTGTGAGTCCTCAACATTCACATCATGATAAATTTTGTCAGTCCTTGTAGGAATGTCGGGAAATAAGTGTTCATATTGATGAATTAACTGTTTCAGTTCCTTTCTTTGGACTGGATCTAGGTGTGAAAGTTTCTGGTAGATCCTTTAGAATGTCAGAATTCTGGAGTTTTGATGAAGCAGGATCAGATTTGGTGATGTTCATGTCTTCAGAGTTCATTTCACTTTGTTCCTGAGGGACTGAACTAACAACACTTATTGGTGTAACAGACGAGCTATCCCTATCTACGTATTGTTTAAGCATGTTAACATGGCATAACTGGTTTTGTTTGCGTCTCCTAGGAGTGTTAACAATGTAATTTACATCACTAATCTGTTTATCCACAGTGTAAGGGCCGTAATATCTGGCTTGCAATGGTTTGCCAGGAATAGGCAAAAGAGCAAGTACCCTGTCTCCAGGCATGAACTTTCTTTCTTTTGCATTTTCATCATACCAATGTTTCATTTTCCTTTGTGCTGACTTAAGATTGGTCCGAGCAGCTTCACAAGCTTTAGACAGTCGGTCTTTAAAATCTGACACATACTGAAGTAAGTTCAAAGAACTGTCATCAACTGAGAGAAATTTTTCTTTCAAAAGTTTCAAAGGTCCACGCACAGTGTGGCCAAATACCAGCTCAAATGGACTGAAACCAAGAGATTCCTGAACAGATTCTCTAACAGCAAACAACAACAAATGAATGCCTTCATCCCAATCTTTTTCAGTGTCAAAGCAGTATGATCTGATCATATTTTTCAGTGTCTGATGAAATCTTTCCAGGGCACCTTGACTTTCAGGATGGTAAGGCGATGACATATTGAGTAATGCCCAACTCATGCATGACCTGCTGAAAAATTCCTGACATGAAATTTGAGCCCTGATCCGACTGAACAGACTTTGGGAGGCCTACAAACGTGAAAAACTTTACCAGAGCCCTAACAATATTCTTTGTTTTAATATTTCTAAGTGGAATGGCTTCTGGGAAACGTGTAGAAGCACACATTATAGTGAGAAGATACTCATGACCTGACTTTGTTTTGGGCAAGGGACCAACACAGTCAATAATTATTCTGCTAAAAGGTTCGTCAAAAGCAGGAATGGGCTGTAAATGAGCTTTTGGTATTGTCTGGTTGGGTTTTCCTACCATCTGACAAGTATGGCAAGATTTACAAAATTGAGAAACGTCAGATTTTAACCCTGGCCAGTAAAAATGGTTAAGAATTTTGTGATAGGTCTTGTTTACACCTAAATGACCTGACATGGGAGTCTCATGGGCCAAGTTCAAAATTTCAGGGCGATAAACCCTTGGAACCACTATTTGGTGGTTAACAGTCCACTCGTCTTCTGCTGAGACATCAGGAGGACGCCATTTTCTCATTAAAATGCCATTTTTGACATAAAAACAGACTGGGACTTAATCTATTTCTTTCTCATCTAAAGCCCTTTCAAGCAAAGGCAAAATTTCAGGATCATTATGCTGTTCCTTACAAAGTTGTGACCTTGATACCAAGTCATGACCTTGACCTTGGTCATTTAATATTGAAGAGTAATGACTGGACTCTGACTTGTCACTTAAGTCTGTCTGCTTGCCAGACAGGCTGGATGAAAGAGAATTTGTAATCTCATGTTTAAAAGACTGACCCAGAAAGGTATCAGTTAAATCAATGTCCCCATCATTCTGTTTTGCTTTCTTAGCCATGGCCCTTGTAACGGCACAAGATGGGTAAAGATCAGGGATTTCCTGCTCAATGGGATCAGGTGGCTGATCAATACAAGGTATGTTAGTCAAAAGTGGATTTACCACAACCTTATCTCCTGCTAAGTCATTGCCTAACAGTAAGTGAACACCTTTAAAAGGTAAAGAAGGTCGAATACCAACAGCCACTAAACCAGTAACCAAGTCTGAGGATAAATAAATGTTATGAAGAGGAACATTAACAAATCCACACTCTACACCCTGAATAAGGACACCTGTCCCAGAAGAAGTCTTCTCAGAAAAAGGCAGAGTATCTGCTAAAATAAGGGATTGAGAAGCTCCAGTATCTCGTAAGATTTTAATTGGGGTAGACTGGGCATAGTCACTATTTAGTGACACAAAACCATCTGATAAGAATGGTTCATAAATCTCCATAACAGAATCAGTCTCAGGCCTTTCGGTCTGGATAGGATCTTCCTCCTTAACACATGACTGTGGTTTTGACCGTAAAGAGGTAAGGCCAGTAGGTTTAAGCCCCTTTTGTTTTTCTTTCTTTCTTTTCAAATGTAAACATTCAGATATAATATGACCTGTCTTTTTGCAATAATTGCAAATTGGTTGAGATAAGGGATTTTGATCTTTATTTTCACCAGAAGGTATGGGTTTGGGAGTAATTGTTTGGCTATGACTGCCAGGTGGATTACTAGGACTATGTTTGGATCCTGAATGTGGGAAAAATGGTCTTCTAGAGGGATTTGACTTATTAATAAAGGAAACTTTATGTGTTAAAGCATAATCATCTGCAAGTCGAGCTGCAGCTTCCAAAGTTTCAACCTGTTTCTCATCTAAAAAGGACTTAATGTCTGAATTTATGCACCTTTTGAACTCCTCTACAAGCATGAGCTGCCTAAGTTTTTCATGATCGGAGCCAATTTTCTTTGAAGAGCACCACCTATCAAATAGCTGTTCTTTAGTTCTAGCAAATTCTACATGGGCCTGCTCATTTTCTTTCTTACAGTTCCTAAATTTTTGCCTGTAAGCCTCAGGGACCAACTCATAAGCCTTAAGAATTAATTCCTTTACAGTATCATAACTGGAGCTTTGCTCAACAGTCAGCTGAGTATAAATTTCTCGAGCCTTCCCAATTATAACACTTTGCAAAAGCAAGGTCCAATGCTCCTTTGGCCATTTTAAATTTTCTGCTACTTTTTCAAAATGAAGAAAATATTTGTCAACCTCTTTTTCTTGAAAAGGGGGAACTAATCTGATGTGTTTGGTAATGTCAAAATGAACGCCAGAGTCTAAAGGTTGCCGTTTTACCGTCATGTTTTGCATTTCTAATTCTTTCATTCTTAATTCTGTATCAAATTTTAATTTTTCCCTTTCTATCTGCATTTGTCTTTCTTTTTCTTTCTCTCTCTCTTCCATTTCCATTCTTTCTTTCTGCATTTGTCTTTCCTTTTCTTTCTCCCTCTCTTCCATATCCATTCTTTCTTTCTGCATTTGTCTTTCCTGTTCAATTCTAAGTTTTTCTTGCTCTAATCTTATTTTTTCTAACTCAATTTGCTTCTGAATCTCAAGCTCTCGCATTTGCAAACCTGTCTGAGTTACGAGAACAAGAGACAAAGCAGAAGAATCAAGTAGGTCATTATCAACCAAAAATTGAACAAGAATATTTTTTATATCCTGTTTTAATATAGACGTTGACGCTAGTCAATTCATAGTGAGCAGCAATATCCAACAAATCTGACTTTTTGGCCAAATTTAACAGCTCCTGCGAAGGCGCAGCTATGAAAGCTTGAAGGTCAAATGACATGATTGCTTTTTGCTGGTTTTATCAAGTAAATTTATCAATCAGAGTTTATTTACTGATATTTTTCAAAAGTCAGTACTTGCTTTTTTTATACTTATATTTTTTGAAAGTCAATACTTGTTTTTTATCAATAAAGATTTTTATATTTACTGAATTTTTTTTTTAAAAGTCAGTACTTGTTTTATAGCAAACAAATATTATTTTTTTTTTCTTTAAAGGTCAATACTTGTTTTCTTTAAAAAGCTCAAACTTGTTTTAGCTCAAGAAAATGTTCGATCCCGGACGAACCCCCAATTTCTGTTACGAGCCAGGCGTAACGAGAAAGAAATGAAAGTGAAACCAGCAACAAGCTTTAAATTATTAACAATATTTATTCACAAAAAAATAAGACAAGCTTCAAAACAAAATAATGTAAGTAAACAGAACCTTTCAAGTTTATGTTACAAAGTCCCTCTGAAATAATCCATGAGAATTTATAAAACAAATCCTTTGAATATCAGTTTCTGATCCCACAATTTAAAGTTCCTGAATTCAGAATTTAACTCCAAAATGAATAAAATATTGAAGTAATCCAGTATAGAATAATTTCCAGCGAAAGTATACAAAGATGCCCAGATGAAAATCTGTTCTCTTTATATAATATCAAAGAAGGTTCTAGAAAAAGAATTTACTACAAGCATCTCTTACTTTCCAGTTCCAATCAAGAAACTTCTAAATCTTCCATGACATGCCAAAAATAACTCAGTCCAGAATCAAGGATGTAAACATCATGTTATTGTAAACATGTTGTTCTAGAAAGTTATTTTTGGAAACATAGTAAACATGATGCTTAAGATAAATGAACACCCTATATATAACACATGGCATTCGAAATGTCACATTGTTTCTGTTGGGTCACCAGCATTTGATCGTCATAGTCGAAGCCAAATTACCGATGAGTATCCCATAACAACCTGGACGGTCTAGATATAACTGTTTCAACACACAGCCAGATGAATTTTCGCTGTTCTTTGAGCGAAGCGCACGGCCAATCTTGTTGAACATTGACTATTGCCCCAAAACTATGCATATTTATATCCAGTGGCTGAAGGATGACAGGCGGTTTGCATACTTTGAAAAGATTCTTTTGTAACGGCAATGTTTGCTTTGCGGTTTGTTCAGGACTTTTCCAGTCTGCGTCTTACCTCTTCGACTGCATTGCTCATGATAAAACGAACCTCATAGTCCGTCCGTCCGTCCATCCGTCTCTCTCTCTCTCTCTCTCTCTCTCTCTCTCTCTCTCTCTCTCTCTCTCTCATAAGCACGTTAGTTTGCTGATGTAATTTAAATGCTGCTTAATGACGCAGAAAATTATTCATGTAAGCCTTGATTACCATATAAGCTCTTGCTTACCTTACAAACCAGCACCATAAGCGTTTTAACTGGAATTGCTGTTCATCAGTGAACTTTATCTGGTGAAGGTGGTGATAAAGGTACCTCCAAACAGCGCGCGTTTACAAGTGAACAGGCTTCGTGGCCACGGACTGTGGCGCGTCAGAAAAGTTAAAACTGAAATTTATTTTCAAGAAAAACACAGATGTCTCCTCGAGATTTGTGTCACTGAATGTGTCTTATTTGAAAGAAAGAAAAAGTGTATTAATGGTTATGGGAAGGTGATCTAAACGTTTTACGGAGACATTAAACCTTTTGTGAAGCGAAAGGGTTGGGTATGCTCCAGGCAACCTCTGTGGAACCAAAGAATCTAGTCACTAATGTGTTTTTTTAATAAGAATCAAGAATATATATGGTTTATGGGTAGTTGTCTGAAAAAGTATCAAGATTGAAAGCATTTTACGAAGAGAAGGTGTGGGACATGCCCCCGAATTTTCCCTGGAAATCCGAGATCCATGTTCTTCTCGTGCTGGGTATAGCCTTTATTAGCCAGGAGGTTATATCTACCTCAACATGGCAGGTACATATATGTCCGCCCACGCCAGGATTCGAACCCACGACTGCCGGATAGGATTCAATGCATCTTATCGTAAGCAACGAGAATATATATGGTTTATTGATGGTATTCTGAACCATTTGTAAGTTATAGTTCACAACTAAGCTTTTCCAAAACGGAAGCCCATGTGAAAAAATTAAAATAATTAAGCCTGTTTCACATCAGGCGTACGATTTTTTGCCGTACGATTTCCTGATATGTATTTGATATCGCAAGGCAGTCTCACAATGCCCGTACGACTGTTTCAGTTATAGTACGATGTTAGCAGCTTCAACGTCCGAAATTGCAAACAATTTCTACGACAGTCGCAAGATGGCCGTAGGACTGTCGTGCAATTTACAAAACTGTCGCAAGGCTGTCGTAAGAATTCTTGCAGTCATCCGTACGATAAAGAAAAAAATGTAAGGCTGTCGCACGAATGCCTTACCATGTTCGTGCGTTCATCGTGCGAAAAAGGCCAGTATCCAAAACCTTTGAAAATCGTGCAAACCCTGCGTTTGTCTTGAGACTGTCTTACGGCAGCCGTACAGCGTGCAAAAATCGCCAAAAATCGTAGAAATAATGTGTATGTTGAAATTTGATGTACGACGCTGCGACAACCGTCCGACGCTGCAAATTCGTAGGACTGTCTTGCGGCTATCGCATGGACTTCTGCGATTTTTGCCAAAAGGATAAAAGTATCTAGCCGTATTAAATACTATCAGACGACGTGCAGAATTCTGGTTTGCCTACTGTTAGAGTTAGGGTCCTATGAGCTTAGTAAAGCCTGTATAATTTTGAATATACTATAGGAATGCCTTTTTATAGAAGATATATTACGTATGTTCACTTGCAGGACGTACAAGATATTACACACGCGCATATGCACGAACAGACGGATAGACAGGGGTAAACCTTGATGCATTCGCGCTTTTCTTCGAGTTGGATTGTTGTACCATAAATTCACTTTTCCAAGGTCATTTTTACAGAAATGTTACCGTCCAGAATGAACTGTAACTTAGTGTTTTAAATATGGTCAATATTTGGTAATTCTGGGAAACGATACATTACACCATGGGTGAATACAGTGTTACATGTAACATGTTGGGGAAAATGAAAAATCTTCATTGTTGAAAACACAATTTTTTGTATTGCCTTCCGGTGAACTCACACCAGGCAAGTTTTCGTTTAAAACCGAGATGGTAGGGCTTAGCGTTACAGAATTAAGGTTTATGTCCGAGTAAATGTAATCTTTGTTTTTCATTTCCTCAAACAACTCTTTAAATTATACCACTCAGAGAGAGAGAGAGAGAGAGAGAGAGAGAGAGAGAGAGAGAGAGTCTGGACTAAACAAGCATGGAACAGGGATAAAAACAAGAGATGGATTCTTTTTTTTTTTTATTTTTCTTTGCAGTATATGAATAGCCATTTTGTTAAACAATTTCTTGCCTTAGCAGAAAAATGCTTATCTGTCGGACACTTTTCACGGCGCATACTAATTACGGAAACGTATCCATGCATTCCCGGTAATCTTTGCAAATACGTATTAAATAACTGTTTTCTGACTGTATTTTTATTTCTCGTATATAATTATCAAATTTAATGGCATTATTGTTTAATGGAGTCGCTCCTTATATCAATCTACAAATCCATAGTTAAGACCATTGAAACTCACTCACATGCTTATTGTTATATAAGTACAGGATTGGTGAGGTACAATTTGCACGAAGATGTTTCCCTGATGTGTTCCATACAAGGCCAATTTTATGACCAACATAAAAGTTTCCGCCAACTTTCTGTCTACTTTCAGTGTCCCAAATTTATGTGTGTCCGTCCTTCAGAGTCCGTCTCACTGTCCGCGAAACTCGCGTCGTAAGAAAAGTGCCCGTGGGTACAGCTCGCGGCATAAAAAAATCTACCGTGCGTTCCGATAGTGTGAATCTACTCTGCCCGAGGAATGGCGACTGCTGTTTGGTTAGTTTTGTTTCACACGTGTCTAAAAACGATGGCCGAATATTAATGCTTTGAACAAGTTTAGCTTTAAAAATCTTCTATCGAGCGCAAAGTTTGGCTTCTCTCTCATCATATTCGAATCCGGAAAATACCCGAAATCCAATGATGTAGTTTCAAAAGCAGACGGTAAAGACTCCCGATAAAACAAATGTTTGCTAATGAACTGGTGGATATTACTCATCGTACCACTGAAAATATCTGTACATGCTATTTTTTTAAAAGTTTGCAATGAATGCAAAAGTTGCAAATTCAATTTTTACTTCAGTCGCTTATCATGATCGGATGATAACAATGTTTAGCCCTCTAAATTATTTTTCTATTGAAGCTGAGTTTTCAAATCGGTGGTCTGGTTCCAAGGTCGATTTGAACTGGTAACCAGCTCAGGAAAAGTAGGCAGGGCTTAGCCTAGGTAGGCTTGCTATCTATAAGGGTCATAAAACTGAAAAGGATTTATTATGTCTATTAAAACCAATCAGGAATTGTGTCTATTCACATGGTAAGTATTAAACTGGTAAGACTTAAACGTGGTACGATGCAGTACATGTATTAGTCTGTACTTATAAGATCAAGTACGGCAGCTGTCGGTGGCTGACAGAAAACGGGCACTTAGTACTGGTGAACGGCTAGGAAGCTTTCCCTGAAAGGTGTGGTTAGGGTCGCGTAAAAGCTCAGCAAAACAAAAACAAAGAGTACTTGTAAGAACCGCTTCGGTAGCTTCGGTGAGTTTTGAGCAGATAAAAAACAGTATAGCAAATCTTCATCCGTTTTTTGAGTCTGCTAACGACAGCTAGCAGGCTCTTTGCAATCGCATGGGGTTTTACGAGCGGATTCTCATCACAGCTATTTATGCGTATATTTAGACGCGCACTACTTCTTAATCAGACGCAATGCAGCACTATTACGGTGAACTTAATGTGAAGCAGCGGAATTTTGTATGGCTTTTTTATTTCGCTAACATAACTGTAACTGAAATCGATTTAGATTATGCAATTTGAAACATAGACTTCAAAATTCGGTGTAGTAATACACGCGCTACTTTTGTCAAGGTGTTAACTCGGCACGGGGTCCTACTAATCACCCCATGGCACCCCACGGCATCCCAATGCACCCCGCGGCACTAAATTATTTCATTGTATTTATTCATTAAATGCTGAAATTACACCAGGGTATTAGTTTTATGTATCCAAATTTGTTTTTGTGATAGTTTAAGACATTAACCTTACTTCAAGCGATTATCTCGGGGCGCCTAAACACCAAGATTCAAACTGACTCGAAAATATAGCAAAGAGACCAATGGTGTAAGTTGATAGTCTATCAAAAATAAGTTTTAACTTAAAATTACATTTTATATTCAAGTTCAAACACAAGTCATCAGTATAAATATTCTGTTTATTTAGATAGATACAAGTATTACAAAACTTTTAATGGCCGTCTTAAACACATATTTTATGGTAAATATACATATATTTTGATGTTATGGGGCACAAAAAATTACGAGAGTTTTAGACATAATATTGTAAATCAAACACAAGTCATCATCATCAATATAAATCTCTGTTTATTAAGATGAAGACGAGTATTGCAAAAGTATACTTGTCCATCTATAACATATTTTATGATAAATGTCCATATAGTTTGATGCCGTGGGCTGTCATGGGGTACCGTGGGGTGCCATGGGGTGATTAGTAGGACCGCTCGCCATCTTTGATGTTGTGCTTAGCAACGGAAGCTGAACGAAAAGAAAGGTATCAGTATTTACATAATCAGAATCTACTTATTCGATATTGAATATAGCAGGAAATCAGGCACTTAATTCATTCCTTCTACATGAAATAACTATTCACACCTCAGTGACACGGAGTTGTTTTACGACTGCTGGCCCATTTATAGGTTTATGACCCTTCTTTTTTGGACATCTGAAAATCTCTTGAAAAGGGTAGGCATAGCTGATCGGGCTAATCTGTTGATGCTTAGGTGAAGCACAATCAGTTATTAAAGCTAATCTGGACTGAACATAGCCATTTCAAATTTATTTAATCTGCTCTTGTCTTAATAATAAGTTGATAAAGATAAATTTATAAAATTGCACTAGAATAATCGTGGAGCTACATCAGGTGTTGAATTTGTATGAACTGGAGCATATCTAGAGTTGAACTTTAATAATTCTAGAAATTGGAAATTGCTGCTGGAGATACACTCATTTGGAATAATCAGGTGATAAACTTCATTAGAAAATAAAGAGATTTATTATTCCAATCACTGCATTTGCCTATATATGCAGATAATAAAATGGATTTTTTTGTGAAGAAAGAAACAAAACAGAAGAGAAATAATTGTATTTAGTTTTTTCAGTACATGGTTAGATTATTTATGTATATCTGTTTCACACAGATGCCTCAGTAAAGACCCATTCTTATTTATACATTAAAACAAGAAGAATGCATTTCCATCTGACTGATTTTGAGAAAATGATAGAGAAAGCAGAGTGTTCATGTTGGTTGTTTTTCAAAGAATAGTAAATTTTCTCACAAAGCCTTGTCTCTGAATGTAAATTTAATATTTGATGAAGCCACTGGTTGTAAGCAAGTGTGAAAATATGGATATAGAGCAAAATCCAGGTCCATCAAATCATATAAATCTACAAGAAAATGCATCCGTATTATTGCAAGGTGCAAGGAAGTATCCATCAAGGAGATGAGATATTTAGTCCTGATTCAAGAGGGCGTCAATGCCTACCATGTTGTTTAGTATTTTTGGTGAAAGCTGTACAGAAAAGGATCTGTACCAACATGTGGAATGTGAACAACATGAATGAAATTCTGTTTGCAGGAGATAAATTATACAAGTATGCAAAAAAAAATCCAAGACATATCATGACTATTTGGAGCCATGTGATTTGCCATCTTATTTTTCACTTGACAACCAGCATTATCACTGGAAAGTGAAAAAAATAAATATCATATCCTCAGTGAAGTATCCTTTCCTTGATTTAGAGACAGCACTCGCTATGACTTTCTCATTCAACCCATATGCAGTCTTCGCTTGACGTACATTTAATAGAGTTTTTAAAGAAAGTCTTCTTTTCAGGAAGTACAATGCCCAGATGCTTGATATATTCCATAGAACTCCATCGTTTGGTGTAGTATAGGTAGCATTGGAATGCCACCTATCTTCTTTGCATGTATTGTGTTTGCATAGAAGATACTCAACACTCCATCAATACTTTACGAGCTAGCAGACTCTTAGGACTATCAGTCCTTTGATTTTTTTATTTTAACAACTATAAAATTCCTGTTTCAGTAATGGAAAAGTAGAAAAGAAAAAAAAAAGTGTATCGTGTAGGATTCGAACCAGCCACCAATGACGCTGAAGTCCAGCGTGCTAACCATTATACCACAGAGACTATAATTTCTGTAATGTTTATAAAAGGTTATACCCATTTGTTTGAATTATAGGTAGTTGTACATAATTCTAAACAGTGATTTATAGTTTATAGTTTAAGTCAATAGTTTATAGTTTGGTGCTTAATGGTACTAGTCCACTACTCCACTAGTATAGTTTACCTCATATCATACTATTTGGACAAGTAATGGTTTTGTATAATCTTGAGAAACACTAAGAACATGAATCCGCCAGGTAGGTCCGGACATCGAGCCATGCTGGGGAGTTTTCGAGTCACAGGTCATGAACAGCTGGATAAATTTGCCATAAATAGGGTATATAACAAATGGCTGTAACTATTCTTTGCCTTTATTTACCGATCCCAAACTAACACTTGTGTATAGGTATTAGGTTGATAAATACTACAATCTAAAGAGGTATGTATGCACGTTGTCTTGGGTTCGAGTCTCTAGAGTTTTGTCAAAAATATGCAATATTTTGTCCATTTTCGCCAAAGAAATATAAAAAAAACAACGACATATTATATTTCTGATCCCAGATCAGGAACACTGGGGAGCGTACATTCGCCAGGGAAGACCGGACTTCAGGCCATGCTGGGGAGTTTTCGGGCCATAATTCATGAAAATCTGGATAAATTTGTCATAAATAGGGGTATATAACAAATGGCTGTATTTATTTATTACCTTTACTTAATGATCTCAAACTAACACTGGTGTTTAGGTATTAGGCAGTCATATTCAACGATTTAAAGAGTCCGGTTGTGTATGCACGTGGTCTTGGGTTAGAGTCTCTAGATTTATGTCCAAACTATGCCGAATTTGCTCATTTTCACGAAAGACATAAAGGAGAAACGGCGATATTTATTACCCAATATCATATTATTTGGTCAGATAGCGGTTTTGAATAATCATTAGGAACACTAAGGAGTGTACATCCGCTAGCTGGATCCGGACTTGGGGCAATGCTGGAAAGTTTTCGGGCCAAAAGTCATGAAAATCTGGATAATTTTGTCGTTAATAGGGGTATATAACAAATGGCTGTTACTATTTTTTACCTTTACTTAACAATCTCAAACTAACACTGGTGTATAGATATTAGGCAGTCATATTCAACAACATAAAGAGTCAGGTTATATATGCACGTGGTCTCTTGAGATTAGGTTGATTTTCACGCCGAAAGGTATTTTTTGGGACATTCAAATTTTCTTGGTATCCCGGGCGCTAACAGAGATGTATAATATTTCTGACCTGATATCATATTATCTTGGTAGGACAAGTTGATTTTGGGCATAAAATTTATATATAAAATTAAATAATTCCACAACCCTGATAAAATGTAGAACGTAGTTTTCATATGATAAGAATAAATTTTTCTATAAGAATGAATTTATGAACCAAAAACAGTGTTAACATTTATCATTTTCCCGGGTACACAAACAATAACAGATAAAGTAGGTAGGGTAGTCACAAATAACAATGCTATTTCTAAACAGGTAGGCAGATAGATAGGTAGGTATGTTGAATGGTAGATAGGCAGGCATGCAAGTAGGAAGGCAGGCAAGCAGGTAAAGCAGACAAACAGATAGGTAGGTATGTTGAATGGTAGGTAGGCAGGCATGCAAGTAGGAAGGCAGGCAGGCAAGCAGGTAAAGCAGATAAACAGATAGGTAATTTTGCAACTTTTTGCTTTCAAAAGTATCAATAAAATAAAAAATGACCATGCATTCAAAGAAGCGTTTGAGCTGGTTTTATTCATTGTATTACACTTATGAATAAAACATGTCAGGATTACCGGTTACACATTTATAATAGATACTAAAATGAACAAAACACTGCGACAGTATCACATTCTGATATAGAAGAACCTTCTATATACATATACTTCAATCAATTTATTACACTATTCTAAATTGAAGGAACATATTTTCTGTTCAGAATAGCCCCCTTTTGATGAGAGCTTTATAAACCAGGAAAGGATCTGTTCCGCTGGAATGGTCTTCCTTTGAAAGGGAGGAGAGTGTTGAGATGTATCTCTGTTCACCGTAACGTTTTCATCCATGCAGATCAAAACAGATACTGTGCAAACAGGGTAGATCTAGATGAGACAGCTTGTGATGAGTGTAACTTCCTGACATTCATACATAAATCTTGTGTCCCATACTTTTTCAGTCCGAACTTATGGTTATCTAGCCTTTACCACTCCATAGGCAAATTCAGCAGATGACAAATTGATGATATTTTTAGTTTTACCTGAAAACAAAATTTGACATTTTGTACAAATAGTATCTCAGGCTGCAGTGATTCTCTGTGTTGGTTTGCTGTAGGTATGAGTTTAGAGTTTTAACCCTTGGCCTGCTGAATAAATTGAGATGCCACACCCTTTTTAAATTTTCAGCCAGTCAGATTACTTCATGCAGATTGTTGATATAAATTCCGTCCGTCCGCCCGTCCGTCCGTCCGTCCGTCCGCTGTCTGTCTGTCTGTTTTTACGTATGTCTGTTATGTACACCACAATAGTTTGCGGCTTGTCAAAAGAAAGGTATATAAACCATCAATAGTTCTTGCTTTACTTTGATCCTTAGTATTTCCATGGTTGGCAGACTCCACTAGCTGTCAAACAAGAGCAATATAAGCGTAACTGTACCAAATTTACTGACACAGAGGCCGAAAATGTTGTAACTGAAAATCATGATTGGCAAGACCCGGCAAGCCAAGCACATTCTCCTCCGAGCACACATCAATTGACGTAAATCATGAGAAAGTCCAACCGCAGACATCAGGTAAGAGACGCCTACCGATCGATTAAAGAGCGTCCCCCACTGTGCCACCTCAGCCAGCATGGCCCACGCATCACGGCAATCCCGGCAATCATCAGGAAGGAGATGTCCCAGGCAGCGAGACCTGCAACAGGTAAACTGAACCCCGCAAAAATGGCGACCAAATCCGTTAAGATATATGTCACTATGAGAAGTCAAGCTTAGTTTTAGAAGAATTTAGAATATGTACTACTGCAAATGTTAAGGTATAATATAGTAATTTAATTCAGTACTTACGTACTGACGTTAACACCGCAGTATCAACATCAGCACTGAGGAACTGATTCTGAGCAGATGATATCCTCGGGGATGAACGCAACATCCACCGGCATAGATACCGACCCAGTGGTTTGCAATATAAGCGTAACTATACCAAGTTTAGTGACACTGAGGCCTTTCTGTTATTAAAACGTCATCAGTGTATCTAAACCTCAAAAGTATGAAACCGAAACAGATGATTGGCAAGACCCGGCAAGCGAAGCACATCCCCCTCCGAGCACACATCAACCGACGTAGATCATGAGACAGGGAGCAAACAATTCGAGGAAATGAGGAATTTAGTCTACAATATGGCATCATGAAAGGACGACGCATAAATCTATATTACCTGAATAATTATGTGACTACATTTGGAGCTTAAAGTGAATGCTGAAACACTGGCTGAATTCTGAACTTTATCCCAAACCGCGAACCGAATCTAGAAATGATTAATTCAGAATCCTGCCCCGTAGACTGAATCAAGAACTGCTAAGTTTAGAATCTTAGAATGTTTGCTTAATCATGGGCTGAACTCTGCTTTTGTTTAGTTTGAATCCTTATTTCAATCACGCAACTTGAACTGAAACTTGAACTGCTATATATTGAAATAATGAACTAAATTTTGAACCTTTGGTTTAGTCCTGAGTCATTAAAGAATATCGGTAATCGATATGTTTGGATTTTTTTTCAAAGTTGATGTATCGAGCATGGATTTTTAAGACTTTATCAAACTATGCTTAAATAATTATAAAGCATAAGCGTAGGCAAAAATGGCTTTTACAGATGCACCAATTACGGACGCATTATAACTATAAATTTTACGACAATACTTATCGCTTATGCATATACCTGTAGCTATACCTATACCTATATACGAAGGTCATTCAAGAACTAATGGCAATTGCCAAATAAGACAGAACATGTAGCATAAACATCACTTTTAACTGCGTACGCTGACACCTTAAACATGTTGCAGTTCAAACATTTGGTTATGTTTGTAGCCCGGTGTTACTTCCATCTGTCCTTTCGCATACCGCATCAAAACATTTCTCTCTGTTGCAACCTCTTTTTTTCCCTAATCATAATCGACCTGACACTATGGTTAACCTCTTTATTACTTGTATGTGGGGACATTGAAACCAACCCAGGGCCAGACTCTGTTGACAGCAGTGGCTCCTCCAGCGAAAATCTGTCAGCAACATCTTTTGAACTACTACATAACCACCTAAGTATTATTCACGCAAACGTTCAAAGCCTGGCTCCGAAAATCGACACTACGCAGTGAAACTGAGCCATATGACGTGCTCGTTTTCTCCGAGAGCTGGCTAAACCCTGACATTGACAATAGCACGATACAGATAGAACACTTTATGTCATCTTTTCGGACAGATAGGAAAGATCGTCCTGGAGGAGGCGTGATTATCTATGTCCGCGATACTCTATTCTGTAAGCGAAGACCCGACCTAGAAATACAAGGCTTGAAATCTACTTGGGTCGAGATCCAAATCAAATCGAAAAAGGTGCTAGTGGGGGGATTCTATAGACCCCCTAATAGCAGCCCTGACTACTTCGATCTTATAAAAGAAAGTGTCGACAGAGCATACAACACCAACCTAGCAGACATTATAATCACGGGTGACTTTAACATTGATATGTCTCAAAACAATAATAATAAAATGACAGACCTTCTCCTCGAATATAACCTGAAACAGCTTATAACAGAACCTACGCATTTTACAGAAACTTCTTCTTCGCTCATCGATCTAATCTTAGTGCGTAATAATAATAATGTTCTAACCAGCGGTGTAGCTGACCCTTTTATGGCAGATTATACCAGGTATCATTGTCCGGTAATTATTCTACTCAAATTTACTCGTCCACACATGCCATCTTTTAAAAGACTAATATGGAACTATAAATTAGCAGATTACGATAAACTTAGGAACTTGGTGTTTGAATCTAATCTCTCAGAAGAAATTGAATATGAAGAGAATATTGACCAGAATATCAAGGATATTACTGATACAATTCTTGCGGCTGCCAAACAATCAATACCAAACAAAAGAGTCACCATAAACCCAAATGATCAGCCTTGGATAACATGCAAGATAAAAAACTTGATAAGGAAACGTAAACGCACCTTCAGGCAATTTAAAAAGACAAATAACAATTATTTTTGGATTAAATATAAACTTCTCAGGAACAAAGTCAACGCTGCAAAACGGTTATCAAGAAAACAGTATTTCGACAAACTTGATCATCTGCTGTCCTCAGAAAACTGTGACCCTAAAATATTCTGGAAAACTTCAAAACGACTTTTGAATATTGGGCGTTCCTCTAGCAATATTCCAGCACTCACAATGAACCACGAAATGGCTGAAACAGACCAACAGAAAGCAGAAATGTTAAACACATACTTATCCTCTCAGACAAAGGTCAATGATACAAACAAAGCATTACCTACTCTACAGCCGGTACAGTACATCTTAGAATCAATCACAATTACCACGCAAGACGTTCTTGATGTATTGAAACACTTGAATGTCAGCAAATCCAGCGGTCCCGATCTAATCAGCCCAAGAGTCTTGAGGGAATGCGCCGACTATCTGGCCTATCCGTACTCCATTGTTTTTAACCGGTCCCTCGCTCAAGGCTACTTTCCTACTTCGTGGAAGGACGCCAACCTATCTCCAATTCATAAAAAAGATGAAAAATCCCTCCCAAGTAACTATAGACCCATATCCCTTTTGAGTTCTGTAGGCAAAACCATGGAACGCTGCGTACACAAATACCTTTATAATTACATCACATCACATCAGATGATAACTCCATTCCAATCAGGCTTTGTACAAGGTGA
Source organism: Anodontia alba (assembly GCA_964016985.1). Classification (NCBI taxonomy): domain Eukaryota; kingdom Metazoa; phylum Mollusca; class Bivalvia; order Lucinida; family Lucinidae; genus Anodontia; species Anodontia alba. The sequence goes on from OZ024821.1 coordinate 55,071,945, forward strand.
CTCTACAACCTATCAACTTCTTCACACTTATCACACCTTTTGTGAGGCCATAGACAGTGGTAAAGAGGTACGAGCAGTTTTCTGCGACATAACCAAGGCCTTTGACAGAGTCTGGCACAAGAGTTTGCTCCACAAACTCCGATGCTTAGGTGTTTCCGATCAGGTTTTGAAATGGTTTACTAGCTACTTATCTGGGCGTAGACAACGCGTCGTCATCAATGGCAAATGTTCCGACTGGGCCTCAGTTGAAGCCGGTGTGCCCCACGGCTCCATATTGGGCCCACTTCTATTTCTTGTATACATAAATGATATTGTTAAAAACATCGGCTGCTCCATTCGTCTCTTTGCTGACGATACCAGCCTGTACATCATTGTTGAACGCCCTGACCTTGCCGCAAGACAACAGCGATCTACAAACTATTTCTGACTGGGCTGACTTATGGTTAGTAGAATTCCACGCAAGGAAAACGATGGCAATGACGCTCACTAGGAAATTAAACCCCATTCAACACCCATCCCTGTTCTTGAATAACACGATGATTCAGGAAACACCCACCCACAGACATCTGGGCCTCACATTTTCCGATTCATGCGACTGGAAAGTACACGTGAAAAATATATCTGAAAAAGCTTGGACACGTCTCAACCTTCTTAGAGCCCTCAAATTTAGAGTGAGTAGAACATCCTTAGAGAAAATGTATATGGCCTTTGTTAGACCCCTTTTAGAGTATAGCGATGCCGTCTGGGACAATTGCTCACTTGAAACTAAAAAACAACTCGATGCAATTCACGTCGAAGCTGCGCGAATTATAACAGGGGCAACCAAATAATGCAGTATTGAAAAGCTCTTTTTTGATCTTGGATGGGAGTCTCTTCAAAGTCGTCGAAATAAACACAAACTGGTAATCTTCTACAAAATTCTACACGGTCGTACACCCGACTACCTTTTTGACATTGTCCCCCCCTACTGTTAGAGAAACAGCTAGGTATAATCTTCGAAATTCTGAACACATTCAGAACTACAGAGCTAGCACAAATCTGTTCCTTGACTCTTTCTTTCCCTCGACTATACGCGCATGGAATAGTCTACCAAACGAAGTCAAAGAAGCATCATCTGTTGCAGCCTTTAAACACGCACTAAACAGAAATATAAAAATACCTCCTAAATACTTTAACGCTGGTACACGCATGGGTCAAATTCTCCACGCTAGACTGAGGATGGGATGCAGCTCACTTAATTCCGACCTTTATCGTAAAAATATCGTCCAAAGCCCTTCTTGTAGCTGTAGAGAATTTGAAAGTGCCAAACATTTCCTTTTCACGTGTGTTAACCACTCAGCTGCCAGGGAAAGATATCTACCACGCAATCTACATAGTTAAAGATTTGTTAAGGTACCTAGCATCTAGCATATAATGTAAATTGCCTTGATACATGCCTACTCGCTTATTTATCTGTATAAATCTTGTGTAGAGGTCAGTCAAATCTTTCTTCCTCTCTCTCTCTCTCTCTCTCTCTCTCTCTCTCTCTCTGTTTGCTTTCTCGTATGCACTTTCAGTAAATATTCTAGTCTTGCTACTCTCTCTCTCTCTCTCTCTCTCTCTCTCTCTCTCTCTCTCTCTCTCGTTCGTTTTCTCGTATTCAATTCATCTCAATATTTTGAGTCATGCTACTCAATAATGTCGTACATTACATTGTTTCAGGAGATGACGTTTATAAGCCAAATGGCTTACTGTCAGATCCTTATGCCAGATCTTATTTATATGTTGTAAATGTATACTAGCTCTGAATAAAATATTGTTTAAACCAATCATGGACTGAAAATTTCTGAATCCTGAACTGAATGCTGAACCGTGGACTGGATCGTGGACTGGACATGTTTGAGTCCTGGACTGAATCCTGAACCGTAGACTGAATCCTGGACTGATAAAATTTTGAATTCTGGACTGAATCCTTAACCATGGACTGAATTCTGAACTGAGTAATAGTGAATCCTCCACTGAATTCTGAACCGTGTACTGAATCGTGGATGAAATTTTTTTAATCCTGGACTGAATCCTGAACCACGGACTGAATCGTGGATTGAACTTTTTTAAATCCTGAACTGTATCCTGAACCGTGGAATGAATGGTGGACTGAATTTTTTTTTAATCCTACATTGAATTCAGAACCGTGGACTGAATCCTTGACTGAGAAATTTTGAATCCTGGACTGATTTCTTAACCTTGGAATATTTTCCTGAACTGAGAAATTTTGAATCCTGCACCGGGACTGAATCGTGGACTGAACATTTTTAATCCTGGACTGAATCCTGACTCGAGTCCTGAATCGTGAACCGTGACCTCAATCGTGTACTGGTGAATGTCGAATCGTGTCATGAATCGTAAACCGTGCCTTGAACCGTGTTCTGGTCAATTTTGAATCGTATCATGAATCGTGAACCGTGACCTGAGTCGTGTCCTGGCCAATTCTGATTCGTATCCGGAATCATAAACTGTGGCCTAAATCGTGTTCTGGTCAATTTTGACTCGTATCCTGAGTCGTGAACCACGACCTGAATCGTGCTCTGACCAATTTTGAATCATATCCTGAATCGTGAACCGAGACCTGAATTTTGAACTGTAAATCCTGAACCATGAGGATGAATCTGAACCAGATACAGAATATGGAGCTTGTCAATTTTGAAACTTACGCTAAATCTTGAACCAGACGCTGAATTGTACGTTGATCATTTTTTAATCGTACGCTGAATCCTGAACCAGACGCTGAATAATAAGCTGACCATTTTTCAATAGTACGTTGAAAAAAAAAAAAAAAAAAAAAAAGGTAAGAGAAAAGTCCAGGGAGTGCCACAATCACAAACCGCAGCCCTTCCCAGACCCCAAGAGGAAGCGGAAACAGACAAATCTAAAAAAGCACAAATCGAACAAACGTACGAAAAGCACTAAGATTAGCTCTCTCTTCCCCAAGCGAGGTAATCGCAATACTAAAATACTAAAAGGACTGAAAAACACAAGAACAAAATGACACACGGAAAGACATACAACAAATCGCCTCGTAGAATAAACCACAAAGCGACAACGAGTAAGACTAATACCGGGACCACCGCCTTAGAACGGTCAGTAGAGTAAACCACCGGGGGTGGGGGGGGGGGGGGTGGGGGGGGGGGGTTAAAGCACTTTTACAGCTAGCTAACCACCCTGGATCCCGATGCTACTCTTAATACAGAAATACATAAAAAATCGGTTCGCATAAAGGCTCCCAACTCAGTCAATGCATCAAAGCGAAAACATAAAAATCAAATTAATCACTATAATAAACAAAGACGAGTACTCATGGCTAATTCTACTGTATGCCAGAGTAAATGAAAACCAATAGTTGAACCACGGCGGGCCAAGCCAAAGACATATCGTCAAGCCCCAACCCACTGGTTAAAGTTTTACGAAGAGGCCGTCACTGAGTCTGAGGCCCGAACCGCCGTCGTGCAATTAAAGAGTGAAGCATAGCGATCAACAATGATTGGGTTGACAACTAGGCATGCAGTCTGCCGCATAATATCCAGGCTATAGCCAATTCTTTTATAACGGTTAATAAGTTTTCTGAATTGCTCCGAAAAGTTAGGTTTACCTACAATTTTCTAAAACTGTACACTAAGTCACCGTAAAATTCGGGTTCCGATATACCTTGTTGCAGAAGTGTTTTCAGACTGACGCTATATTTTTCTAACAAGGCACTGTGTCTGCGATAAAATTTCGAAAACGCCTTACGAAGTTTAAAATAACGATCGCCCTGCCTAAGAAGTTTGGCAGTAAGGGCTTTTTTACGGTAGTTAAAGTCATTAAGATTTGAAGAAGCTCTGGCGAATCTAATAAGTTGTGATATGTATACCCCATATGAGGTACGCCGGGGGACATCGCCTTCCAGAAAAGGGAAATTGACTATATCAAAATCAAAATCGTCCCGTTTATCATAAATTTTGGTGGAAACTGTACCATTAGATATATATCAAATCCAAAAAAGGTGCTGTAGATAAGATTTTCGTATTTTACACCCTGCTTTAAAGCTTAATACTTAAATGATCATTTGCATTGCTTAACTCTTAAAGCACCAAGCATACTCGTAGCATACAAAATTCTAACTGAACCAGTGAAACCATCGTGTTTTATAAAACCTCATGGGCCCCGATCTAGGGAAAGTGATACTTCCCATTCTTCTTTTAGTCAACATGCGTTCCTAACTAAAAAGCTCCAATGCGGCTCTGGAGTATGGTGTTTTTTGGGTACTCATTATAGTAGCCTCAATGTAGTTGCCTGGTCAGTTATCAGGTGATGTATTTTTTTTTTTTTATTTATTTATTTTTTTTTATTTTTTTTTTTTTTTGTTGTGTAGTAGTTGAACAAATTGTCTTTTTTTTTTTTTTTTTTTTTTTTTTTTTTTTTTTTTTTAGAGGTACTGTATGTAAAATACTTAAACCTAGTCCTGCGAAGCCTTTGCAAACAGTATAGATCCAGATGCAAACAGTGTAGATCCTGAAGAAGCCAACTGATCTGAGTCTGCACTGTTTTTGCTACTATGTGAATTTATATCAACAATCTTGATCAAGTGGTCTGGTTAGCTGAGGGTTAGAAAAGGGCGCGGCTTCTTGGTTTATTCAGCATGACAAGGGTTAAGTAAGTCTAATGTTGGAGTGTATATCCATTCATAAAAAAAAGAAAAAAAAAATTGTAAAATTCCTTACCAAGCCATGGGGCTATAGATAAGAATCAGTAAGCCACTAACTTTAAAATGGAAGTTGGCTCTCTCTGCTTTCCAACGTTTATCTATTTATGTATTTTTTTATATTATTATTATTATTATTTAATATAATATTCAGTCTGTAACTATTGCTCTTGTGTTTCGTTCCGACAAGAGCGGAGAAAAACAGACTTGTATATTGGCATCCTCCTGATACTCCTGATGTGGTTTTTTCTTTAAGATAAGACTTATCAGGCAGTAAAGGAATATAATAATTCTTCTTTTCGTCAATACTTCTTTCTCTTAGAACTACTCGGCAATATGACATTCATTCTTCATACAGTTTGATTTGTTCTTTTAGCTTTTGGTTTATTTATTCTTAATAAGTACTAATATAAAATATTATAAAAATAAAGACATAAAAACGAAAACAAAGAGGAAAATAAAAATAGGAAGGTATAGGTAGCTCCAACAGAATGGTGTGTATATATGTATATGGGTTTATTTGTTAAGGTACATGTATGTTGTATGTGTACATGCGTATGTCTATATAAGTCTATGTATGTATGTATGTATGTATGTATGTATGTATGTATGTATATGTGTACATATATATGTATGTTGTACATGTGTGTGTATGTTTGTTGTACGTGGGTGTATGTATATATATATATATATATATATATATATATATATATATATATATATATATATATATATATATATATATATACGTATATATATATACATATATATATATGTATATACCGTGTTCGATCTAAATGCTGAACATATGCCTATAAGCGCACAGTTAGATAATTTCTGCGACTTTTTAAGCCACCTCTCTATTTGTATCCAGTTTATGGGATTTGAAGTCATATTTTGCTGAGCTCCATTGGAGTCGCCTCAACATAGTATTAGTGGAGTCACACAATATATACTTTTATAATGATATCTAAAAAAAAAAAAATAATAATAATAATAATAATGTAGAAATATTATCAGACACCCCACTTAGTGTATATTAGCTTGTCTTTCTTTAATATGTGCGCTTATAAAGTAGAGATCAACATAACTTTTTTCATTATTTTTGTAAAAACAAATGCATAAATAAATGCACAGTGTCTTAATAGGTTAGAAACGGTATACTAATCCATTTTGGAATTGTCTAAGATCCTTACCATGTAAGTGTTTTACATACTATCTGTACTCACTTAGTATAATTTAAAACTGAAACTCCAATATATACAGCTGAATTGCACAGAAGCCCATTTTTTTTCTATTTATTTGTCACATGTTTTTGAGGAAATATCACAACTTTCATGCTTTTATATTTTCTTTCTATTTCTGTTTCCCTGTCATCAGCTTTAGCTACTGGCATGAGGCAAGTTTCAAGGTGTTTGTTAGTGTTGAGAATATTAAATCCCTTTATTACAGACATAAAAAATACATTTTGCTATGGCAGAAATTAAAATTTTAACTTTAAATGTACAAGGTATTGGGCAACTCCCTAAGCGTACTGACATATTAAAGTACTTAAAGCAAAAACATTATCAGATCTACTGCCTACAAGATACTCATTTTACTCCTGGGACAGATGAAAAGCTGGTGAGGGCAAGATGGGGTAATGATTGTTATTTCAGCTCATTTAAATCGAATTCTAGAGGAGTAGCAATTTTATTTGATAAAAATTTTGAATATAAAGTACACAGTTGTATATCTGACCCTAATGGCAATTATTTAATATTAGATGTTACAATAGACAATAATAGAATTACATTAGCAACTGTTTATGGCCCAAATCACGATGATGTATCATTCTACCAAAATATAGCCAAAACAATTAAAGAAATAGGTAATGAACATATAATTTGGTGTGGAGATTTTAACCTGGTTATTGACCCTACTATGGATTATTGTAATTATAAAACTGTTAATAATAAAAATGCAAGGGAAGCAGTTCTTGAAATCATCCAGGAAATGTATTTAGTTGACCCCTTCAGAGATTTACATCCATCCCTAAAGCGACATACTTGGAGAAGAAAGCATCCATTTCAACAGGCCAGACTTGATTTTTTTCTTATATCTGAAAGCTTATTGACTTCTTTAAATGGTTGCAAGATAGAAAATAGTTATCGATCTGATCACTCAGCAGTTGTATTAAATATTTGCTTTAATGATTTCCAAAAAGGAAAACATTTTTGGAAACATAATAATTCATTACTCTATGACATAAATTACATTGAGGCAATAAAAAGTAAAATAATGGAAGTAAAATGTCAATATGCATTACCAGTGTACAATTTAGATAATTTAAACAACATACCAGATAATGAGTTACAGTTCACTATAAATGACCAGTTATTTTTAGACACTTTACTTATGGAATTAAGGGGAAAATCCATATCCTATTCAAGTCATAAAAAGAAACAGCGTGATGAAAAAGAAAATACACTGATATCAAACATCTGTAAACTGGAGCAGGATTTGAATAGTGAAAATATAGAAAAACTTGAAAACATGAAAACAGAGCTATATGAATTAAGAAAAGAAAAGATAAAAGGGGCAGTAATCAGATCAAGAGCAATTAATATAGTAGAGGGGGAAAAACCAACAAAATATTTTTGTGCACTAGAATCACATAACTTCATGAGTAAAATTGTTCCAAAACTTCAAACTGCTAAGGGAGAGATAATAAATGACCAAAAGAAAATCATGAATGAAATAGAATTATTTTACAAAAATTTGTATTCTTCTAAAGAAAAGAACCATATTGATATTGACTTAAACACAGATTTAAATAAATATAACACCCCCAAGCTAAATGATGATGAGTCAGAAAAACTTGAAGGACTTTTAACTTGTCTGAACTTACAACTGCTTTAAAAATATGAAAAATAATCGTAGTCCAGGAGTAGATGGTTTCTCTTGTGAATTCTTTAAAGTTTTTTGGAAGCAGCTAGGTAGTTTTGTACTGAGAGGGATAAACCACAGTTATAACATCGGGGAACTGTCTGTTACTCAACAAGAAGGTATAATTACTCTGATACCAAAAGAAAATAAATCTAGATTGCTGCTTACCAATTATAGGCCAATATGTCTTTTAAATATAATATATAAGTTAGCCTCAGCAGGTATTGCAAACAGATTAAAAACTGTTATAACAAAACTTATGAATACTGATCAGTCCGGATTTATATCAGGGCGGTATATTGGTGAAAACACAAGACTTGTTTATGACTTAATGCAGTTTGTGGAGGAAAAAAATATACCTGGGCTCTTACTTTTGGTTGATTTTGAGAAGGCATTTGATTCTCTGTCATGGGCATTTATTCATAAAGTACTCAAGTTTTTTAATTTTGGGCCTTCAATTCAAAAGTGGGTTTCAGTTTTCCTAAAAAATACCTCTATTAGGGTAAATCAGGGCGGTAACTTCTCTTCGCCATTTAGACTGGAACGTGGCTGCAAACAAGGGAATCCAATATCAACTTACATTTTTATTCTTTGTGCAGAAATATTAGCTATAAAAATAAGAAATAATGAAAAAATCAAAGGGATTAAAATCAATAACATTGATTTTAAATTAGTACAGTTTGCTGATGACACTACAATAATATTAGATGGATCAGAAAACTCATTAACAGAAACATTAAATGAACTTGAAAATTTTGCAAAAATATCATGGCTTAAAGTAAACTTTTAAAAAACACAACTCATATGGATAGGGAAAAAAAAGTATAGCACAGAAACAATAAAGACAAGATGGAAATTACAGTGGGGTTCTAATAGATTCAAGTTGTTGGGAATTATCTTTGACACAGATTTAAATAAAGTAAATGAAATAAATTATAAAAATAAAATTGAATTATTAAAAAGTAAAATACACAATTGACAACGCAGACACTTAACACCATTAGGTAAAATAACTGTAATAAAATCTCTCTTAATTCCATGCTTAAACCACCTACTTCTAGCCCTACCAAATCCAAGTGAAAAAATAATGAAAGAAATAAATGACATTCTTTTTACATTTCTTTGGGAAGGTACTGCTAGAATAAAACGTTCTGTTATTTGCAAAGACTATCTGGATGGAGGATTAAAGATGATAAATACCAAGGCATTTATAAATGCCTTAAAAACAACATGGATTAGACGGTTTTGTTTTGACAAGCATAAATGGACAAAAATTATAGGGAACCATATAAATATGCATAACTTTTTGGACTGTGGTACAGAATACTTAACAAAAATATTAAAAAACATTAAAAATCAATTCTGGTTAGATGTGTTTAATGCACATATTAAACTACAGTCAAATAATCAACCTAAAGAAATACATGAATTTCAAGCTAGTGCACTATTTTACAATAAGAACATAAAAGTGGCAAATACCAGTATTTATTATCAAGCATGTTATGAAAGAGGAATAAAACTTATAAATGATATTACAGGAAAAAATGGTAATCTGCTAACCTATCAGGAGGTAAAGGAACTATTTAATATAAAAATAAATTTCTTGCAGTATCACGGCCTATGTAATGCAATTAAAGAATGGAAGAAAAGGCTCAAAATAAATACTATTAATGAAAAGTTACAAAATCCTATAGTGCCATTTGGACTGCATATATACATGAGAAATAAAAAAGGCACTAAAGATATGAATAAAATATTAAATTCTAATAATGAAACACCTGCTGGTAAGATAGCATGGAATAAAATTTTTAACTTCAGTGAAGAAGAATGGAAAAAAATTTACAAATGGCCATTTGAAATAACAAATAACACAACGCTACAGTGGTTTCAGTCACGTATCAATCATAATATACTAGCTACTAATAAATATCTACACAAAATAAAGTTAATAAACAACCCTACATGTTCATTCTGTACTAAAGAACCTGAAACTGTTGAACATTTGACTGTGAGCACACACAAAAAATGTTGTATGATTTTAAAGACTGGTGTGAAAGTAATAACACAACTATAAATTTACAGAAACAATCATTTTTATTTGGAGTATTAGATAACAAGACAAGCATAGTAGAACAACAAATTTTACTGGAAATCAAAGATTATATCTATTTTTGTAGATGTACAAAAGCTAAACTAAATGTCACAGCCCTGAAATGTAAACTTAAGCTTCTGTACTGTACAAATGAGAGAATTGCAATATTAGAAAATAAATATGAACAGGTTGTGAATAGCTGGGAAAACTTTTCGCATGCAATTGCCTAATTAATACATTTATAGAAATTCCTAATCAGCAAGAAAAGAAAAAAAAAACCTCATGCCAGGGTGACAGAACCTTTTTTTTTTTTTTATAACTTATCTCTCCAAACTCCAAACTCAGATGTACAGATAATAACCAGTAATGCTGATTATAAAAAAAAGTATTATATAGTATGTGTGCATGTAACGCGAGCAAGAGAGTGAGGAATGGAATGTTATACACTTTTGTTTACATGTAATATGGTAAAATGGTACCATATTTGTCTGAACAAAGGGCACCTAATTAATATATGAAATCTTAAAAAGTCTAGCATATCTTTACATATGTCTATTAGCCTTTTCCTCAAAGTTAACAGGCATGAGATTTTCAGAATTTTGACAGACCAGATTTCTTAGTTTCAAAATATGTTCTGCAAAGTTACTTGTTTTTGTCTGAAAGTTGTAAAAACGACATTACTGGAAAGGGTGACAGGGGTTTTCAGATTTTTACCTAGAATTCAGTTTCATCAGTTCACAAGTTTCATACCTGAAAGTATTGATATGTCTGTTCAGAAGAATATGGTATAAACTGTAAGTAATCTGTGGTGTTTGCCTCACTGCTGAAAATGGTTGCTGGGTGGTCTTTATCCTGTACCCAGGAAACAGCAGTGGGACTTAGCAAGTAAGTGATGAATTGCTGGAAGATTATACTGTACTGTACAAATAAATTGTAAGGTGTGTTAGTGGGATGGCCCTCCCCGACCCACTACACATCAAATGGACGGGGAGAATAAAGTATTTTCCAGGAAAAAAAAAAAAAAAAAAAAAGAAAATAGACATGCATACAAATATCAATTTCCTTGGTTTCCAGATACTTTAGATATTTTGGGAAACAAATAGGATTTGAACAATATTCATGAATGTGCAAATGAGCATATATGGATAAGAAAGAAAAGGGCTGTGCCTAAGCCTTTCTTTGATACTGAGAGTCTCAATCAATGTCGATCACAGTCCGGGTTTTGATTAGTTTTCTAGTCAATGGGAACAATACAATTTTATTTAGCTTAAAGGGGTTTGTTTCTTTGGAAATATACTTTACTGTTATGAAAATTTCTATCCCTTATAAAAACATCAAAAAGATTGCCTTTGGAAACAAAAAGCACATTACAGAGAAAATGGGAGTCTTATTGAGACTCTTCATAAGCAGTAATGAAGTTTGCAGCCTTTTTAGCAAACTCTGCAACTGTTTACACAGTTTACATCAATACTGTACTTAGATAGTTTGAATTAATGAATATTCATGAAAGTGTAAATGAGCTGTCTCCGATTTTCGTCCGTTTGTGTATTCTTTGTTTCCAATGGCAACCTTTTATATTTTGCTGCAACTGTATTAAGTGCCGTGTGACAGCCGTAAAACATCTCCCCGTTTATATTTCTATTTCCATTGGGACCATGGAGCCCATTCTGGTTACTTTGTAAATCGGATACCGCCTAAGCCGGTGCTTGAGGGATGGTGGTGATGGTAAGGGGAGGGGTGGAGGGGGCTATGTAGCCTTGCAAACTACATTGTTGCATATGAAGCGCCTTAATAAAACCGAGTCTCCTATTTTCAGGATGAGCTATAGTTATCACCTTCTGTCCGTCGTCAGTTCGTCCGTCCGTCCGTTAACATTTTCAAACGGCTTCTCCTCTGAAGCTGCAGAGCCAATATGGAGCCTCCTTAGGTTGAGGAAACGATAGATTGCTAATGTTGTTCTAATTTCATGTGGAGCCTCCTCGGGACAAGGGAACGAAAGCTAGTTAAAATGGTCGCGGCCCATTAATCAAAATGTCCGCCATGCCAATATATGGTAAAACCTTTGAAAATCTTCTTTTCCATTACCAAATGAGCCCTTTGGCTTTATCTTTGCACAAATCATGACAGGAGGTCTACTAAAATTGCTAAAATGATGACCTTAGGTTGACGTTTGACATTTTACGTCAAGGTCACATTTGCTTCCCCATGCATTTGTGTTTATATGGAAAAAAAATGTTGAGAATTCATATTTTGGACATCTCCTCTATATTCCAATTGAATTGAAACTTGATGAGGAGCCTTAGGGCGCATAGTTGACACAAAATAACTAAAACTGAGCCGATGGAAAATTCAAAAATGGCCGCCACAGCCGCCATCTTAAAAAACAATTTTCGACATCTCTTCCCAAACCTTTGGTCGCTTTGAGCCAAAACTTGCTCGGAAGGATGACTTCCATGTGGCGGCCGTAGAAGTCTCCCGTGCATCATAATAGTGCAGTTTATATTTTATTTCCTTTGGGGTCATTGAGCCCATCGTGGTTATTCTGAAATTCGAATACCGCTTAAGCGGCGCCAGGGGGCGTATGCAGCCTCGCAAACTACAGTGTTGCATATGAAGAGACTCAATCAAACCGAGTCTCCGATTTTCGTGATTTTGTGTGTTCTTTTTTTCCAAAGGCAATCCTTTTTTTACTTGTAGTTTACTCTGCTGTAGCTGGTGTTGTGCTGTGTGGCGGCCGTAAAAAGTCTCCCCGTACACCATCATAGTGCAGGTTATATTTTATTTCCTTTGGGATCATTGAGACCATCCTGATCATTTTAAAAATCCAACACCACTTAAGCCGGCGTTAGGGGGCGTATGCAGCCTCGCAAACTACAGTGTTGCATATGAAGAGACTCAAACAAACCGAGTCTCCGATTATCGTGATTTTGTGTGTTCTTTGTTTCCAAATGCAATCCTTTTTTGACTTTTATTCTGGATCGAGATGGGATAAAATCGTGTCGATCTGAAATCCAAGATGGTCGCCATGGTTCCGTTCCACTGAACAAAATTGACCGCCAGAGCTAAAAATAGAAAAATCTTCAAACGACATCTCGCCCTTGGCCAATGGCCCCATTTCAAAATATTTGCATATAAGTATCCCTCCAATATCCCGCTAACAAAATCGCTAGAATGGTTCTGTTTTTCCTGAACAAAATGGCGGCCAGAGCTAAAACAATTGAAAAACCTTTAAAGGACATCTTCTCTTCGGCCAGTGGCCCGTTTTCAAAGTAATTTCATAGAATTGGTCCTCGCTTAGCCCTTCACCAAACTTGCTAAAAGTTTCGCTCGGATGAACAAAATGGCCACCAGATCTAAAAATAGATAAAAAAAAACTTTAAACGACATCTCCTCCATGGACTGTGGCCGGATTTTAAAATAATTTTACATAAATGTTCCTCTTATCCCCCTTTACCAAAATTGCTAAAATGGTTTGCAAATGTAACCCCAATACATAAAAAGAAGCTAAATCATCACCATCTAATTACAGACCCATCTCTCTATTAAGAGCGGTAGGAAAAACTATGGAACGGTGTGTCCACAAACATCTCTTGAACTATATAAATCGCAATAATCTACTTACTCCCTTTCAATCTTGGTTTATTCCAGGAGACTCAGTTGCTACATATTTACCATACGTTCTGTGACGCTGTTGATAATGGTAAGGAAGTTAGGGTAGTATTTTGTGACATCAGCAAGTCTTTCGATAGTCTGGCACAAAGGTTTACTGTATAAACTTGCAGCCATGGGAATTTTATCTTCTGCGTTGGTTCATAAGTTATCTTTCAGGCCGGAGACAGAGAGTTGTTATTGATGGTATTGTATCTGACTGGGCTTCTATTCTTGCCGGTGTCCCCCAAGGTTCTATCATCGGACGCTACTCTTTTTAGTTTATATAAATGATATAGTACGTAATATAAAATCATCTATCCACCTCTTTGCTGATGACACCAGCCTGTACATTATTGTTGAAAAGAAAAGGTAAGAGAAAAGTCCAGGGAGTGCCACAATCACAAACCGCAGCCCTTCCCAGACCCCAAATGGAAGAGGAAACCGACAAATCCAAACAAGCACAAACCGAACAAACGTACGAAAAGCACCAAGATTAGCTCTCTCCTAAACCCACAGTCTGCAGCTCGTAATATAGACTTGGAAACTATAAACAAATGGGCAACCTCATGGTTGGTTGCTTTTAATCCAACAAAAACTACAGCTCTTCTGATATCCAGGAAACTCAATCCAGTTACACGTCCTCCAGTCAAAATGAACGATGTCGTACTTACAGAAACTTCGAAACACAAACACCTGGGTCTTAACTTCTCGAGCTCATGCACATAGACAGAACATATTAACAAGATCACAGAAACCGCATGGACTAGATTCAATCTGATGATTGCTCTTAATAGAAAAGCACTAGAAATATATACATAGCATTTATCCGTCCACTACTTAAATATAGCAATTCGATTCAGTATGGGACAAATGCACAAATGAATCTAAGAAACAGCTGGATCTAATACACCACGAAGCAGCTAGAATTATTACCAGGGCAACAAAGCTCTGTAGCATTGAAAACTTTCTCGCCGATCTTGGTTGGGATTCTCTGCAGGAAAGGCGTTACAAGCATAAGCTTACTATTTTCTTCAAGATAATAAATGGTCTTACACCGAGATACCTGTCCCCTCTTGTTCAGGAAAACAATCACTACAATCTTCGGAATGCAAACGCTTTGTATCCTATGCATGCAAATACTAACCTGTTTTTCAACTCTTTCTTCCCTTCTACTGTACGTGCATGGAACGAACTTTAAGATGAAATAAAAGAAGCAAACACGGTCTCAGCATTTAAATATCGCCTTAATAAAAACAAACGGTCACCGCTTAAATATTATAATGTTGGCACAAGAATAGGACAGATCTTACACACTAGGATACGCTTGGAATGCAGTTCTCTTAATTCGCATCTTTTTCGAAACAAAAATATAGTTGCTAGCCCAAGCTGTGATTGTGGCGGTTTTGAGAGTTCCTATCACTTTTTCTTTATTTGTCCCAGATATATTGGGATTAGAAATACTTATCTATTGAATATTCTTCAAACTCACAGTACAAAAGAACTACTATTTGGAAAAGAAACTGCATCAGTTAATGAGAACGAGATCTTGTTTTCAAAAGTTCAAGACTATATGATTAAATCAAGACGATTCATCTGATTTATAATGCATGCTATTCTATATCTAAAAACTCATCTGTAAAAACATGTTTGAAGTCGAAGTCACTTTCATGACTATACACGTGAAGATTACATGTACTTCATGGGAATCGGTCAAAACTCTATATTTCCATAAATGCATTATCTGTACTATAGTATTTGAAACAGCCATTTAAATGAAGTTGAAATAATAACTAGTCCTCTGTCATATAGCGTGTATACTTACCACTACTTACTTACACATTGCCTATTTAAATTAAACATGTATGGCAACTACCCGACAGAATAGAACTGTAAGTTTTTAAATATACATGTAAGTTTTAAGTTATGAAAAAAAAAATTGTATCCATCTATATGTGCAATAATATGGAAATGTTCTCTCTCTCTCTCTTCTCTCTCTCTCTCTCTCAATTACATACTCGTACATATTGATTGGTTTAGTATCATTCCTAGTTAATCAAACGAACGAAATTGTATTCTGTGCAGACCAGGAAATGACCCTTACCGTCAGATTCTGGAACATTTGATGTTGTATATATTTGTTTACAAATGACAAATAAAAAAATGTTTAAGCCAACGACATGTTCTTGGCCAGTGGCCTGATTTCAAAATGATTTGACAGATATGTTCCTCTTATCTCCCTTCACCAAAATTCCTAAATGGTTCCGCTCTGCTGGACCAAATGGTCACCAGAGCTAAAAATAGAAAATAAAACAACTTTAAACGACATCTTCGTGGCCAGTGGCCGAATTTCAAAATAATTTCACAGAAATATTCCTCTTTTGCCCCTTTACCAAAATTGATAAAATGGTTCTGCTCTGCTGAATAGAATGGTCGCCAGAGCTAGAAATAGAAAAAGAAAACTTTTGAATGACATCTCCTCCTGGGCCAGTGACCCAGTTTAAAAAAAGATCACAGATATGTTCCTGTTATGTCTTTTTACCTAAATTGCTAAAAAATTCCACTAGGCTGAATAAAATGGCCGCCAGAGCTAAAGCTAAAAATTAACAAGAAACAAGCTCTGCGGGGTCTTCTTTCCCTGCTTGTGCTTCACATCGTGGGTTCATCGCAATACTGTCGTATCTGTTTTTTTCAAAAATGTTCAGGCTGGTGAAAAAAAAAATGAATTTCTCCAAAACTCTTAATAACATTTTATAAATTTTATGATTTAAATATGCTAATGGCCATTATTATTTATGGCAAATGTCATTTTGGAAAAAAAAACTTTATTTATAAATAAGATATTTGGAATTATAACACTTACATCAGTTTTACCGCTGTAAATTCACTTTTCCACATAATGGTTTCAACGCAACAGTGTCTTATCTCACCTTACGACGTTGTTGCAGAGAAGGTCACAGATTACAGCCAACCTCACGCATCAAGAAGAAGAGTAAATTTGAAACGATAACAATACAACACAAAAACAATTTATTTTTGCGACTGAGTAATTTTCATGACTTTTGACGAGGACATAAATATCACAAAAATAGATAGCCGCAAAAAGCAATTTTTAAATAAGAATAACAGTATTGCCTCTGATTCTTGAATAATCACTGACTATAATTTGACTACCATCACCAAAACACGAAAAATTTAGCCTAAAAAAAATTGGTTTATAGTATGTGGTCTCATCGTATTGCACATACACTGTTGGGCATCATGAAAGATATCTGCTGATCATTCCAAGCTTTTCGAAATAAGGCACATAACACTATACCAGTTATTGTATTTAGGTGATGCAAGGTTGTTGGGAATGAAATCAAGAACACTAAAATTTAGCAGTTTCATAGACCAGGATCCTTTAACTGCCTGACAAGTATTTATGCAAAAGAAAACGTACACTATCTTTATGTGCAGCATCAAATTTGCGAAAGTTGCAACATATTGCTTAGTATACATACATAAATGTATAAGAACCACATTATAAGAAAACCTGCTTTAGCAAATTAATGATGTAACTTCTGAGAATGTAAATTCTTCATACAATAGGAATAATAATCCATTTCTGGATAAGTATGCAAATTAAACTAAGATACATTCCATAATGTTGCATTAAGCAGAACAATGCTGCCTGAATACCTAAATCCTGAAATTGAGGGACCTTTCAGACAGTGCATGAACACCTGATTTTTGAAGTGTTTGCAAAAATTACACATCAGCAGGCTACTGTTTGTAACAGGGCCGATTTTGTAAGCTGTGAGGCATTACATGGACATGGTGACAGGTGACATGACAGAATTGTAGCAACAGAGATTTAAATACCTGTGTAATATTTTAAAGCCAAATTAAACGACAACGATATGGAATATTTATACTGGTAGGTATATAATAAAAGTGTTATTACACTTATGTTGTTGAACACTTTCCCTCACTGGGATATCTACTGATGCTCTCATGCTCGCATCCTTAGATATCCCAACTCAGGACAATATTCACCAAAATCCAGTGCAATAACTTATGTTATTACATTTAACTTTTAAGATGCCTTCTTAAACCTGTTATAACATGTTGGGACCAAACGATTATGCAAACATAGGATCAACAAAAGAAAATTGTGTACTTGTTAGGGCAAGTGTACCCAATTCATCCTTCTTAGAGCATGATCGAGTATTTTATAGAGCATGATGTCAGTTTAATACCACAAACACTAGTGACTGATTTCATTCAGCAACTTTGCTATCCACCAGAACATTGTATAATAAAGTTACTTTTGGGTGTCATGGTTATTATCCCAAAATCTAAACAACATGGCTTTATCACCCAAAATAAATATATGGAACGATAATACCCTACCATTATTGTGTCGCAGGCAGAAAACTTTGTCAAAAATTTACGAAATTTGCCCATTTGCAACCCCAAACCAGGTCTCCACAATATCAATACGCATATATCAAATTCATTGAGAATTGTCCTGAAACTAAAATATGGATTTGTTGCCGCCTATTAGCTATCCCAAAGCAGATCTCCACCATATCAATGCAGATACCAAAAAAGGTAAGAGAAAAGTCCAGGGAGTGCCACAATCACAAACCGCAGCCCTTCCCAGACCCCAAGAGGAAGAGGAAACCGACAAATCCAAACAAGGAAACCGACAAATCCAAACAAGCACAAATCGAACAAACTTACGAAAAGCACTAAGATTAGCTCTCTCTTCCCCAAGCGAGGTAATCGCAATACTAAAAGGACTGAAAAACACAAGAACAAAATGACACACGGAATGACATACAACAAATCGCCTCGTAGAATAAAACACAAAGCGACAACGAGTAAGACTAACACCGGGACCACCGCCTTAGAACGGTCAGTAGAGTAAACCACCGGGGAGTTTAAAGCACTTTTACAGCTAACTAACTTCACCCTGGGTCCCGATGCTACTCTTAATACAGAAACACATAAAAATTCGGTTCGCATAAAGGCTCCCAACTCAGTCAATGCATCAAAGCGAAAACATAAAAATCAAATTAATCACTATAATAAACAAAGACGAGTACTCATGGCTAATTCTACTGTATGCCAGAGTAAATGAAAACCAATAGTTGAACCACGGCGGGCCAAGCCAAAGACATATCGTCAAGCCCCAACCCACTGGTTAAAGTTTTACGAAGAGGCCGTCATTGAGTCTGAGGCCCAAGTTTGGTGCAAATCCATTGTAGTTATCATCTGGAAACAAAAATACCAACAGACTGACATACAAAAGACAGATGGATGGATGGACAGACTGACACGGGGACACCAACTTGAAACCATAATGCCCTGTCACTATCGTGTGGTGGGGTATAAAAATGTCCCGAAACAAAAATACAAAAAGCAGATCTCCACCATATTAATACACATACCATGTTTGGTGAAGATCCATTGAAGTTATCATCCGGAAACAAAAACAGACAGATGAACATACAACAGATGGACAGGTGGACGGACGGACACAAGGATACCAACGTGAAACCGTAATACCCTACCACTATCGTGTGGCGGGGTATAAAATTGAGTTCAAAAGATGCAAGATAGAATGGCAAACAGTGAAGATCCTGATCAGACTGCTGCTTAAGCACTCTCATCTGGGTCTGGACTGTTTGATGACCTACATTTGCACTGTTTGATAAGATCTAGCCTTATTTTTTAAACAAAATCTTGAAAATTTGACCATGCAAAACCTTCCCAACATAAGGTATTAAATAAAAATACATATTTTATCATTTCTATGGTAAAAACTTTAACTTTCTGTGTCTTTTATGAGCATGTCATTCTGTTCTCCAGAGGAAACTAATAGGACAGAAAACAATGAAATTGCGGAATCTGACATAATCTACAGGCCGTAATCTATAGGCTGGATTAGGGAGTGAGTAACTGTCTGAGAACAACTTACCACGGATCATTCTGATCCATAAATATACTCCACATTCCCGCTAACTGACTTAAATTGTGGTCATTATTCTGTCATATTAGTTGCTTCTAGATGACCGGTGTGATGAGGGTTTGGATAACTGCTTCTCCACCGACCCCTAATGTTGGGACAAAAAAAAACAACAAAACAAAACAAAACAACAAATAGCCTAAGAGAGCAACGATCGCTCACCTGAGGACAGTTAGCTGAAGGTATGAATATAATTCGAAACTCCAAGCGACAAACACATATGTTTTTTTGCCATAGGTTTTATCCTATGCATGTATAGTTAAAACAAGCACGTCCTTTGTTTGAAGGTTTTTTTTCAAATGTCCCTAATTGATATATGTCGTCTAAGACACCTGAGGAGAGTAAGTTGGGCCATGGAAACCAGAGACTCAAAATCAAACTTGCCCAAGCTTTTATGCCTGTCCTGATTACCAGCAACTTTGATGGTGATTCAATCAAAAATGAATGCGCTAGCATGAAGACACCATTTTTCAATTAAAAAGTTCAGTATCTTCAGCACATTTTCCTATTCTATGGGACACTCAAGGGTGGGTAACTATCATGCCAACAGACCAAACAGCGCTAAAATCAAACTTGTCCAAGATTTTATATCTGTCCCTGTTATCTGTAAGTTTGATGAAGATCCGATCAAAAATGAAGTCGCTATCGTCCGGACAACATTTTCACCATTATATAAACGTCAAAAAGATTGCCTTTGGAAACAAAAAACACACACTATATGGCAAGTAACTCTGATGTGAATAGTCTGAGCTGACCCAAAATCAAACTCATAGAAGATTTTATGGCTGTCCCCATTTTCTGCAAGTCTGATATAGACTCCATCAAAAATGAAATGGCTATCATCCAGACAACATTTTCCTAAGTCTATGAGGCCCTAAAGAGCAGATAACTCTCATGCCAATAGTTGAAACAAGGTCAGAATCGAACTGCAAGTTTGATGAAGATCATGTGCAATCAAAAATGAAGTCAACATTTTCCCCATTATATATCTATGAGAGACTTAAGGGAAAATAACTGTCATGTGAATAGTCTGATTTGACACAAAAACGAACTCGTCTAAGTTTTTATGGCTGTCCTTATTACCTGCAAGTCTGATAAAGATTAGATCTAAAATGAAATTGCTATTGTCAGGACAGCATTGTCTTAAGTCTTCCAGTCCCTCAAGGGCAAGTAACTCTTAGGCCAATTGTCAAAAGTCAGCCAAAATCTAACGTCAGAGATTTTATGCCTATTCTTGTTAGCTACAAGTTTGATGAAGACCTGATCTAAAATGAAGTCGCTTTCATGTTGACAACATTTTCCAAAGTCTATGGGGCTCTCAAGGGTGGATAACTGTAATGCCAATAGCCAAAATTCGGCCAAAATCTAAATTGTTAGTGATTTTATGCATGTACTCATTATCTGCGAGTTTGATGAAGAAAGGATAATAAATTAAGTCGCTATCGTCTGGACAACATTTTTCCCATTAATATAGCTATGGAAAACGAAAGAGCAAGTAATTCTCCTGTGAATAGTCTGATTTGCCCCAAAATCGAACTCGTCCAAGATTTTATGGGTTGTCCTTATTTAATATCTGCAAGTCCGAAGAAGAGCCAATCGAAAATGAAGTCACTGTCATCCAGACAATATTTTCCTAAGTTTATGAGGCTCTTAAGGGCCGGTAACTCTCATGCCAGGGCTCATACACATCAGGGAAATGTCAGGGAGATTTAATTTTTTTCAAGCCAAAGGAATTGTCAGGGAATTCTGTGATGTTTTAGGGAAAAATGAAATTTTGCAAAAATGTCAGGGAAAGTCAAGAAATTTTACATTTCAGCATGATCAAGTTAGGATGTTTGGTCCCGATATATTTTTCTTTCTAAAGTCATAAAATTAGCGGCTCCGATATTGTCAGGGAATTTTAAATGTACGTCAGGGAAAAGTCAGGTAATTTTGGTCAATCCTATATGTATGAACCCTGAAAGTGGGCTAAAATCAAATTTGTCCGAGATTTTATGCCTGTTCACATTATCTGCAAGCTTGATGAAGAACTAGTCAAAATTGAAGTCGCTATAATCGGGACAATGTTTTCTCCATTATATGTCTATGGGAGACCAGAGGGCAAGTAACTCTCATATGAATAGTCCGACCTGATCCAAAAACGAACTCGTCCAAGATTTTATGGCTGTCCTCATTACCTGCAATTCTGATGAAGATTAAATAAAAATGATATCGATATTGTCCAGACAACACTTTCTAAAGTCTGTTGGGATCTCCAGGGCGGGTAACTCTCATGCCAATAGTAAAAAATTAGCCCAAATCGAACTTATCTGAGATTTTATACCTATCCTCGTTGTCTGCAAGTTTGATGATGATCAATTAAAAAAGAAGTCGCTATCATGCGGACAACATTTTCCCCACTGGGACAAATTCAATGTAGTTGCCATGGAAACCAAAGTTTTGACCAGATCTGCACCAAAACCTAATAAATCCAATCCCCACCCCAGATTGGCCAACTGGCCTTGGAGATATTCTTGTTAAAAAATATGGAGGGATGCACTGACAAAGGAGCCTTGCTATATACTATAAGCTCACCTTGTGAGCCTTTGGCTCAGGTGAGCTAATAATATAGGGTACAAAAATCATGATTAGGGACATCGAAATTTGCTAAAACAATTTTCTAAAAAAAAAGAAACAAAATTAGTCTTACTGCAAGAAAATATGGGCATAAGGCTGAGAAGAGACCAAACTTCACGCCGGTGCAAATACTTGGATCATAGTTTACACTCTTAAGGAAAACTCTTTTTAGTAAGGGAACAATATTCATGTCTCATATTTTTAATTCATAATTATGCTGATCAATGAATATCCTCTCAGACAGTGCATCAGTGTTTTAGTATTTCAAAACCTACTTATATCACATTTTCATGTTTCTAAGTCTTGCAGCCTTTACGTCTAAGTGTGAAGATTGAAACTCAAGGATAACATTGGTGAAGTCATACAGTAGAATATGGTTTTCATCTATGTTACCTTTATAATTCATTATCCACCACTATTAAAGGGTTTTTATGTCTTGAAAAAAACAACAACATAAAATTGTTTAAAACAATTTTACTAACATAAAATTTCTCTTACTGAAATAAAAATAGTTCATTCACAGGCCCTCCCAGGGGTTTTGGGGAACAGCGAAACAATGCCATTTATTTCTGGGAAACAAAAGAAACAAATGTCCAAAATAAAAGGAACAGGGGAACAGAGGCAATCAAGATTTTGATTTTTGAAAGAAGGGAAAATGCTAACTTATTTTAAGGGAACAAAGGAACAGGTAAATACCGCCTCTCCTGGGAGAGTGTGAAGATTGAAACTCAAGGATAACATTAGTGAAATCATACAGTATAATATGGTTTTCATTTATGTTACCTTTATAATTCATTATCCACCACTATTGAAGGGTTTTTTTATGTCTTGAAAAAAAAAAACCCATAAAATTGTTAAAGCAATTTTACTAATATAAAATTTCTCTTACTGAAATAAAAATAGTTCATTCACAGTCCCTCCCAGGGGTTTTGGGGAACAGCGAAACAATGCCATTTATTTCTGGGGAACAAAAGAAAGAAATATCTAAAATGAAGGGAACAGGGAAACAGAGGCAATCAAGATTTTGATTTTGGAAAGAAGGGAAAATGCTAATTTATTTTAAGGGAACAGGTAAATATCCCCTCCGCTGGGAGAGGACTTATGCATGGACACAGCAAATGTTTTTATTACTTACAAATATGGTCTTCCTGAATGTTTGCGAAAACTAAGCATACATGCCATAGGCTGTGGACTAAAATCTGTGAGATAAGTCAAAATTTTAAGGGAGATTTGACAAAATTCTGTGAGAAGTCAAAATTTTAAGGGAGTTTTGACACATTTTTGTAAGATTTTCTTAAACATCACTTTAAAGCTCCCCAAATATAGTCTAAAATCTTTATTTTTATATAAGAAGCTTGTAAAAACCACAACAGTGTGTGATTCATGTTCATTTCTTCATAAAATCTGTTGTAAAATGGTCTGAAAATTCTGTGAGATTTGAATTTTTTATGGGAAATGCCTTCCAGACAGGCCAAATTCTGTGAGATTTTATCTCACAGTGTGAGATATGGCATATATGACTAAGGAATGTATGATCTAAGGATTTGCACAGAAATAAAATTTGGTCTTTTCTCAGCCAGAAACCGGAATGTTTTGTAAGAAATGCATAATTTATTTAAATAGTTATGTTGTCCCTACCTAATAATTTTGTGTTGCTCTACTTTATTTTGTTGTCACAATGTTCGGGAGGCTTGTTTATGGTATTTTTGGGTAAAGGATATTTCCATTTTATTTAGGAAATATATATGCCATTTTCATTATAGGATATGGGATATTCACTGGGATTCGGGATATGGGATATTGAAAATTATTTAGGATTACTAGAAAAT
Source organism: Anodontia alba (assembly GCA_964016985.1). Classification (NCBI taxonomy): domain Eukaryota; kingdom Metazoa; phylum Mollusca; class Bivalvia; order Lucinida; family Lucinidae; genus Anodontia; species Anodontia alba. Next base: position 55,095,791 of record OZ024821.1, read on the forward strand.
ATTAATTTTGGGATACAGGTTACTTGTGTGAATTCATGTCAGAATATAGAATATGGCCTTCTACCTTATACAAGCCTCACTAGGGGATTGGACAAGGTGTTCTCACTAAAACCCAGATTCTTCTGGGGTTTTTAGAATTTAAAAGACTGAGCAAAGCACATTTTAGATATGCTAGAGAAAAAAAGAATTTTTTTCTTATAATGAAGCTTGGCTCCTGGCTTTTTCTAGAGATCTAACTTTCAAGGTGGCAAACTCTGTGCTTTAGTATATCATGAGTGAACATAACGATGTCATTTTTACAATTATGATGTCATAAAACAAAAATTAATAGCTAGATATGTCAGAATTGCACTGAAAAACTTACCAGTACAGGTATTGATTTTCGATGCAACAGTGTTGTAACTAAAATCAATGCAGTTAGATCAGTGTTGCATTTAAGAGTAGACATCATTTTAGTTTAAGCTTCAAGGCAACAGTGTCATAAGTGAAAATACGACAGTGTTGCATTTAAGGAACTTGCCCTTCTCAGATAGGACAAACTGGCTAATTCTGTATTACTGAAAAAATATTGACAACTCATATGGTACATTTTCACAGATGATGTAAATATGATTTGTAAGGTCAAAATTGCAAAAAAATCATTTTCTGAAAAAAAAAAGTGCAGTTACGAGAGTGTTGCGTTGAACCCACGACATAGTCTTCTTTCCCTGCTGGCGCATCATGTTGTCTTCTTTCTTTGCTGGTGCTTCACAAGGCTTTCTTTCCCTGCTGGCGTTTCACAAATTTCCTGCTTTAAAGTATTGATTGCTTTATCAACCAAACAAAATGATCGCCTTTATTTGACATGTCTAAAGCCATGACACCATCACTTCCACAAGCTATCTTTTTAGTTATGTCCCTTTGCAAACAACTGCAATGAAATCTCGTAAGCAAGATTTAAAAAAAAAAATATTTTTTTAAATGTCTTCTTCTGTGAAACCGCTTGAGCAATTTTCACCAGATTTCACATGGGCCTTATGTCGAAAGAGTATTGCCAATTTGTTCAAATGGTTCCGCGCCATTGAACAAGATGGCCGCCATGTCCATATATGGTAAAAACTTAAAAATCTTCCTACCCAGAACCAAGAAAGCGCTTTGGGGCTGAATCTTGGTTATATAGCATCACTGTCTCAAGCTCTACCAAGTTTCTTCAACTGACGTTCGTAGGTTGACCTTTGACCTTTTTACGGCAAGTTGAAAAAACATTTTTTTTTTTCAATAGGTATTTAAGACTAATGGCTGAAACTTACAATGTATGATTAAAGAAGTAAAACTTTTTAGTTTGGATCAAAATTTTCAAAACATTAACCCAAAGGGGGGTTATCTGCCCTTGCCCCTGATCTATATACAAGTATGAAATCTTTAAACGTCTTCTCTGAACCCACTTGACCAATTTTCGCCAGATTTCACAAGCGGCCTTCTGTCGAAGGGATATTGGCAATTAGTTTGAATAGTTCTGCACCATTGAACAAGATGGCTGCTATGCCCATATATGGTAAAACCACTTAAAATTCTTCTCCAGTACTAAGAAAGCTTTGAGGCTGAATCTTGGTATACAGCACTGGGGACTCGAGGTAGATGGTGCTGTTACATGTAGTTGTGTATTCTTTTTTTTTTTGCCACATGCGTTTTCCTCAATAAATGACTTTGTTATCCAAAGCTTACTTTGAACAGTTTAATAGGTTTGGCGAAAAATCCATATGGCTTACTTTTCTTAAGAATGTATTAAATGATATAAGTAGGTTTCACTCATGCATCAGCTATCATGCTAATTTTTATGCTCTTGTAAAACCAAAACGTTTGTGTAATAGTTATATATGGTGTGGATACAAGTCACACTACCTTAGGATGTCCATTCAGGATATGTTTCATGTTTTTCTTAAATTCAACGACGGTGTAATGTGAGATGTTTAAGACCCGAGATGTTTTAGAACGCATGCGCAACAGAAGCGGATATAGAGGGGGGGACAAGGCGTGAGAATTGTCAGAATTTTGGTCCCCAATGTTGACTTCTTATTTCGCTGTTGTCTATAAAGTATTTTTTTGTCTCCGTGCTGCGTTTGAATCTAGAGTACTCAGATGAATTATGGAGGTATTTGTCTTGCCCTAAAACCTGTATTATTTTTTAATGCCGTTGACCTGTTGACATACGGTGTGAAGAACGAAAATGTGCATTCATATTCGCCGTGTGGGACTGTTTACTTACCAGCTTACGGTTTGATACTAACAGAAATGTATTTTTTGTTTTTCTCATTTACTATGATCAGACGGCTGCATAAAAATGAATAGAATTTGGAAAATCTTGAATGATTCGTTGAAAATGGCTGCGTCGCCTGCGATGTTCGTACAGTATAAGGATTCGTACACGCATGGTTTTATTTACTGAACGCAAAACTATGGCGTTCGACGCATGACAACTTATATAGGCAGAACTGTTTAGCATGATGGATGAAACATCGTTGGAAGTACTGACTTGGAACCCTTCCTTGTGATTTTTGACAGCAGAAGGTAAGGTATTGTTATGCTTGGCAAGACTGTCAGCTTGGTTAGCTCAGTTGGTAGAGCACCTGACTTACAAGCAGGGATTGTGGGGTTTGAATTCTGCATCAGGCATACCTTTTCCTCATTAATTCACTTTAATGGCGATTAGGTACTGGTGAATGTGGAGAAAAGCTAGGAACTGTTAGTGTGTTCAGTTGATGTCTGGCACTGTTAAAGGAGAGGAGTGTAGTAATTGGTGGGACTGTCAGCCAGGTAGAGCACCTGATTTGCAAGCATTGTGTCGCGGGGTCGAGTTCTGTATCGGGCACACTTTTTCCTCCTAAGTTTACTGATTATTGGACATGTTCAATGGTCTACGGGGAAAATGAAATTGAAAATTCCTGCTAAAAACAGTACATGTCTGCAGATAGAAAATTGGCAAGTGAATTGCAATATTCATATATAATAAAGTAAATATCAAAGGAAAACTGCTTGCCTGAGGCGGGACTTGAACCCATATCACTGTTTTGGGAATCGGCCAGAATTTCATAGTCAATTATCGGTTTTGACTTGGTGTACAGATTTAAAAAAAATGTAGGAAAATCTAACTTTTCGGAGCAATTCTGAAACCTTATTAATCGTTATAAAAGAATTGGCAATGCTATAGCCTGGATATTATACGGCAGACGGCATTGTTGATGGCTATGCTTCACTCTTTTAATTACACGACGGCGGTTTGGGCCTCAGACTCAATGACGGCCTCTTCGTAAAACTTTAACCAGTGGGATGGCGCTTGACGATATGTCTTTGGCTTGGCCCGCCGTGGTTCAACTATTGGTTTTCATTTACTCTGGCATACAGTAAAATTAGCCATGAGTACTCGTCTTTGTTTATTATAGTGATTAATTTGATTTTTTATGTTTTTGCTTTGATGCATTCACTGAGTTGGGAGCCTTTATGCGAACTGACTTTTTATGTATTTCTGTAATAAGAGTTGCATCGGGACGCAACTCTTTGTTGCTTTGTGGTTTATTCTACGAGGCGATTTGTTTTATGTCTTACCTTGTTTACGCGGGCTGGAGCCGGCGTATCTATTTAGGATTGTTTTTGTAAAATGTGTATGCATTTGGAGAACATCGGTTTTCTTCTAGTTTTATGGGGTTCTTAGTGTGGTTATATATAACTATTCATCCCCCACTTTTTTTTAATTATTATTCAAAGTCACACTTTTGCAGCAGAGAACTGTGCTATTGGTAACATAGTGAAATAAAAAATGGGAAGTACTGTGTAGAATAAATGTAGCAATCCGGGTTTTGCTCATTTAAAAGAGAAATGAGCAGTTTTATCGTAGGAGCCTCAATTTGACCATTCAACCTGAAATGAGCTTGTTGCTGTCAATATTCGTACACGTTTGAATTTTTTTCATTTCGTTTTTTTCGTCGTACTACGAAGAAGAAACAAAAGTTATTTTTCTTTGTTTACGATTGGAAATATGCATTCTCAAATCGAACGGATTATAAGCTGGTTTAATAATACAGTTTAATTAGATATTCAAGCATGGAAAGATTTGGGCCGAAAGAAAACGTTATGAGTGGAGAAAAGAACGAAACACTGCTACATAGATGATTTCGGATATAGTATGTTCGGCCTAGGCTATGGATGGCGACATGTAATTATGTATGCGGGCTAGAAAACAGACGATTTTAGTTGATTTTTTTTAAACATAGCTCTGCTAACGTCTATAATGTTTTTATCGTTGAGCATTGCGATAATTTATATAATTACAACCTTGATTAATTATAACATTTTTTCAATATACTACGATCTATAGGGAGCTAAGTAATGCATGACAGATTACTTTCGCGGCGTATTGATGCTTTGCATCAATGGTTTCTTGTGTTATTTTGTTCTTGTGTTTTTCAGTCCTTTTAGCATTGCGATTACCTCGCTTTAGGAAGAGAGAGCTAATCTTAGGTCTTTTCGTACGTTTGTTCGATTTGTGCTTGTTTGGCTTTGTCGGTTTCCTCTTCCTCTTGGTGTCTGGGAAGGGCTGCGGGTTTGTGATTGTGGCATTCCCTGGACTATTCTCTTACCCTTATTTTATAAAACCGACAGATCATCGAGTAATAATCGACTTGTACAAATATATTCACTCTTAATTTAGCCCTCTTCCAGGTACTTATTCATTGCTCAAGATCAATAAGAGGGGTAGCCAGACAATATTTTTCTTATTTCTTCATGAAAACATTTGCTGTGGGTACTCATTAGGAGATCGTTCATGAAATATCACATAATGTAAAGCACTATAAGACGACGTGCAGAACACAAGAACCATAACTCTGGATAAACTATTTTTGGAGTTACGGCCTTTGAACATCGTAAATATTGAAAATAACCATTACTACCATGTACTAGTGCCAGCTGTAAGTTGGAATCCATGCCAGATATATCTTGATGAAACTTTACACAAATTTAAAGCTCTATAAGACGACATGCAGAACTCATGAACCGTAACTCTAGTTTGCCTAGTTTTGGAGTTATTGCCCTTTGAACATTGAACGTAGCCATTTTTACCATGTACTTGTGTCCGCTCTGTAAATTGAAAACCGTGTGAGATATTTTCACGAAATTTCTCACAACTGTAAAGCATCATGAGAAAATGCGAAGAACACAAGAACTCTGATTAACCTACTTTAGGAGCCAACGTCGGTGGCTCAGTTGGATGCGCGTCCGACTGGTGATCAGGAGGTTGCAGGTTTGACCCCCGCCGGATCGGCAACATTCTTTCGTGGAGATTGATCATGAAATATTTTCTACTGTCATTCTCTCCCTTCCGCTGATTCAAGAAGGGCAATTGTCAGTTTCTGGCGAAAGAATGTGCACAATACTGATTAATCGCTTAGAGGACTAAACCTACACAGTAAAAGTGTGGCTAGGTAAACAGACCACGTTCCATATGACCCATTGGATTGACTGGGCTGTAAAAACTCAACGCAAGCAAAATCTAATTTAGAAGTTACCACCCTTTGAACATAGTAAATACTGAAAAAGGCAATTTCTGCCATGTACTTGTGTCAGCTCTGTACGTTGGAAACTGTTTCAGATATTTTACAAAAATTCACACAAATGTAAAGCATCATGAGACAAGGTGCAGAACATAAGAACCCTAACTCTAATTAACCTACTTTTGGAGTTATGGCCTTTTGAACATTGAAAATATTGATTTCTGTAATATATGTGTCCACTCTCTAATTTGAAAACTGTTTGAGATATTTTCTTGAAACTTTATGCAAATGTATATCACCATGATATGATGTGCAGAACACAAGAACCATAACTCTGAATTACCTGCTTTTGGTGTTTCTGTCCTTTGGATATAGTAAATAGTGACCCAATCATATACTTGTGCCCTTCATAGAACTTGAAAATGATTTCAGAGATTTTCTTGAAGCCTTGCAAACATGTAAAGTAACATAAGATGACATGTGGACCATAAGAACCACAAGTCTAGTCCAATTTCTTTTGAGTTATGGGTCTTTGAATATTGAAAATAACAGTTTCTGTGATATACTTGTAAACTTTACATGAATATGAAGCACCATGAGGGAATCTGCAGAAAACGAGAACCGTAAGTCTGGTTTATTTACTTTCTGCGTTATTGCCCTTTGAACATTGAAAATAGTCATCTCAGTCATATATTCATGTCAACTTTATTTGGAAAAGACTAATGCAACTTCCCTTGATTTCATTTTTGATAGAGTTATGGCACTTGCTTGATGTAAGTGCAGTGGCGGGGCGTGTTACACTGCTTGCAGCGCTTTTATGTTTTATATTGCCAGTGGGCCGCTTTGCAAAACTATTTGGGGTCTATGACAGATACTGCTAGTGGACCTCTGTTAAATTATAGAGGCCCGCTAGTGTCACATTGTTTCAATGCTGGCTGGGTAGCTTCTGATGAGTATCCAAATCATAACTTGAGTTTTCATAGAGGAATAAGACAAATATTTATCGGGAAAACCCTCCGGTAAAGAGCTTTGTAAAATGGATAGAAATCATAGTGAAATAAGCATTTGGGAGTTCACTTGAATGAATTTTAGTCTTATTTTCTAAGAAGAAGGAGACAATTTGAAACGAAATGTAAAGTCATGTTGTGTGAAAAATAAGGAAAATATTGCTAATTTTCATCTGCTTTAGCATACACTTCATGATAAGGTTTAAAATGTATAAGTTCCTGTCAATATAATGAAAGCCACATACCTTGACCTAAAACACATGCTTTATGTTTTGCGTCTAGCATTTGTATAGAAACCCTTTTCCTATTTATTGTAGATTTCAGATATCTGAATTTATATGTTAAAAATCTTATATAATATATCATATATATGTTAGAGAAAAAGGATATCTTATATGTTAAATAAGATATCTGATATGTTACAGTTGACGGTCTCAAGGAGTTCACAGCTGTTGTCCAAGCGACTGATGCAGCTGTCTTCATCCCCGGGTCTTCATCGCTTCATAAACAGCCATTTTTCTTGTTTTTAACTTAAGAGGACTTTCACCATTTTTAACTGCTTTTACTGCAAGAGTAATCTGTCCATCCTCCTAACAAGTCAGATGTACAGTGTCAAGAAGACTTCTGACCTTCTCCCGAAAGAAGAATATTACGCTGATCGAAATAAAACATGCAAACTTTTTTGAAAAGCTTATACTTGTGTCACTTTCGGTAGAAGTAGATGAAGGACATTTATCAGTTTATATGATTTGTTGTTTGTTGCATGAGCCAAATTTGTTAAAGAAAAAGACAAGAAGAGGGGAAGAAATTATTCGTATATGAAACATAATGAACAAATAAATAAAAAAGCGAGAACTTTGCCCCTGGCATTCGACTGCACATTGTGACGATAAAAGATTTAGTGTGAACAGAATAGAACAAATTGAATTCCAGGACTCGGGGTTACACAAGAAAATCACACACACACACACACACACACACACACACACACACACACACACACACACACACACACACACACACAATGAGAGAGAGGGTTAACAAATGTTGGCTTATTCATTCATTTAAAATAGTTTTTTGCATCAACAACCTGTTGTGACTTGTTGAGGACACCTGTTTTATCATTTTTATTTGATGTACACAGTTTTATAATATATTTCACTGATAAATATTATTGGTGTATCAGTCAGTTGAAATATTATTGGTGGATCGATCAGTTATATCGATGCACTAATATTTTTATCAAGCACTGATAAAAATATTACTGCACTGAAAAGTATATTGGTGTGCTGAGCATTTGAATCCAGTGATACAAATGTACCTGTGGATGGATAATATCAGTGCATGGATAAATTTGATCGACATTCCAATATTTTTACAGACAGGCCGACAACTTTCTTAAGTAGACTATATCTTTATGTAAAAAGTTTTTAATAATTACATGAGTTACTGATTTAGTGTACCGAAAAAACATATACTGCTTGGATAAAGTCAGTGTATGTATTAATTTGATCAATATTCCAATGTAGTTGGACCGACAACTTGCTTAAGTTGAATATGAAAAAGCGAAAAGTAAAATAATTATAAATCGATTAATCGATACATCAGTTAATTAAAACTGTCATTTTGAGCTACAGAATCAATGGACTAAAAAACTTATACTGCATGGATAAAGTCATTGCATGGATAAATTTTAGAGATATTCCAATATTTTTATAGGTGGAACGACAACTTACTCAAATCTAATATCCAAAAGCGAGAAATGAAATAATTACAAATCGATGCATCGATTAATTAAAATTGTCATTTTGAGTTACCGAATCAATGAACCGATAAAAATTTATACTGCTTTTATGAATTTTAGCGATATTCCAATACTTTTACAGGTGGACCGACAAATTGCTTAAGTCGAAATATCCAAAAATGAGAAGTAAAATATATACAAATCGATTAATCAATGCATCAATTAATTAAAATTGTCATTTTGAGTTACAAATCAATGAACCGATATAATTTTTACTGCACAGATGAAGTCAGTGTATAGATAAATTTTAGCAATATTCCAATGTTTTTACAGATGGGCCAACAACTTGCTTAAGTTGAATATCCAAAAGTAAAATAATTACAAATCGATTAATCAGTGCATCGCTTAATTAAAATTTTTATTTGAGTTACCAAAGCAGCGTACCGTTAAAATATGTACTTCAGAATCAGAAGTTTTACTGGTGACATGTCTTTTAATTGATATTTATTCGTAAGGACCTTCAAATTACAAAGTGCACCTACATTTATCATTATGCACCAATACATCTTTATCGACACAGGAATAGTTTTGTCGGTGCAAGGATATTATATTAGTGGATTGACATGTTACTGCTCTACTACTCTATTTATTTGAACATCATTAAAAATACATAAGCTGATAAAACAGTTTTATTTTAGCATCTATAGAATTACTGGTGCTTCGATAAAATTGATCAGTCCATCAATAATATTAATAAGACTACATTGATGTACTCGTGATTTGTATTTTGGTCCAGTTCTGTGGACAGTTAACTCTATCTTCTAGTTTATCTAGGATTCAGTAAGACCTGAATGTCATATACGAACAGAGAGGATCGTTCTATTATTTTATATTATGTAGTTTTTTACGACATAGAATAATGAATTTAAATTTGATGTTATAACCGAAATGCCTAAGACGAGGTCTTTTTATATTTACCTTATATGTATGTTAAGCTGTTGGGGTTATTTGAATTTTATTTTTAGTAACATTTTTTTTGTCCACCGAAAACGATTAGCTTAAATCATTCTTTATTTGTTTGCTTCGGTATTTTAAATTAACTCGTAGGACTTACTGACATTTCTCATGACTTGAAAGATCTCTTACAGGGTGTAGCGTGAGATTTGTCAGACCATAAGATCTGTCAGACCGGAAGTGTGAAACCGGAAGTACCTGGCGGAACTCACGCTGCGTGTATGAGATCTTTCATGTCATGAGAAATGTCAGTAAGTCTTACGAGTTAATTTAAAATACCGAAAAAACCATTCCTGTGTCGATAAAGATGTATTTGTGCGTTATAATTAATGTAGATGCACATCGTAATTTGAAGGTCCTTACGAATAAATATCATTTAAAAGACATGTCACTAGTAAAACTTCTGATTCTGAAGTATATATTTTAACGGTACACTGCTTTGGTAACTCAAAATGAAATAAAATAATAAAAACAAATAAATAATAATAATTAAGCGATGCACTGATTAATCGATTTGTAATTATTTTACTTTTGGATATTCAACTTAAGCAAGTTGTTGGTCCAACTATAAAAATATTGGAATATTGCTAAAAATTATCAGTAAAATTATATCGGTTCATTGATTTGGTCACTCAAAATGACAATTTTAATTAATCGATGCATCGAGTAATCTATTTGTATTTATTTTACTTCTCAGTTTTGGATATTTCGACTTGAGCAGCTTGTCGGTCCACCTGTAAGAATATTGGAATATCGCTAAAATTCATAAAAGCAGTATAAATTTTATCGGTTCATTGATTCGTTTACTCAAAATGACAATTTTAATTAATCGATGCATCGATTTGTAATTATTTCATTTCTTGATTTTGGATATTAGATTTGAGTAAGTTGTCGCTCCACTTATAAAATATTGGAATATCTCTAAAATTTATCCATGCAATGACTTTATCCATGCAGTATAATTTTTTTAGTCCATTGATGCTGTAGCTCAAAATGACAATTTTAATTAACTGATGCATCGATTAATCGATTTATAATATTTTACTTTTCGCTTTTTCATATTCAACTTAAGCAAGTTGTCGGTCCATCTATAATGGAATATTGATCAAATTAATACATACACTGACTTTATCCAAGCAGTATAAGTTTTTTCGGTACACTAAATCGGTAACTCATGAAATTATTAAAAACTTTTCACATATAGATATATTCTACTTAAGAAAGTTGTTGGTCTGTCTACAAAAAAATATTGAATTGTCGATCAAATTTATCCATGCACTGATTTTATCCATCCACAGGTACATTTGTATCACTGGATTCAAATGCTCAGCACACCAAGATACTTTTCAGTGCAGTAATATTTTTATCAGTGCTTGATAAAAATATTAGTGCATCGATATAACTGATCGATCCACCAATAATATTTCAACTGACTGATACACCAATAATATTTATCAGTGAAATGTATTATAAAACTGTGTACATCAAATAAAAATAATAAAACAAGTGTCCTCAACAAGTCACAACAGGTTGTTGATGCAAAAAAAGTATTTTAAATAAATGAATAAGCCTACATTTGTTAACCCTCTCTCTCATTGTGTGTGTGTGTGTGTGTGTGTGTGTGTGTGTGTGTGTGTGTGTGTGTGTGTGTGATTTTCTTGTGTAACCCCAAGTCCTGGAATTAAATTTGCGCAACAAAATTTGTTCTATTCTGTTCACACTAAATCTTTTATCGTCACAATGTGCAGTTGAATGCTAGGGGCAAAGTTCTCGATCTTTTTTTATTTATTTGTTCATCATATTTCATATACAAATAATTTCTTCCCCTCTTCTTGTCCTTTTCTTTTACATATTTGGCTCATGTAACAACAAGTCACATAAATGTCCTCCTGCCGGCCTCGGTGGCTCAGTTGGATGCGCCGTCCGACTGGAGACCAGGAGGTCGCGGGTTCAGCCCCAGCCGAGGTCGGAAACATTCTTTCGTGGAGATTGATCATGAAATATTTTCTACGGTCATTCTCTCCCTTCTGCTGATTCAAGAAGGGCAGTTGTCAGTTTCTGGCGAAAGAATGTGCACAATACTGGTTAACCGCTTAGAGGACTAAGCCTGCCCAGTAAACGTGTGGTTAGGTAAAGTGACCGCGCTCGACATGACTCCATTGGGTTGGCTGGGCCGTAAAACCTCAATACAAACAAACAAAGGTCCTTCAGGTACTTCTACCGAAAGTGACACAAGTATAAGCTTTTCAAAAAAAATTGCATGTTTGATTTTGATCAGCGTAATACTCTTCTTCCGGGAGAAGGTCAGAAGTCTTTTTGACGCTGTACATTTGTCCTGTTAGGAGGATGGGACAGATTACTCTTGCAGGAAAGCAGTTAAAAATGGTGAAAGTCCTATTTGAACAGTTAAAAACAAGAAACATGGCTGTTTATGAAGCGATGAAGACCCGGGGATGAGACTGCTGCATCAGTCGCTTGGACGACAGCTGTGAACTCCTTGAGACCGTCAACTGTAACATATCAGATGTCTTATTTAACATATAAGATACCATTTTTCTGTAAGATATACATGATATATTATATAAGATATTTAACATATAAAGTCAGTTATCTGAATAGGAAAGGGATTTGCTATACAAATGCTAGACACAAAACATAAAGCATGTGTTTTAGGTCAGGGTATGTGGCTTTCATCATATTGACAGGAACTTATACATTTTAAACTTTATCATAAAATGTTTGCTAAAACAGATGAAAATTAGCGATATTTTGCTTATTTTTCACACAACATGACTTTACATTTCGTTTCAAATTGTCTCCTTCTTCTTAGAAAATAAGACTACACTTCATTCAAGTGAACTCCCAAATGCTTATTTCACTATGATTTCTATCCATTTTACAAAGCTCTATACCGGAGGGTTTTCCCGATAAATATTTGTCTTATTCCTCTATGAAAACTCAAGTTATGATTTGGATACTCATCAGAAGCTACCCAGCCAGCATTGAAACAATGTGACACTAGCGGGCCTCTATAATTTAACAGAGGTCCACTAGCAGTATTTGTCATAGGCCCCCAATAGTTTTGCAAAGCGGCCCACTGGCAATATAAAACATAAAAAGCGCTGCAAGCACTGCAACACGCCTGCCACTGCACTTACATTAAGCAAGTGCCATAACTCTATAAAAATGAAAATATCAAGGGAAGTTGCATTGGTCTTTCCCAAATAAAGCTAACATGAATATATGACTGAGATGACTAGTTTCAATGTTCAAAGGGCAATAACTCACGGTTCTCGTTTTCTACAGATTCCCTCATTGTGCTTCATATTTATGTAAAGTTTACAAGTATATCACAAAAACTGTTATTTTCAATGTTCAAAGACCCATAACTCAAAAAGTAATTGGGCTAGACTTTTGGTTCTTATTCTACATGTCATCTTATGTTGCATTACATGTTTGCAAGGCTTCAAGAAAATCTCTGAAACCATTTTCAAGTTCTGTGAAGGGCACAAGTATATGATTGGGATCACTATTTACTATATCCAAAGGGCCGAATCACCAAAAGCAGGTAATTCAGAGTTATGGTTCTTGTGTTCTGCACATCATATCATGGTGACATACATTTGCATAAAGTTTCAGGAAAATATCTCAAACAGTTTTCAAATTACAGAGTGGACACATATATAACAGAAATCAATATTTTCGATTTTCAAAGGGCCATAACTCCAAAAGTAGGTTAAATAGAGTTAGGGTTCTTACGGTCTGCACCTTGTCTTATGATATTTTACATTTGTGTGAGTTTTTGTCAAAATATCTGAAACAGTTTCCAACTTACAGAGCTGACACAAGTACATGGCAGAAATTGCCTTTTTCAGTATTTACTATGATCAAAGGGCGATAACTCCTAAATTAGATTTAATTTGCGTTGAGTTTTTACGGTTCAGTCAATCCAATGGGGTCATGTGGAACGTGGTCTGTTTACCTAGCCACACTTTTACTGTGTAGGCATAGTCCTCTAAGTGGTTAATCAGTATTGTGCACATTCTTTCGCCAGAAACTGACAATTGCCCTTCTTGAATCGGCGGAAGGGAGAGAATGACAGTATAAAATATTTCATGATCAATCTCCACGAAAGAATGTTGCCGACCCGGCGGGGGTCAAACCTGCAACCTCCTGATCACCAGTCGGACGCGCATCCAGCTGAGCCACCGAGGTTGGCTCCTAAAGTAGATTAATCAGAGCTAAGGTTCTTGTGTTTTTCACACTTTCTCATGATGCTTTACAGTTGTGAGAAATTTCGTGAAAATATCTCAGACGATTTTCAACTTACAGATCGGACACAGGTACATGGTAGAAATGGCTACGTTCAATGTTCAAAGGGCAGGCAAACTAGAGTTACGATTCATGAGATCTGCATGTCGTCTCATGGAGCTTTAAATTTGTGTACAGTTTCATCAAAATATCTGGCACGGGTTTCAACTTACAGCTGGCACTTGTACATGGTAGTAATGACTATTTTTAATATTTACGATGTTAAAAGGCCGTAACTCCAAAAGTAGTTTAACTAGAGTTACCGTTCTTGTGTTCTGCACGTCGTCTTATGGTGCTTTACATTATGTGAGATTTCATGAAAATATCTCACACGTTTTCAACTTACAGAGCGGACATGATGGCTATGTTGAATATTCAAAGGGCTCCAAAAGGAGGCAAATCAGAGTTACGGTTCATGTGTTTCATAGTGCTTTATACTTGTGTGAAATTTCGTGAATAACGGACGGTATCAGAGTTATTGAGCAGACACGGTTACGGTTCTTGCAGCTTCACATCCTCTCATGATGCTTTACATTTGTGAGAAATTTAATGAACATATCTGAAACGGTTTTCAACCTACAGAGCGAACACAAGTACATGGTAGAAATGGCTATGTTCAATGTTCAATGTTCAAAGGGTAATAACTCCATAAATAGGCAAACTATAGTTACGGTTCATGTGTTCTGCACATAGTCTCATGGTGCTTTAAAATGGTGTGAAGCTGCGTGAAAATATCTCAAACAGTATCAGAGTTATGGAGCGGACATGAAATTATGAAGCCCTGACGGACGGACAAACGGACGGACACTCAAAATTTCGGACGGTATAACATAATACGAATGGTGAGTCAATAAGTAACTAGTCTAACTTATTTCCGGTTGAGATCCACCTCTTCTTTTTCGATGTAATTGCCCTCTAGTGTGATGCACTTAGACCAACGGTGTTCAAGTACCATCAGCCCAGAACTGAAAAAGTCAGGGTCCTTTCCATTGACCCACTCCTAAACTGCCGTCACGACTTCTTCATCAGACCGGAAATGAAGTCCACGGATATCCTTTTTCAAGTTTGGGAACAGGAAGAAGTCGCTAGGAGCTAGGTCAGGCGAAAAGGCAGGATGTGGTATTAATTCATACCCGTGTCGCTCTACAGCATCCATTGCAACTTTGCAAGTGTGGACTCTCGCGTTGTCCTGTTGCAGCAAAACACCTTTAGAGAGTTTACCTCGGCGTTTTTTCATGGATGGCGGTTCTCAGCTGGTCTAACAAGTTTGCATAGTACACTCCAGTTATTGTACTTCTCCTGGGTAAAAAGTCCAACATAATAACGCCTTTTGCGTCCCAAAATACTGTGGCCATCACCTTGCCAGCAGATGGTTGCGTCGAACTTCTTTGGCCTCGGGGACCTAGGCCCTACCCCTTGACGACTCTGAGCTTTATTCTCTGGCTCATAATAATGAACCCAAGTCTCATCTACAGTCACCAGACGCAAAATAAAATCATTTTTTGACCTAAAACGCTTCAACAAAGCGCTGCATACCGATGCTCTGGTTACCATTTGCTCATCGCTAAGAGATTTGGGGACCCGACGGGCTGTTAGCTTGCGCATACCTAAACGATCATGTAAGATTGTTGAAACGCTACCATGTGAAATGCCTAATGCCTGCGCTATTTCTTCAACCTGAATTCGCCTATCAGACTATACCAGATCCCGAACTTTCTTACACATATCTTCGTCGGTGGCATCCAGTGGGCGTCCACACCTGGCTTCATCTTCTAAAGACGTTCTACCGCGTTTGAATTCCCCTACCCAGAATTTAACCTGAGCATAAGATGGTGCAGAAGATCCATAAACATCGGCTAACTCGCCGTGTATTTCTTTGCCTGTTTTACTTTTTTAAATACAAATACCGAATTACAGTACGGTACTCAACTTTAGATGAAAAGCATGTCTTTGCATCACTAGCCATGTTTGACATTCAATATCTTATTAAAGAATGACTCGATACGCGTGTAATTTTGTACCCATGTATAAATCATATATTGAAACAAAACATGAATATTGTGACCGTCTCGGTCTATCGGAAATAGGATAGGCTGGTTACTTATTGACTCACCCTCGTACCTCGCCACTTTTTATGGCGGGGCATAATGACGGGCCGATGTTTATTCTTTGCCCGCCCTCAAAAGCCCCCCAAGTGATTGGATTAGACCATTAATATAATATTATGATACACTTTTACATCGGATATATCCTTTATGGTCTCCCTTGTATACGTGGTCGCGTAGGTCTCTAATGAAAGGGACTTACATATGCAAGAATTTGTGCATGCACAAAGCAGCAATGCCATCAGGTATTGCGATTTATAATTCACACAATGTAAACAAACTATAAATGTATATGTGCGTTTGTAGTTCTTAAATATTTTGTTACTGAGATTTGTCATCACGCCTCCGTTGGTCACACTATAAATGTCTAAACATTAAATAAACAACAGTCTGCACTTGCAGTGATTGGAAGCCGTTGGATTTGTCAGCAGGCCTCCGCTGATCACAATAACCGACTGCAGGTCGTTTTCAACGATCTACATTTGGTTTAAACAGTATTTATTTAGAACTCTTCACATATACATAGAAAACACAATATTTCATGGTACAGGATCTGATAAAAAGCTTAAAGCTTATATAAATCATCTCCTGAAATTTGATAGGACAAAGAGCCCCGAGATTTGTCAGGAAGTCTCCCTTGATCACAATAATTAGGTCTATTGCTTTAATTTAACAAAGGTCTGCATTTGGAGTGATCGGGAGCCGTGAGATTTGTCAGCACACCTCAGTGGATAAATAGTGTGTAGTACTTGAAATAGTCAATGATGTGCGTTTTGAAAGACTGGGAGTCCGTTGATCCAAATAATCGGCCTCTCAAATTTTCATCGATACACATTTGGTAGGACTGAGAGCCGTGAGATACCTGTCAGAACGTCTTGCTTGATTACAATAATGTCTTGTGCTTCATTTATACAACGGTCTGCATTTTGATTTATTGGAAGCCGTGAGATTTGTTAGCACGCCTCCTATGATCACGATAATTAGCTATAGTTCCTTAAGGTTTCAATGATATGAATTTGGTAGGACTGAGAGCCGTAAGATTTGTCAGAACGCCTTCCTTGATTACGAAAATAATATCAATGCTTTACTTATACAGTGGTCTTTAGTTTGAGTGATTGGACGCCGTGAGGTTTGTCAGCAGACCTCATTCGATAACACCGCTCAGTTGTAGTTCTTTAATTTTTCAACGATATGCACTTGGGAGGACTGAGAACCGTGAGATTGTCAGAACGCATTCCTTTATTACGATAATAATATCTAGAGCTTTATTTATACAACGGTCTGCATTTTGAGTGATTGAACGCCGTGTCAGCAGGCCTCCGTTGATCACAACAATCGGCGGTAGTTCGTTAATTTTTCAACGATATGCATTTGGTAAGACTGAGAACCGTGAGATTTGTAGAACGTCTCCCTTGGTCATAAAAAATCAGTTCCAGTACTTTAATTATACAATGGTCTAGCATTTGGAATTATCGGGAGCCGTGAGTTTTGTCAGCAGGCCTCCGTTAACCAAAATAATCGGTAGTAGTTCTTTAATTTACCAACGATATGCATTTGGTAGGACTGGAAGCCGTGAGGTTTGTCATGACGCCTACCTTGATTATAATAATAAGGTCTTGCGCTTCATTTATACAACGATCTGCATTTAGATTGATTGAAAGCCGTGAGACTTCAAGTGCCAGCACACCTCCGTTGATAACACTTATTGGTTGTAGTTCTTTAATTTTTCACTGGTATGCATTTGGTAGGACTGAGAACCATGAGATTTGTCAGAACGCCTCTCTTCATTACACAATATGTTACTATGTTTTTATATTATAATGGTCTGCATTTGGAGTGACTGGGAGCCGACAGGATCCGCACTAAAAACAATATGCCCCGCCCCCCACTACGGTGGGGGACATAATTATACTCAAGAGTACAAAATACATCATGTTAAAATAAAACAACAATCAATACTCAATACATTGTTGATCTTTGAAAATACTCTTTCATTATCTCAAAAAAACGTGAAACGATAACACTCCGCCACTATCATATCCAGGGCAGATAACTGTCGAAAATTGACAAAACTAGGCCATTAGCATTCCCAAAGCAGATCTCAATAATATCAATGCACATGTTTGATGAAAATCCATTAATATTTACCGGTTATCTTCTGAACGACAATCGGGATGTGTCAAGGCAGATAACTCTGTCAAAAATTATCGAAATTTAACTCTGTCAAAAATTATCGAAATTAGCCTTTCAATATACAAACCAAGTTAGGTGAAAATCCGTTGAATTTTACACAAGTTACTATCTGGAAACAAAAATATGGAAGTGTTGCGGGCAGATAACTCAGTCAAAAATTGACTAAATCTGCCCATTAGCAATCCCAAACCAGATCTCCACAATATCAATGCATATACCAAGTTTGATGAAAATCCACTGATATTTATACACCAAGTTGGATGAAAATCCACTGATATTTACTTAAGTTATCATCCGGAAACGAAAATATGGATATGTCTCGGGCATATAACTGTCAGAAACCGACGAAATTTGCCCATTAGCAATCCCAAACCAGATCTTCCTAATATCAATGCATGTACCAAGTTTGGTGAAAATCCATTCACATTTATTCAAGTTATCTGGAAATGAAAGTACCCACTGACAGACGTACGACAGATGGATGGACACACGGACAGCCATCGTGATACCATAATACCCTGCCACTAATGTGTGGCGGGGTTTAAAAATGATAAAATATCTCTGCACTACATGGGATCTTGTTCAATGATGCAGAACCATTTGAACAAACTGTCAATAACCCTTCGACAGAGAACCCCATATATGCTTTGGTGAAAATTGGTCAATCAGTTTTAGAGGGGAAGATGGTTATTAAAGATCACACAATTTTATACATGTATATAGCCCAGGGTCAAGGGCAGATTATCCCTATGTACAAACTTTTGATGGTTACAAAAAGAGTTTGCTACTATGGTCTTACATTATAAGTTTAAAATGTAAGTCCTTATAATAATTTTGAGAAAATGATTTTACAACATTTTCTCCATACAAATGTCTAGAAATGCAAATTTGACCTTGTGGTAAAAAGGCCAAAGGTCAAGATAGAATCATCGTTTAACAGATTTAATAGATCCCCAATACTAATATACCACGATTCAGCTTCAAGGAGAAGAGTTTTAAGTGTTTTTACCATACATAGGCATGGCGGCCATTTTAATTAACAGACTGTGACCATTGGTACACATTTTCAATCCCCCTTTGACAGAAGGCTGCACATGAATTGCTCCAGAATTTCTGAGGGAACTTTGTTCAAAAGTGTGGACCGACGAGGAACGATAATAGCTTATCTGGAGTCTTCAGCTTAGGTTAGCTTAATAAAAATCAGTTCCTTTTTTGCAGTCTAAAAACTGCTTGAAAGTAACGAAAAAAAAAAAAAAAAAAAAAAAAAAAAAAATAGAATGCAGTGTCTGATCTGGGTCTACACTGTTGGCTCAGGACTGTCAGTGTAAGTCCAATACTTAGGGTATTAACAGTATTCTACAGTGTCATTTATTAGATGTAAGTTGGCGTCTGATCTGGGTCTGCACTGACCCATCATAACTGTTATGAAAGCAACTTTTCCAAATTAAATGTCATTGAAGCCTAAATGTGGGTAAGACTGTGCATAGAAAATGAAAAAAGTTTTCATAAAGTACTGTACCTCCCACCCCTACCCCTACCCTTAGCTAATCGTTTTGCAGGCATTTTATATGCATATTTTACACAATACATAGCTTTTGATAACATGCTTATTTTCAATCCAAAAGTACTGATATTTTTTCTTTTTTCTCCACGAGAACACATGTGGTATTCATTAGATGCGCTTTGGCAAGGCACTTCTAATGATTACCCGTAACACGTTTCCATGGAGAAATCAGAAAAATATTAACATGATACCCTCTCTTATCTAGACCTATGACAATATATGTAAGTGGCTACCTTAGGCAAGGCGAGGCGAGGGGTGGGGGGGGGGGGGGGGGCATATATCGCATTTTTTTCACTCTCAGCGTAGCAGTTTTAAGCATGGAAAGAAGTACAGGTTCTGTTTTAAATTGAACTATCAGAACTCTTATGTTCTGGCATATGTAGGTTTGTAAAGATTACAATTTCATTGGTCCATGTATTTGGCCATCTGCCTAACTTCTGATGCAGAAACGAGCCTCTACTCAGTACATTACGGATTTTAAGCCTAAGTCAGTAATATGCATTTGGAAGGCAACTGTGCAACATAAGATACCTGTGCATACATTGTATAAATAAACAATGAAGTGGAACTAGAGGTAGATGTGGGGTATACCATAGGGCTCCAGTTAAGAAGCTAGTTGTATTTTTATTTCTTATTCTACTGTGACAAAAATAAACTTAGTTCGTAGGACTCCCTTCTACAAAGTCTAAAGTCAACAGTAAAGTACTTTCATATGCCAGACTGCCCAAAGATGCAGGCAGGCATAGGTCTATCTAGTTTTCATATACATGTATAACCTGTAGTAGCTTTGAACACATTCCTTCTGAAATAAATGAAGGTTGATTCCTGTAAAGATATAGATCATTAAGAGCTGGTTATTGGCGTTAGATCAACAGTTCCATGATGATTAGCCCTTTAAGCACTGAAGCCAATTTTATGCATTTAATAAGGACTCAGTAGAACTCACCAGTCTCTTTGGATCAGCATTTTAATTTTACAGAAATGATATGATTTTGGTTTTATTTTAGTGTACACCCCAAAAGTACTGATGTTGTTCCCTTCCGCTGATTCAAGAAGGGCAGTTGTCAGTTTCTGGCGAAAGAATGTGCACAATACTGGTTAACCGCTTAGAGGACTAAGCCTGCCCAGTAAACGTGTGGTTAGGTAAACTGACCGCGCTCGACATGACCCCATTGGGTTGACTGGGCCGTAAAACCTCAACACAAACAAACAAACTGATGTTGTAGGTACTCATTAGGAGCACCTCTGCAGAGGCGCTTCTAATGAGTACCCGTAGCATATGTTTTCATGAAGAAATAAGAAAAATATTATCTGGATACTCCTCTTATTGACCTGGAGCAATGAATAATTAGCTGGAAGAAGGCTAAATTAAGAGGTAATATATTTGTACAAGGCGATTATTACTCGATGATCAGTCTGTTTTACATAAAAAAGGGTAAGAGAAAAGTCCAGAGAATGCCACAATCACAAACCCGCAGCCCTTCCCAGACACCAAGAGGAAGGGAAAACCGACAAAACCAAACAAGCACAAATCGAACAAACGTACGAACAGCACTAAGATTAGCTCTCTCTTCCACAAACGAGGTAATCGCAATGCTAAAAGGACTGACAAACATAAGAACAAAATAACACAAGGTAAGACATAAAGCAAATCGCCTCGTAGTATACCACAAGGCAACAAAGAGTAAGACTAACACCGGGACCACCGCCTTAGAACGGTCAGTAGAGTAAACTACTGGTGGGCGGGGGGGGGGGGGGTTGGGTGCGGGGGGGGGGGGGGGGTAAACACTTTTTACAGCTAGCCAACTTCACCCTGGGTTCCATGCAACTCTTAATACAGAAATACATAAAAATTCGGTTCGCATAAAGGCTCCCAACTCAGTCAATACATCAAAGCATAAACATAAAAATCAAATTAATCACTACAATAAACAAAGACGAGTACTCTTGGCTAATTTTACTGTATGCCAAAGTAAATGAAAACCAATAGTTGAACCACGGCGGGCCAAGCCAAAGACATATCGTCAAGCCCCATCCCACTGGTTAAAGTTTTACGAAGAGGCCGCCATAGAGTCTGAGGCCGTGCAATTAAAGAGTGAAGCATAGAAATGATTGGGTTGACAACTAGGCATGCAGTCTGTCGTATAATATCCAGGCTATAGCCAATTCTTTTATAACGGTTAATAAGTTTTCAGAACTGCTCCGAAAAATTGGATTTTTCCTACATGTTTTTTCTATATCTGTACACTAAGTCAAAACCGATGATCGACTATGAAATTCTGGCCGATTCCCAACACTACTGTCTAGTGATATGGGTTCAAATTCCGCCTCAGGCAAGCAGTTTTCCTTTGATATTTACTTTATTATATATATGAATATTGCAATTCACTTGGCAATTTTCTATCTGCAGACCTGTACTGTTTTTAGCTGGAATTTTCAATTTCGTTTTCCCCGTTGACCACTGAACATGTCCAATAATCAATAGTAAAGAAAACTTAGGAGGAAAAAGTGTGCCCGATGCAGAACTCGACCCCGCGACACAATGCTTGCAAATCAGGTGCTCTACCAACTGTGCTTACCTGGCTGACAATCCCACCAATTACTACACTCCTCTCCTTTAACAGTGCTAGACATCAACTGAACACACTAACAGTTCCTAGCTTTTCTCCACATTCACCAGTACCTCATCGCCATTAAAGTGAATTAAGGAGGAAAAAGGCATGCCTGATGCAGAATTCAAACCCACAATCCCCTGCTTGTATGTCAGGTGCTCTACCAACTGAGCTAACCAAGCTGACAGTCTTGCCAAGCATAACGATAGCTTACCTTCTGCTGTCAAAAATCACAAGGAAGGGTTCCAAGTTAGTACCTCCAACGATGTTTCATCCATTATGCTAAACAATTCTACCTGTACAAGTTGTCATGCGTCGAACGCCATAGTTATGCGTTCAGTAAATAAAGCCATGCGTGTACGAATCCTTATACTGTACGAACATCGCAGGCGACGCAGCCATTTTCAACGAATATCCACGATTTTCCAAATTCTATTCATTTTTATGCCGCCGTCTGATCATAGTATATGAGAAAAACAAAAATACATTTCTGTAAGTATCAAAAAAAGGTAAGAGAAAAGTCCAGGGAGTGCAACAATCACAAAACGCAGCCCTTTCCAGACACCAAGAGGAAGAGGAAACCGACAAATCCAAATAAGCACAAATCGAACAAACGTACGAAAAGCACTAAGATTAGCTCTCTCTTCCCCAAGCGAGGTAATCGCAATGCTAAAAGGACTGAAAAAAAAACAACACAAGAACAAAATGACACAAGATAAGACATAAAACAAATCGCCTCGTAGAATAAACCAGAAAGCAACAAAGAGTAAGACTAACACCGGGACCACCGCCTTAGAACGGTCAGTAGAGTAAACCACCGGGGGGTTTAAAGCAAACCGTAAGTAAACAGTCCCACACGGCGAATCTGAATGCACATTTTCGTTCTTGTTGTTGGGGCAAGACAAATACCTCCATAATTCATCTGGGTACTCTAGATTCAAACGCAGCAGGGAGAAAAGAAAAAAAATACTTTATAGACAACAGCAAAATAGGAAGTCAACATTGGGGCAGAAAAATATGGTGGCATATAGCTGACATCTAAATATTGAGACACTAAGTCGACTTCTTCTGCTTTTATGTCGACTTACAATGTATGAATTGATGCTATATCGACTTCCGTTGATAATGGTTATCGCGTCTGCGGGTCGTAATATTGCTCTAAGCTGCCTTCAAGAAAACAAAGCGTGTTAACATTGTATGACGACTTATTTTCTATTATTTTTTTATTATCTCGACTTCCGGTTCTTTTACATGTTATGATTTGCCAGGTAGCGTTGAGATACGTTTTCGTAGTGGTGAAAGTTTATTTTTAGACCAAAATTACACAGGCAGCGCCAGTCTTATTGCAATCGCATAGTTGTTTACAAGAAACGATAATTATATAATATCTATATGCCACCAAACACTATATTAAGCCCTAAACTTTATACGTCACGTCGTCCCGAATTTAAGTATCTCAACCGGCATAGTCACTATCTGACTATCATTATCTTCTCAACAAATCCTACTACATAACATGACCGGAAGTCGAGATAATAATTATAATGTCGACATATAGTTGTAAAAGTGTTTCGTGATGCTGACATTGTGGATGACACTTCTGGACAGTATTAAGACTTGCAGTCGCAATAACCATTGTCAACGGAAGTCGATATAGTATCAGGTCATACATTTTAAGTCAACATAAAAGCAGAAAAAGTCGATTTAGTATCTCAATATTTAGATGTCCGTTATATGCCACCATAGAAAAATTCTGACAATTCTCACGCGTTGTCCTCACTCTATATCCGCTTCTGTTGCGCATGCGTTCTGAAACATCTCATGGTCTTAAACATCTCACATTACACCGTCGTTGAATTTAAGAAAAACATGAAACATATCCTGAATGGACATCCTATGGTAGTGTGACTTGTATCCACACCATATATAACTATTACACAAACTTTTTGGTTTTACAAGAGCATAAAAATTAGCATGATAGCTGATGCATGAGTGAAACCTACTTATATCATTTAATACATTCTTAAGAAAAGTAAGCCATATGGATTTTTCGCCAAACGTATTAAACTGTTCAAAGTAAGCTTTGGATAACAAAGTCACTTATTGAGGAAAACGCATGTGGCAAAAAATACACAACTACATGTAACAGCACTATCTATTTGTAATTATCAATGGAATTTGACCCAATATGCTTTGCACTGCGAAATTATCATTAGAAGCTTTCGAGTGAATACCTAAAACATGTTTAAGAAAATCTTATAAAATTCGTTGTTGAATTTTAAGAAAAATATCAAACATATCCTCAATGGACTTCTTATGGTAGCATGACTTGTATCCCCGCCAGATCTTGGTATTATAGCAAGAGCATAAACAATTGCAAGACAACTATTGATTTTACAATACTTTGTTTAACTGAAAATAAGCGCTCTACTTCCCTTTAAGCTAAGAGTTTTCTCAGTGACTAAAATTTTCCAGTGCTTGATGTATTTGCAACAAGTTTCTCCTGCAATGAAATCATGACGTTTTTTCTCTTCTTCTTCATTTCCGAGTCCAGAGAACTTTTTGTGAAATAACAGTACATGTTATATTTACATTTAACTCTTGAACGTGAGCAATTATACATAGATTTGATTTAAATATACATTTTACCGCTGATTCTAGCTTTCTGTAACTTGAGAAACAATGCATCATGCCAAACTATCAAACGCTTTTCGAAGGTCAATAAAAAAGGCATATAACTTTCTGTCACTTTCAGAATTTAGAACATATTTATCAAAGATTGTCTTCAGAACATAAATCTGGTCTGATGTACGACAGGTTTGTTGAAATAAAAATCTAAAAGGTTGCCTTTGGAAACAAAGAAAAGAACAACAAGAGGCCCATGGGCCACAATTTGCTCACCTGATAAAAACAGCTATTGCATATTTGCAAATGCCACGCAACATTAATAGCAACTGGGTCAAAAATTTGACTGTACCATAAAAGGATCAAAGGTCATCCTAGTCTCATCATTTTAACAAACTTAGTAGACCTCGAGTCCCGATGCTGTATACCAAGATTCAGCCTCAAAGCTTTCTTAGTACTGGAGAAGAATTTTAAGTGTTTTGCCATATATTGGCATAGCAGCCATCTTGTTCAGTGGTGCAGAACTATTTAAACAAAGGGAAGAGAAAAGTCCAGGGAGTGCCACAATCACAAACCGCAGCCTCTCCCAGACACCAAGAGGAAGATGAAACCGACAAATTCAAACAAGCATAAATTGCCAACATCCCTTCGACAGAAGGCCGCTTGTGAAATCTGGCGAAAATTGGTCAAGCGGGTTTAGAGAAGACGTTTAGATTTCATGATTTTATATCTGTATATAGCCCAGGGGCAAGGGCAGATACCCCCCTTTGGGTTAATTTTTGAAAAAAATTGATCCAAACTAAAAAGCTATACTTTTTTTAATCATACATTGTAAGTTTCAGCCATTAGTCTTAAATACCTATTGAAAAAACTGTTTTTTCAACTTGCCGTAAAAAGGTCAAAGGACAACCTACGAACGTCAGTTGAAGAAACTTGGTAGAGCTTGAGACAGTGATGCTATATAACCAAGATTCAGCCCCAAAGCGCTTTCTTGGTTCTGGAGAAGAATATTTTTAAGTTTTTACCATATATGGACATGGCGCCATCTTGTTCAATGGCGCGGAACCATTTGAACAAATTTGCAATACCCTTTCGACAGAAGGCTCCATGTGAAATCTGGTGAAAATTGCTCAAGCAGTTTCAGGGAAGAAGACATTTAAAAATTACATAATTTTATACATGTATATAGCCGAGGGGCAAGGGCAAATAACCCTCAGGGGACAAAATTTTGATTATAACTAAAATGTTTTACTACTTTAATCACACAATGTAAATTTAAGCCATTAGTCTTTAATACATTTAAGAAAAATGACTTGTCAATATTTTCCCTATACAAATGCATGAGGTCGCAAATTTGACCTTGCCGTAAAACGGTCAAAGGTCAACACGGTCATCATTTCTACAGACTTGGTAGACTTTGAGTCCTCAATGCTATATACCAAGATTCAGCCGAGAAGTTGTCTTGGTTCTGTAAAAGAATATTTTTAGTGTTTTTACCATGCTTGGCCGCCATCTTTTTCAGTGGCGCGGAACAAATTGGCAATACTCTTTCGACATAAGGCCCATGTGAAATCTGGTGAAAATTGCTCAAGCGGTTTCACAGAAGAAGACATTTAAAAAAATATTTTTTTTTAGATATCTTGCTTAAGAGATTTCATTGCGATTGTTTGCAAAGGGACATAACTAAAAAGATAACTTGTGGAAGTGATGGTGTCATAGCTTGAAACATGTCGAATAAAGACGACCATTTTGTTTGGTTGATAAAGCAGGACATTTATGAAACACCAGCAGGGAAAGAAAGCCTTGTGAAGCACCAGCAGGGAAAGAAGACAACATGATGCGCCAGCAGGAAAAGAAGCACTATCAGGGAAAGAAGACCCCGCAGAGCTTGTTTCTTGTTAATTTTTAGTTCTGGCGGCCATTTTGTTCAGCCTTGTAGCAGCAATTTAGGTAAAAAGACATAAGAGAAACATATCTGTGAATTTGTTTTTGAAACTGGGCCACTGGCCTTGGAGGAGATGTCATTCAAAAATTTTCTTTTTCTATTTTTAGTTCTGGCGACCATTCTGTTCAGCAGAACAGAACCACTTTACCAATTTTGGTAAAGGGGCAAAAGAGGAACATTTCTGTGAAATTATTTTGAAATTCGGCCACTGGCCACGGAGATGTCGTTTAAAGGTTTTTCTTTTCTATTTTTAGCTCTGGCGACCATTTTGTCCAGCCGAGCGGAACCATTTAGGAATTTTGGTGAAGGGAGATAAGAGGAACATTTCTGTCAAATCATTTTGAAATCAGGCCACTGGCCAAGAAGATTTCGTTGGTTTAAACAATATTTTATTTGCCATTTGTAAACAAATATATACAATATGAAATGTTCCAGGATCTGACGGTAAGCTAGAAGCTTATACGAGTCATTTCCTGGTCTACACATAATACAATTTCATTCGTTTGATCAACCAGGAATGATAATAAACCAATCAATATGTAACAGAGAGAGAGAGAGAGAGAGAGAGAGAGAGAGAGAGAGAGAGGAGAGAGAGAGAGAGAATATTGCACATTTAGATGGATACAATATTTTTTCATAACTAAAAATTTACATGTATAATTTAAAAACTTACAGTTCTATTCTGTCGGGTAGTTGCCATACTTGTTCAATTTAAATGGGCAATGCAGATATATCCTTGTGTAAGTAAGTAGTGGTAAGTATACAAGATATATGACAGAGGACAAGTTATTATTTCAACTTCATTTAAATGGCTGTTTTAAATACTATAGTGCAGATAATGCATTATGGAAATATAGAGTTTTAACCGATTCCCAAGAAGTACATGTGGTCTGCACGTGTATAATCATGAAAGTGACTTCGACTTCAGACATGTTTTTACAGATGAATATCATATTTCGGCTTAGATGTAGAATAGCATGCATTATAAATCAGATGAATCGTCTTGATTTAATTATATAGTCTTGAACTTTTAAAAACAGGATCTCGTTCTCATTAACTGATGCAGTTTCTTTTCCAAATAATATTTCGTTTGTACTGTGACTTTGAAGAATATTCGATAGATAAGTATTTCTAATGCCAATATATCTGGGACAAATAAAGAAAAAGTGATAGGAACTCTCAAAACCACCACAATCACAGGTTCGGCTAGCAACTATATTTTTTTCGAAAAAGATGTGAATTAAGAGAACTGCAATCAATGTGTTTCCTAGCGTGTAAGCGTGTCCTATTCTTGTGTCAACATTATAATATTTAGGCGGTGACCGTTTGTTTCTATTAAGGCGATATTTAAATGCTGAGACCGTGTTTGCTTCTTTTATTTCATCTGAAAGTTCGTTCCATGCACGTATAGTAGAAGGGAAGAAAGAGTTGAAAAACAGGTTAGTATTGGCATGCATAGGATACAAAGTGTTTGCATTCCGAAGATTGTAGTGATTGTTTTCCTGAACAAGAGGGGGCAGTATCTCTGACAGGTATCTCGGTGTAAGACAATTTATTATCTTGAAGAAAACAGGGAGCTTATGCTTGTAACGCCTTTCCTGCAGAGAATCCCAACCAAGATCGGCGAGGATTTTTTCAATGCTACAGAGCTTTGTTGCTCTGGTAATAATTCTAGCTGCATCGTGGTGTATTAGATCCAGTTGTTTCTTAGATTTGTTTGTGCAATGGTCCCATACTGAATCGCTATTATCAAGTAGTGGACGGATAAATGCTATGTATATATTTTCTAGTGCTTTTCTATTTATCCTAAACTTAAGAGATCTCATCAGATTGAACCTAGTCCATGCGGTTTCAGTGACCTTGTTAATATGTTCTGTCCATGTGCATGAGCTTGAGAAGTTAAGACCCAGGTGTTTGTGTTTCTAAGTTTCTGTAAGTACGATATCGTTCATTTTGACTGGAGGACGTGTAACTGGATTGAGTTTCCTGGATATCAGAAGAGGTGTAGGTTTTGTTGGATTAAAATCAACCTACCATGAGGTTGCCCATTTGTTTATACGAGCGTAGTTTCCAAGTCTATATATAACAACCCTCTGTCTCCGGCCTGAGAGATAACTTATGAACCAACGCAGAAGATGAAATTCCCACGGCTGCAAGTTCATACAGCAAACCTTTGTGCCAGACTCTATCGAAAGACTTGCTGATGTCACAAAATACTACCCTAACTTCCTTACCATTATCAACAGCGTCACAGAACGTATGGAAAAAATGTAGCAACTGATTAGTAGTAGAGTCTCCTGGAATAAACCCAGATTGAATGGGAGTAATTAGATTATTGCGATTTATATAGTTGAAGAGATGTTTGTGGACACACCGTTCCATAGTTTTTCCTACCGTACTTAATAGAGAGATGGGTCTGTAATTAGATGGTGATGATTTATCTTCTTGTTTGTGTATTACATTTGCGAACCATTATGGCAATTTTGGAAAGAGGGATAAGAGGAACATTTATAATATAATTTAAAATCCGTCCATGAAGGAGATGTCGTTTAAAGTTTTTTTGTTTTTTTTTTTATCTATTTTTAGATCTGGTGGCCATTTTGTTCAGCCGAGCGAAACCATTTTGGCAAGTTTGGTGAAGGGCCATGCGAGGAACACTTCTGTAAAGTTACTTTGAAAACGGGCCACTGGCCGCAAAGGAGATGTCCTTTAAAGGATTTTTTTCTATTTTTTTAGCCCTGGCCGCCATTTTGTTCTGGAAAAACAGAACCATTCTAGCGATTTTGGTAGAGGGCTATTGGAGGGACACTAATATGCAAATATTTTGAAATGTGGCCACTGGACAAGGGCGAGATGTCGTTTGAAGAGATTTCTATTTTTAGCTCTAGCGGCCATCTTTTTCTGTGGAGAGGAATCATTGCGGCCATCTTGGATTTCAGATCGACAAGATTTTATCCCATCTCGATCCAGAATAAAAGTAAAAAAAAAAAAAAAAAGAGATTGCATTTGGAAACAAAGAACACACAAAATCACGAAAATCGGAGACTCGGTTTGCTTAAGTCTCTTCATATGCAACACTGTAGTTTGCGAGGCTGCATACGCCCCCCCCCCCCCCTCCACAAGCGCCGGCTTAACTGGTGTTAGATTTTTAAAATAACCAGGATGGACTCAGTGATCCCAAAGGAAATAAAATATAACCTGCACTATGATGGGGTACGGGGAGACTTTTTACGGCCGCCACACAGCACAACACTAGCTACAGCAGAGTAAAATACAAATAAAAAAGGATTGGCTTTGGAAACAAAGAACACACAAAATCACGAAAATCGGACTCGGTTTGATTGAGACTCTTCATATGCAACACTATAGCTTGCGAGGCTGAATACGCCCTCTGGCGCCGCTTAAGCGGTATTCGAATTGCAGAATAACCAGGATGGGCTCAATGACCCCAAAGGAAATAAAATATAAACTGCACTATTATGATGTACGGGGAGACTTTTTCCGGCCGCCACACGGAAGTCATCCTTCTGAGCAAGTTTTGGCTCAAAGCGACCAAAGGTTTGGGAAGAGATGTCGAAAATTGATTTTCAAGATGGCGGCTATGGCAGCCATCTTGGATTTTCCATCGGCTCAGTTTTAGCTATTTTGTGTCAACTATGCGTCCTAATGCTCCTCCTCAAGTTTCAATTCATTGGATTATAGAGATGTCCAAAATATGAATTCTCAAATTTTTTCCATATAAATACAAATGCATGGGAAAGCAAATGTGACCTTGCCGTAAAATGTCAAACGTCAACCTAGGGTCATCATTTTAGCAATTTTAGTAGACCTCCTGTCATGATTTGTGCAAAGATAAGGCCCCAGGGCTTATTTGGTTATGGAGAAGAAGATTTTTAAAGTTTTTTTTTATCATATACTGGCATGGCGGACATCTTAATTAATGGATCGCGACCATTTTAACCAGCTTTCGTTCCCTTGGCCCGAGGAGACTCCACATGAAATAAGAACAACATTGGCCCGGCGGCCTTAGAGGAGAAGTCGTTTGTAATTCTCAACGTTTTTCTCATACAAATGCACAAGGAAGGAAACTTGACCTCGCCATAAAAAGGTCAAACGTCAATGTACGACCATCATTTTAGCTACTATGGTAGACCTCCTGTCCCCAATAATTTATGCAAAGATTCAGCCCCAAGGCATCCTTGGTTCTGGGGGAGAAGATTTTAAAAAAGTTTGTTTACCATATATGGGCATGGCGGCCATTTTGGTCAATGGACCTCGACCATTTTAGCAATCTATCGTTTCCCCAACCTTAGAGGCTCCATATTGGCTCAGCAGCTTCAGAGGAGAAGTCGTTTGAAAATGTTAACGGACGGACGGACGGACTAACGACGGACTAAAGGTGATAACTATAGCTCATCCTGAAAATATGAGACTCGGTTTTATAAAGGCTCTTCATATGCAACAATGTAGTTTGCGAGGCTACATATCGCCCCCCCCCCCTCCCCAGCCCTTACCATCACCATCACCCCTCAAGCACCGGCAGCGATTTACAAAGTAACCAGAATGGGCTCCATGGTCCCAAAGGAAGTAGAAATATAAACGAGGAGACGTTTTACGGCTGCCACACGGCACTTAATACAGCTGCAGCAAAATATAAAAGGTTGCCATTGGAAACAAAGAACACACAAACGGACGAAAATCGGGGACAGCACATTTACACATTGAATATTCATTAATACAAACTATCTAAGCACAGTATTGATGTAAACTGTGTTAACAGTTGCAGATTTTGCTAAAAAGGGTGCAAACTTCATTACTGCTTATGAAGAGTCTCAATAAGACTCCTATTTTGTCATCTGTAATGTGTGCTTTGTTTCCAAAGGCAATCGTTTTGACATTTTTTATAAGGGATAGAAATTTTCATCAACAGTAAGATACATTTCCAAAGAAACAAACCCCCTTTAGGCTAAAAAAATTGTATTGTTCCCATTGACTAGTATTTATTGAGTAGTAAACTAATAAAAAACTGTGATCGACATAGATTGAGACTCTCGATATCAAAGAAAGGCTTAGGCACAGCCCTTTTCTTTCTCATTCATATATGCTCATTTGCACATTCATGAATATTGTTCAAATCCTATTTGTTTCCCAAAATGTCTAAAGTGTCTGGAAACTAAGGAAATTGAAATTTGTATGCATGTCTATTTTCAATCATTATTGAGGATAACTCAGCCTCTCATTTTCATAAAATGATAGTGCTTTTTAGTTAGGAACGCATGTTGACTAAAAGAATGGGAAGTATCACGTTCCCTAGATCGGGGCCCATGAGGTTATGTAAGAGTACTAAAACACAATGGTTTCACTGGCCCAGTTAGGATCCTGTATATGAGCCAAACGAACAATTTGTAATTTTACAACATTTGAACCTAGGTTAAAGATTTGATACTAGTAAACTGGAGTTAACCCTCCGGTTGTTTTTACTTCCTACCATTCAAATGCTGTGGTTCTGGTGTTGTTTGTTCTTTAAGTGGCCTTATGGCTGCTCGTTGCAGGGCTTTTTCATGATTTATCATGTTTGTTAACTTATTGTTGTGTTTAGTGGATCCAGAAAAGCATTGTGATCACTTTGTTGGGGAAGAAGGGGCTGGTTGCTTTGCTCTTCTTTGGTTTGTAGCTTGTTTACTGTCTGTCTTGATTTGTTTGCTCGCTCGTTCTCTCGGTGTCATTGGTAGGCTGTGTACTGTGATTGTGGATATACCTGGATATATTCTATACTATTGTTATATGCATGAAAGCTTATCCATATTTTGCACCATACTTGTGTTTCCAAGAAGTACAAGCTGCTACCGTTGATAAGGTCAGCAAGTTGTCTTGTTTCACTATATGGTAAAGAAAGCCTTGGCAATCTTGATATACAACGCCAGCATATCTTTCCATCGGGTTTTGACCTCAAAGTTTGCAACCTAGAGAAGATACCTTACAGCAGCATGTTCTCCGGTGTCTTTACCAGTTGTTGCTGTATCATCGAGCCACCTTGAATAAGCTTGAGCTGCCCCCATCAGATGAGTTTGGACATGAAATCTTTGATGGAAGGCTCTGTTATGTTATTATAACAAAATCTCTCAACCACCCAAATGTGAGAAATGTTTCATGCAGATTAGACCTTGGGCTGACCATACACCCCCGGCAGCATTTGGATGTAACAGCAATGCGACGTACGTTACCCTCAAAATAGCATAAAACGCTGCAGGCGAAGTTCGTACTTATTTACATTCTGGTATCTGTTGATGTACTTCTTTAAACTCATTTATCTACTTTAAAGTACCGTATCGAAAAAGACTTCCTGTTATTCACTGTAACATACGTTACCAAGTGTTACACATATTATTTTTCAGTGATAGAATGACAATTATTGACTATACATGTATTAAATCTGACAGTTATTGCAGATAATGTTTAGGACTCTTTTATTTTAATGACTGGAAATGCCTTATTCGTGTCTAATATTATTCACAAACTATTTCTGTAAAACATAGAGTCTATGATGTGCTTGTTAGCGCCGAATTATTGTGGCAGTTCTAACGAGTAGCCACAATTTATGCTTTTAATAGGGATAGGGAAACTATGACAATCGTCAACGGATATCTATTTTATAGCCGATTACACAATACCGGGTTGTTAATGTAATGCAGCACCTGTATGAGCTGATGCACGTGCAACAAATAAATACCCAACAAAGGAAAATGCCTCTTATTAGTAGTATTGCTACAATGATGTGCCTCGGTCCGTTAGTCACACCCGCTAACCTGTTACACCCTCTTAACTATTTTGAATAACCATTGAGCCATTAAATAATACACATACACATTATTGCTGTATGGTTCTTATTTTATTTCTGT
Source organism: Anodontia alba (assembly GCA_964016985.1). NCBI lineage: Eukaryota > Metazoa > Mollusca > Bivalvia > Lucinida > Lucinidae > Anodontia > Anodontia alba. Next base: position 55,129,335 of record OZ024821.1, read on the forward strand.
GAAATGTTCATCTACGCCCTTTCCCTTGACGCGTGCGTTAGACTGTTGCGGTGTATTTATGATGATGTCAAACGAGTAACTGAGGCAATTTCTGTCTTCACCAACCCCTTCAGTTCCAGTACCCATGCCATGTTTTTCTCAGAGAATTTGACCCCCACTAACCCGACTATTACTATATCAAAGTCGGGTTAGTGAGGTATTGCTTTCTCATATGCTTCTGATGACTCTGCCCAGTTGCCAATAAAATGATGCTCTGTTATGCAATTAGTTAAGTCATACTGATAAGAAGTTAACTAGAAACCTGCGCACAAAAGTCTTAAATATAAAACACAACGAAGAAGCTCAAAATCGATACCAAAATCTACATCAGCATAAAAAAATTAATCAAATTACAAATTTTAAATGGTTTACCATGTTAAAAAATAAAGATTTTAAGACTATATTCTGCAGTGCAGGGAACCAGTGTTATCAGAGAAAAGTAATTCCCCAGGTAAATCTGGTAATACCACCTGTTGTGAACAGACTCATTAGTGTAGGAGAGTTGAGGGCAGTAGTCATAAAATATCTGGTTGAATTATCAGTTGAGCATGATTTTTTTTGCCACTTTTTTCTAAGAGAAAAACTTGCCATGCGATGACAATGAACTGTACTGTTTGTCATCGTGTGTTCCTGCTAAGCCTGAAATCGCAAATGATCTTCTGGGTGCACCCCTCATTGACCAGAGGTCTCTGGAAGACTGACTTCATCCAATCACGACAAGTTGATAAGTCTGTTGGCTTTCATAACCCGATCAAACGTAACAAACTGAATACGTTTGCAGTCTACGAGGTCAAGAAGAAATTGACAAGTTCTCAAAACAAAATCAGCAAGATAAGAGCTGAAAGGAACATTTTTGGTCAGCTTGTTCTTCTTTCCACTGAACATAATGTTGACCTCCAGCTGACTTTATTGTTCCCTTTGGGACCTGTACCATGGTCTTTGGTAACTGCTGAAGGCATGCCTACAAAACAGACAAGTCAAAACCTCCATAATTTGGAATCCCACATTGAACCGTCTGATGCTGTTCATATTATTAACGAAAATGCCATTCTACAAAGATTAACAACAATCCCAGGCACCTTTGAGGAACTGGCAGAACCTGTTTTCATCCAAATACCAAAGGCCAAGCGTGTAGATTTCATCACTGATACATACATACAACATTCAGTCAAATCTTACGAACGGGCACGCAACACATCTAAGGACTAAGACTCCACATGACTGGAAGAGCTTTATGAGCAATGACTAAAACAAGACACAGCTAATAAACTTACTTCTGGATCAGTGGAAGACGAACAAGTATTCATCTAGGCTTATAAGCCATAATTAGAGGTTAGTATATGGTCGAGGTGTGTCACTAAGTCATATTGGCCCGAGGGCCAGTATGACTCTTTCAGGGCCAATATGACTTAGAGGCACGCCTCAACCATATCATAACCTTTTTATTACATACTTATATATAAATTTATACAAAAAAGTAACAATTTTAATCTAGTAAACTAGTGCACATTACAGTAATAATTACATTAAACTAATGGGAGAAAAAAAAGGGGAAAAAACATCTCTGAATTTCGAAGATTTAAAAGACCTGAGTTTTTTCCGCTCGGCCAGTCCAGTGCAGTCTTCCCTTTCACTATTCTACTACAGCAATTTTTATATATAAATAAATATAACGTCATGGTGACATCACCGGTGCGCTATGTGGAGTGACTTCCCCTGTGTACTTGCAGTTATTTTTAGGTTTGTTTACATTGAAAACGTTAACATTGACAACGCCCATGTTTTGTTCACATTTTCGACTCATGTTTTTGCCATTTTTTCATTATTTTTTTGGATTTACTTCAGGAATTCCCAACATCTAATGAATTTGCAGAAGTACTCGTGATAAAAAAAATAAGAACACAACCATAAAAATCAAATTAACAATGGAAATTAGCGCAGAAAGCAAAGCAAAAGCAACTGACTGTGCGATTCAATGAAAACGCTTCAACTTTGCCTAACAAAGACTTTTTCTTCGAGATGTCCAACTCTTTGTCTGTGTAGAGATTCACACACGGAACTTTGTTACTTAGACCTTGCTGTTTTCTTTTGAAACTCAGAACTTCTCTTGAATGTTTGAAACTGTCATCTTTTAAAATGTTGCCGTCGTAATACTCATCAGAAAGGTAAAAGTGCACACTTGCCTGATAGGCCTTAAGGGTGTCAAGCTCATACTGTTTGCCAGTTTTCTTTCAATGCTCCGAAACAAATCTTGCCAAGTATAAATCTAAATCCTTGGGCAGATTGACCAGCATATATATATATATATATATATATATATATATATATATATATATATATATATATATATATATATATATATATATATATATATATATATATATATATATATATATATATATATATCCTGTCATTTTATTCCTGTATTATGTTATCGAAGTCCAAAAGACGGTTTGTCAATGGTTCCAGCGTCGTTTCTACTGCCATTTTGAATCTTTACTCAAAACGAACCGATTTCAATGCTAAAATTCTGTTTCCATAGTGACTAAATTAACCGATGCCAATTTCAATAGGCAGGGCCAAAAATCCATATTATATGGATTTTTGGCATTGTCACAAGACTGCGCCTTTTACAATCCAGAAAAAAACAACCAGTATAGAAGTATTTTGATGGTAAGTTTGCTATGTGTACTTAAGTAAGTATGTAATAAGATATATTATGTTGTCGGCGAAAAGGTGTTCCGTCTTACCTGTGACGACAAAATGACGGTATCAAATTACCCAGAAAAAAGTTTATTTTCTTTTAAGAATAATACTTCACTGCCTCAATGTTAGAACATCATTGCCTGATGCAAAAACTATTGTTGTCAGATCACTAGACACGGATGTATTAGTGTTGCTTGCACGATATTGCAAGGAAATAAACTTGAGGATTTTGTTTGACACAGGCACAGGCAACAAAAGACGCCTTTCGAATGTCAATGACATAATTCAGAATAAGAGCGAAGATACTTGCACTGTCTTACCGGTGATACACTCCTTTAAAGGTTGCAATACTACCAGTGCATTTGTTCGGCGCGGAGAGATTTCACCTACCAAACTGATAAAAATCCTCAGTTTGTCTAACTCTAAACAGGGTAGGATAAGAGCAACACTGTTCTGAGGTCCTTATCAGTGACATTGAAGCACTTTCGTGTACTATTTATGGTGGTGTAACTTACACCAATGTAAATAAGTTGAGATACGACATGTTTCTGAAGAAGTATCAAAGACATAATGACAGTCTTGACGATGATCCTGATGATGGTCTGGAACAAGACATAGAGGATGGAGAAGACGTTGCTGATGATCTAGTTTCAGATTATTTAGATAATGAGTGGGAATAAATATTAAGCGCTAGTGCAAAGGAGATATCATCATACATATGTTTGTCTGTCTTGTGTAGGTCTTTCAGTCCTGGTTGAATGGTACAGACTTCAATGGCGCCCTGCAGACATAATGGTGTTTGGCCTTTTGTGGCTAAAAATTGCAAAAATAACACAAGATTTGAATTCTGCATCCGTCGGCCATCTTGGATTCGTTTTTTTCCGGTACATCAAAATGCAAAAAAAAAAAAAAAAACAAAAAAAAAAAAAAAAAAAACAAAAAAAACAACAACACAGAATTGGATTCTGCATACATAAAAAAACAAAAACAAAAAACAAAAAAAAACAAAACAAAACGAAAAAAAAAAAAAAAAAGCAAAAAAAAAACAACAAAAAACAACAACCTAAAATGACATATTAAACGCCTTTCCATGACACTTATTTAAAAAAATAATTTTTCAAGATGGCGTCTGGCTGCCATCTTGGATTTGGTTCTTCCAGTACATCAAAATGTAAAAAAATAACATCAGAATTGGTTTCTGCATACCAGAAAACCCCTAAAATGACATATTACACGCCTTTCCCTGACAATTATTTAAAAATGTTATTTTTTTTTTCAAAATGGCGTCAGGCGGCCATCTTGGATTTGGTTCTTCTGGTACATCGAAATGTAGAACTAACATCAGAATTGGATTCTGCATACCAGAAAACCCATTAAATGACATATTACGTGCCTTTCCATGACAATTATTTAAAAAGTTATTTTTTCAAGATGACGTCTGGCAGCCATCTTAAATTTTTGCAAATTATACAAGTTGCCCAGACTTGCCCTTTTGGCAACCAAGCCAGATTTGTTCTAGAACCCCTGTACAGCACAAAACAGCAAAAACACATCATTGTACACGACATTTCCAGGTTCTGGAAATTTCAAATAGACTATATGCCCCCCAAGTTTTTTTTAAAGTTAGGGGCATAATGAAGGGATATTTATACCGCCCTCTTGTTTGTTGCAAGTTCTATAATTACTGGGCATGAAATGTAAAGTAACAAATCAGACCAAAACAACATCCATACAACCAATTAAAGATTTACCATAGTGTTTTATGTTTTGAGTTTCTAAAATCCATTGAAAGGAGCCACGACATGACAAAAATGCCTTCTGCAGTCTTATTTTCATACGTTTTCTACAGATTGACATGAAACTATGTTTTAATAGAAACCTTGCCCCCTTTCTATCCAATAACTGTGCATTAAAACTGAAACATACTGTATGCAATTTTTTAAAGAAATAGATTGGTGCAAATAATATCTGGCCAACAAGAGAAAAAAAGTCTTTAAGGAGTTCCGCAACCAGGTAAAACTTTGTCACATGTCATAGGCTTATTTTCGTACTAGTTTGATTGTATAGACAGCAAACAACTAAGATGCTGATCAAATTGTTGGTAAGCACATGCTAATCTAAGTCATCGTTTATAGTATACAACATAAATGAGTTTTACGGAATGACTTTGATTTTGATATTCTAAGTTATCCATTTCAGATGGTGATGTATCCTATGATGTATTTATTTCTCAGTAAATTTATTTTACTAGAGCATCTAGTCAAGGTATTGACTTTAAAAATTAATGTGGGGAATGGCTATTGATCTAAGTCCTGCTTGTGGGCGGTGTGAGGACTCTGATGAGACTGTGTATATGTACAGGCTGGTTTGGGTCTTTTCTGCCAACTGAGATTCTGGGTGGTAAGGGCGTTGCGTTTAGCTCATTTAGGGATAGACATAGATAGCATTGCCGTCATTATCATAAAAATTAGGTTACAACACTCTTAACTTAACTGTATACTTTTCGTAATCTCATTAGCTTCATCTTATTGAAATAATTTTATTCTGTAATTACGGTTTTTTATGGTATTTACCCCGGTCCTGCTGGGCCCGGATGTGCCCTTCCTTTGTAAACAGTGTAGATCCAGATCAGTTGACTTATGAAGAAGCCAACTGATTTGGATCTGCACTGATTATCATAGAGTATGTGAATTTGTGTCAGGAGTCTGGATCAAGGAATCTGGTTGCCTAGGGGTTGGAAGTGGACGTCGTATCTGGGTTCAGCATGACAAGGGTAAATACATTACCATCTCTTTATAGCAATGCTGCTGGTGTTCAAATCATTAATAGCATTAGTTAAACATCTGTGTCATAACCTTACAAAAGTGAATTGTTTGTATAGAGGAATGACTATTTAGGAATGTATGGTAATTTTTCTACATTTGTATACGGTCTGTACATTCTTATGCTCTATTCATTCTATAAGGTCTATACGAGGATCATGCAAAAGTTCTGTCACTAATAGGCTTCCTTGGTTTTATCCCAGGTATGTTTTAAAATGCTTCACTGCACTTGAATGGTGTGTTCAATAGCTAACGATACCCGTTTATTTCGTTCAAATTGCTTTCCAACTGACCGAGTTATTACAAATTGAAATAAATGCAGTCATATACACTGACCAATTTACTTGTTACAATAAGAAACGACCAAGCAAAGGATGGTCAGGAGTCCACCTTTTACATGACAACGCCTCCTCTCATAAGTGTGAGGTTGTTAAGTCTTTTTTGGCTTCTGAAAAGGTGAAAGTTTTAAACCAGCCACCTTATTCACCTGACCTGAGTCCCTGTGACTTCTTTTTATTTCCAAGGCTTAAGAAAATGCTTTCTGGAAATAAGTATACGTCTAGAAGTTCTCTTGGCAGCGCTATTTATCAGTGTCTCCAACAGATACCAAAAGAAGACTATTTATCTGCTTTTCGCGACTAGGTAAAAAGGTTACAAAAATGTGTTTCAGTAAAGGGGGAATACTTTGAAGGTTTGTAATAAAAATATGTTTGATAAAACGTAGCACTGAAATAATCCGAACCCAGTGATAAAACTTTTTGCAGGACCCTCGCATCACTCTTTAAACATCATTACATCAAAAACTATGTTATAAACATAAAGTATAGTAAGGTGATTTAAGTGTATGAGTTATTATCATTAATATTATTATTACCTTTTTTTTCTTTTTTTTTTAAAAAAAATAATATGAAATAAATAGGTGTTACCTATGAAACGAGCTTAAGCATTTTATGCTTTTTTTCATCAGGTATGCAAAGTCACGGACCAGACAAAACCTGTTTAAATGTAGGTCCGAGACAAAGTGCACAATATCGAACAATTTTTTCCCATGAAATTTTGCACATTAGTGTATCACCGGGTATAGGGGTATGATACACTTATACTGCCTTACCGTACAAGACAGCTTTTATAGCGGCGTGGTAGAGTGTCCGCCTGTTACGCGGACGGCCCGGGTTCAATCCCCGGTCGTGGAATTTTTTTTTTTCACCTGTGTAACAAGTGTATAAATAAATATTTAGTCTTATAGTAAAAAGAAATTATGCATGAGCCCCAAAAAAATATTTTTATAGGCTAATTTCGTAAAAAAAAAACACACAAAAACAACAACAACAACAACAACAAAAAACAACAACAAAAAACAAACTTGATTTCTCCTTTTAGCTGTACCGCGAACGATCAGCTGATCGCCAGTCAACTGAAATCACCGCATATCCTACCTTTATCATGTTGTCAGCGATAAATTCTTCACCATGCATAATTCCTGTTATGTGCTGTAGGAATGTAATCCATATTTTACGGCAAAACTTCAGTATTTACACTTAAATACGCGAAAATGTTGTTTAATGCGAGAAAAGTCACCGCAAAACTTCAGTATTTACACTTAAATATGCGAAAATGTTGTTTAATGCGAGAGAAGTCACAGATTAAATATGGCGGCTAAAACGCAGATCAGTCACGCATTCATCCGTGTCAGTATCGTAAAAAATGTATACTTCTATTTCATTGGCTATACGATTCATTACAGCCAATAAGAGCTCTTGCGGCGGCTGACTGGCTTTCCATGTTTCCAGCGGAGCGTATCTGATCATCATATTTTTCGGAAACCAGGCTGGCAACGTACATAAATTAGCGTTGGTTTTCGGGTTCAACATTAAGCCGATATACTCCGCTGTAGATTTGAGAAACCAGTCAGCCGCCGCATGCGAATTCTTCTGCATAATATGTGGGATACTCACGATACCTATAGTACGAGCTTAAGCTTCGCCACCTGCTGCGCAGGTGGCGACCTGCTTTGCCGCTTAAGCTCGTTATTATTAGTATTATAGTTAATGTAAGTGAGCTATATTTCTGCAAATATATAGGGGGCAGTAACATATCAGTGTATTATTTCTTTAATTATTATCATTAATTTTTTTATTATTATTATTTTCATTCATTTCTTATTTATCTTTTTTTATTTATTTTATTATTATTATTTTTTTAATTTATTTATTCATTTTTGTTGGTGTTATATAGAGGGTAGATAATATATCAATTTATTATTTCTTTTAATTATTATCACTATTTTTTTATAATTTATTTTATTATTTGTTTATTTATTCATTTTTTATTTATTTATTTATTTTATTTATTATTATTATTATTATTTTTTTATTTTTATTTTTTTTTGTTTTTGGTTTGAATCATCATCAACAACAACATTACTTTTAGTAATGTTTTGTGGTGCTATTTTATTATACCATGACTTCTTTATAACATAGTGATTAGGGTCCAAAGAAAAAACTGTATTTGTTAGTAAACTGTGTTACATTTAAATAGAAACTGCATGATGTATTTGGAAAGATGTCCATTTCTGGTCATTTTTCAGTATAGCCTGTACAACCGCAACCCCCACCCCCCCTCCCACATCCTCACCCCGCCCCCTCCCCCCCGCTTTTTTGTTTTTTGTCCGGGGGAATGGGGGAGGGGTGTGGTTGCGGGGGTGTACTGAGAAATGAATATTTTTTTTCCTATTTACTCAGGACTGTTTTATTTCATTGTGAACTGCATCATATTAGGTGGTCTGATTGTTAAAAAGGTCTAAATAACACTGTTACTCCAGTTTAGGCGCCAAATGGTAGTACGACGTCTTTGCGATGGGAATCAGATGTTATGACGTTGTGACAAACGTTGGGCAGAACATCTGTATTCAAAATGGTTGACAGCATTGATAAGAAGATGGTGTAGCATTGAAAGAAACTAACTCTCTTGAAAAAGATTTTAATTAGCCGAAACGTTGAGATTTGATTGTGAAATAAACTGTGCAAAAATATACATTAATACTGCTTAACTTCTTAAGCAGAGATACCGGTTTCGGAATATCGGAACCAGAATTTTACGGTGTCTTAGTTTACAGACTTAGAAAATTCAGGGGAAATCTAATTTTTCGGAACAATTCAGAAAGCTAATTAACCGTTATAAAATAATAGGATATAGCCTAGATATTATGCGGCAGACTGCATGCCTAGTTATCAACTGTTGATGGCTTTGCTTTGCTTTTTAATTGCACAGCGGCAGTTCTGATCTCAGACTCAATGACGGCCTCTTCGTGAAGCTTTTATAAGTAGGTTGTGGCTTAACGATTTGTCTTTGGCTTTGCCCGCCGTGGTTCAGCTATTGTTTTTTTTTTTCTTTAACTCCGGCACGCAGTGGGTATATAATTAGCCAAGAATCTTTGTTTATCATAGTGATTTATTTGATTTTTTGATGTTTTCACTTTGATGCATCGGCTGAGAGCTGGGAGCCATTATGCGAACCGCATTTTTATGTATTTCTGTAATAAGAGTAGCATCGTGAAAAGGGTAATGGCGAGCCGTTTTCCTATTTATTCTATAAATCAGATATCTGATTTAATATATCAGATATCTTATATAATGTATACGATATTTGATATATAAGATACCGTATAACTTAGACTTTTCTCTTACCTTTTTTATATGTCAACATGCTATATAAGATATCTTATGTGCTACATAAGATATTAAAAAAAGACTGCCTTTGGAAACAAAGAACACATTACAGGTTAGAAAATGGGAGTCTCGGTTTTATTGAGACGAGTCATAAGCAGTAAGATATCTTAATTGACATATGAGGTATACGCTTTATATATCTGATATGCTATAGGAACTATCTTATATAGGATATAAATCTTATTTACGAAAGAAGATATCTCATTTATTCTATTAAATAAGATACGTCATTTACTATATCAGATTTATATTTAGTATATCAGATATCTATATTAAAAAGTAAGATATCTCATTTAACAAACAAGATGCCTTAAATGGTGAATATGTGGAATTAAATAAGATATCTAATATGATATTTCAGATATATAATATAGGATATAAGATAACTAACAAAGGATAGAAGATATCGATTATACTAATTCAGATATCTTATATCCTATATTACACATCTAATATCTAATATCCTATATTAGATTCTGATATGATATCTTATATGTCAATAAAAATATACGATATCTTATCTGCTATATAAGATATCGTATATGCTATTTAAGATATCTTATTGGCATACAAGGTATATTTTATGCTATGTAAGATCTATTTTATGCTATATAAGGTATCTGAATTAGTATATGAGATATCTTATCAAGAAGATATCTCATTTATTCAATTAAATATGATATCTTATTTAGTATATCAGATATCTTATTTTGTATGTCAGATATCTATGTTAATATAAAAGACACCTTATTTACAAATAATATATCTTATATGGTTAATAGGATATCTTATATGTGGAAATGAATAAGATATCTCATATGATGTATCAGATATCTTACATAGGATATAAGACATCTGAAACAGGATATAAGATAGCTGATATACTCATTCAGATACCTTCTATCCTATATTAGATATCTTATATCCTATAAATAGCAAAACGGTTTGCCATAAAGGGTAAAGTTAGTCGACTGTAGAAGTGCTTCAAAAAGTGTTCTCGGAGATGTTGCACTGATGAGTTAGAAACCCTTCCCGCGGGCTGAACAAATGTCTTGTGTTTACCACGGCAGAACTGAGGGCGGAGGTTTTGGCCACGTAAAATCGATTTAAGCTTCCCCTCCCACTCCCCCACCCCCACCTCCGTAATGTTTTTACTGACCGTTCCAAGTCGGTGCTGTGGTTTACTATTTCTATCATTGTATATCTTTTCATGTATGTCCTGCTGATTTTTTTTTAAATTCTGCATAGTCATTCGACAATTTTTGGGAAAGAAACTTTCCGCTTGTAGTGTTTTGATTGTGGTGCCGTTGTTTTTAGCGCGTCATTCTTTCCCTTTGGTGTCTTGGACGGAAGGTGTTAGGTAAACTATCGATTCCTGATCATTACCTTCCTTTCTATTTTCAAACCTCACGGTAGTTTATACTTATGACCGTTAAAAGGCGGTCGACTCGGTGTTGCTCTTACTCTGTGCAGCTTTGTGGTTAATTCTACGAGGTGATGTCTTGCCTTGCATTTCGTCCTCGTGTTTTAAGTCCTTTAAGCATTGCAAGCACCTCGCTTGAAGAAAAAAGAGCTGGTCTGTGTGCTTTTCGTGCGTTTGTTTTGTTTTGCGCGTGTTGGTTTGTATCTCGTTCCTCTTCCTCTTGGTGTCAAGGATTGGCTGCGACGTGATTGTGATACATCCTGGACTTTTCTTTTTACCTTTTTCATAAATTATGAAAAGCATTTTCTAAGTTTTATTGCGATTATTAACATTATTAACGTCTAAAAAACGTTGGCTTGAAAACACTTCTGCAAGAAGGTCTGTCGGAACCTGAAATTCATTCAGAAAGATTGTTTTTGGAACAATTTAAAAATATGGTATCTCGCTACAAAAGTATAGGTTACAACTTAGATACCCTGCAGCAAATTGCATGCATGGTTGTTAACTCAGTCACGGTTGATAACTTTGCTTTCCTCGGTTAGTCGGTCCTCAGATTAAATGACGGCTGTTTTGCAGGTTGGCGCCAGACTATGAAAGTCTGTTGTCGGGCTCATCGTGGTCCTGTTTCTCGTGTTCAGGTTTCAGATCACCACTGAACCCTTTGCTAAAATGATTCATGACAGTGTTTGTGATTATATGTGTTTTACGCATGTTTATAACTTGGAGCTGCAAGAGTAAAACTGGTTTAAGCCCCCTGTAGTTTTTCTACTGACTGTTCCAAGGCGGTACCTCCGTTGCAGCATTACTTCTTTCATGCATGGGTGGTTTCACGTGTATCGTTTGTTTTGTCATTGTTGTACCTCATCTGTCCTTCTTTTGGCGCCTCGAAAAGATTGTGTTTTGTGATTATGACATTTCATGGCTATCTTCATTTATATATCTGTCCTGATGTGGCCACACTGAAAGACGATGCGATTCGACGAAATCCACCACGTACGAAATGCATTTCCCAGTACAACATTATTTATATTTTTCAAACTAAATAAAACTATGCAAAGTGGATATAACTGTCATGATAAAATGCAGATCACTGCTACAATTAAAATAACTATAGAACGTGTGTTTATTTATCTAGAAAGCAATGCTTGTGAATAAACAGTGAAAGTAATGTTCAAACTGAAACACGAGCTAGAAGCCCCACTGAATCTTCATATCAGTTTGGTTTGGTTGGTTTGGAGTTTAACGGCCCAGTCAATACTGTTGTGGTCATGTTCAGCCAGTCAGTTTACCTAAACACACTTTTGCTAGACAGGCTTAGTCCTCTAAGCAGTGTTTTCGCCAGAAACTGACAACTGCCCTTTTTGAATTAGCGGAAAGGAGATTCATGATCAATCTCCATGAACAAACGTTGCTAGACCCGGCGGGGATCAAACCCGCGGCCTCCTGATCATCCGACTGAGCCACCACGGCTGGCTCTTTATATTAGTATCACTGGTATCGTGTATTATATTATTACTGTTCCAGAACAACATTTGAGATGTTGAGCGAAAAGTGATTTGTTTAAATCTTGTCAAACTTAATACACTTATATGTACCTGTTCTAAAGCAGATTACATACACCTGTGGACATAAAACTGTACAAAGTCTGATGAAGTAATTTTCAATGATTCGCTTTGCTTCATGTTTGTATGACAATCAAATGTCATTCATCAAAGAGTTCTTAAAGTGGATCTACCAATTTACATTGATTGATCTCGTTCATTTTGACAAGCACTTATTCTATTTTTAGGTCTGATGTATATTCTTGACATTTGAGATGTGTTTTAATTGGTGATGCAGGGATCTGCAGTAAAAATGTACAACACTGTACGTTTTGCATTTATATCTGGCTAGCAGTTGACTGACAGGATGTTAGGATATATTAGATAATGTGTCATATCAAAATGAAATGAAGCCCATCAAAGTGTGTACAGTTTGTGTCCACATGTGTATGCATTCATTTGCACAAACAGTGTCAGCATGATGGATTCAAAATGGCAAACATTCTTATATGTTAGTTTAACATTATCTGACTATACACTTAATCATCATCGTAATCATTATCCTCTGTTATTTCTAAGTTCATTCTCCCACATTTCTCACTACTTCCTAAGCACAGACATAAAGCAAAACACATCATCTTATTACATGCACATATTTGCACTTTCTCAGACAATTTGTTTTACACTCATTTTCACTTAAAGCTTCTTCAAACTTTAGTTCAGTGGATAGTCTTTGAACTTAATTAACATTTGTGTCTATATTAACTATGATATCTGACAACAAAAGTAAACTATTATTCGTAGACAGTATACCAATCTTATACAATATCATAGTATCTGAGCAATACTGTCATGGTATTCAAAACTGCAAGTCATAATATCATTTTTATCATTAAAGTCAGATACAGGGATTCTTATGTTCATGTGGCATATTTTCATCTGGAAAAATAAACGGAGTTGACACATTTAAACAGAAATACCGTTTTCACCATTTATTTGTTGTCATTACTGTTGCCATTTACAGGACAAAATTTCAGTATGCAGCTAGTCTGTTCATATTTTTGAGTTTCTTCATTATAAGATATAGTACGATACCACCTAGTGATAAATGGTATCAAATAAAACAAACAGTTTCCATTAAACTGAAGCTCAGTCTAGAGAACAAAACTCAAACTATTCATTACACAGCGTAATTTTGACCATATGAGCATATTACATGAATGACAATGCAAACGTGTATATACCTTTGATTGCGAGATATACAAGTACTTAAAGAGCAGTGGCATCAAAATATAGTTCACATTTTGTCAGTATGTATATTAAAACTTCTGACCCTTATTTGTCCCCCTTACCTGAGAAAGAGTGTTCCGTACATCTAGTCCACTGGCTATGTATCGTTTACTTCCTCATCCCCCCTCCACAGGGGGAATTTTGTAGACCATGTTTTTCTTATAGCCCGATGTCTGTCAAACATTTTGCAACATGTCAGCTCTCCGGCAATGGCAGCGTTACTCTGCAACAACCTGTTACATACGTTACCCGTCAAAATATAGATAATTCAAGCAAGTTATAAAACCTTTAAAAATTGTAGAACTTATGATTAAATTTACAATGGATTTAATCGTCAAATTAAGCTAATGCAGAACTGCAAATATGAACCTTTGAAAATAATCTCAGTCTTACCCTGTGTATTGTTCTTTACATATTTTTGTTTCATTTAACCATATATTATTGATAAATTCATCTAAAACCGTTCGCCTTAAAACTTTCGCTATGATAATTTCGTCCACATGTGTTAATTGTTTAAAAGAATATATATTTACCTTTCCAAAACTGAAAACATTATGTTTTTATCTTACATACTTTGCGAGTTATTGTCTGTTAAACATTATAATCCCTTAAAGTATATTGTACGTAAAATAAAAAGAGATCGTTTTGACATCTAAATTTGACAAAAAGTGTAGTCATCTAGAGTGTAAAATGAACCTTTTGTGTATTAATTTTAAGCATGAAACAAATGTTATTTGTAGTTTTTTTTTCTGTTTTTGAACAACATCTTCAGCATTATGTAACGTACGTAAACAAGGTAACAAAATATGGTCAATTTGATCGAAGTTTTCGCTCAATGTTGTTTTTCGCCTAGCTTTTCATGATCTAAATTTAATGTACTAATACAAAGCAATGCGATCAGTAAAACACATAGATATTGTAGTTCTCGATGTATACAGAAACAAAATACGACATAGACCATAACAAGTTAGTCAAGCATTTATTTCTGCCCTTGCCTTCTTACAATTATACTGAAGAAGATCGACTATGTTTTTATATCAATATATTTTGTTTACGGCCGTCAAGAAAAAATCGTTAAAAGCCAATTACAATGTTAACCATGTTACCTCCAATGAAGACAATATCACGTACGTAATATAATATACTGTATATAACTATATATTTGTATGGCCTAGTTTCTACGCATACAAAATTCAAATGTTTCAGATGGAAATGATTTGATCAATTCTAATTGGCAAAAACTCTTGTACCATATCAAAACCAAATACAAAATACATAAATGCAGTGCTGTAAAACAACTAACATATTGAATCAAAAAGGATTATTTGTATAATCCCCGTGGTTCCTTTGCCCTGAAAACAGTTCAACATGTAGAATAGCATAGATAGTTTTGATTTTTCGTTCTTTCGTTCAAATAACATGTATGATTAAAAGATAAAGCATGTGAAGCCTGTTGTTATTGTTACAATTTTAGCCACAAAAGGCCAAACACCATTATGTCTGCAGGGCGCCATTGAAGTCTATACCATTCAACCAGGACTGAAAGACCTACACAAGACAGACAAACTTATATATGATGATTATTTATATGATGATATCTCCTTTGCACTAGCGCTTAATATTTATTCCCACTCATTATCTAAATAATCTGAAACTAGATCATCAGCAACGTCTCCTCCATCCTCTATGTCTTGTTCCAGACCATCATCAGGATCATCGTCAAGACTGTCATTATGTCTTCTGTTCCGGGTCCCTCCTCTGCAGCTGGAACAATGTCTCTAGTTGTAGTGAACTGCTTTAAGCAGTCCTCTCCACCATGACAGTTACAGAATGTCGTGCATGACAGGTGCTGCTTACGACAACCACATGCCTCAGTAGATCACTTCTTACCACACGCATTACACTGACAAGGAATCACATTAAGCAACTCACGTGGAGCTGGGCCGCCTTCAGCAATGACCGGAATAGGAATGTCATCTCGAAACTCCCACCAAACTGTGTTATATCTGTTGACTTAATATATCAGATATCTTATATAATGTCTACGATATCTGATATATAAGATACCGTATAACTTAGACTTTGCTCTTACCTTTTTTATATGTCAATATGCTATATATCTTATTTGCTACATAAGATATTAAAAAAAGACTGCCTTTGGAAACAAAGAACCCATTACAGGTTAGAAAATGTGAGTCTCGGTTTTATTGAGACGCTTCATAAGCAGTAAGATATCTTAATTGACATATGAGGTATACTCATATGTCCACTGGCATGTATCGTTTACTTCCCCGCCACCCCTCCCCGCCCCACAGGGGGAATTTTGTAGACCATGTTTTTCTTATAGCCCGATGTCTGCCAAACATTTTGCAACATGTCAGCTCTCCGGCAATGGCAGCCTTACTCTGCAACAGCCTGTTACATACGTTACCCGTCAAAAATATAGATAATTCAAGCAAGTTATAAAACCTTTAAAATTGTAGAACTTATGATTAAATTTACAATGGATTTAATCGTCAAATTAAGCTAATGCAGAACTGTAATATGAACCTTTGAAAATAATCTCAGTCTTACCCTGTGTATTGTTCTTTACATATTTTTGTTTCATTTAACCATATATTATTTATAAATTCATCTAAAACCGTTCGCCTTAAAACTTACCCTATGATAATTTGGTCCACATGTGTTAATTGTTTAAAAGAATGTATATTTACCTTTCCAAAACTGAAAACATTATGTTTCTATCTTACATACTTTGCGAGTTATTGTCTGTTAAACATTATAACCCCTTAAAGTATATTGTACGTAAAATAAAAAGAGATCGTTTTGACATCTAAATTTGACAAAAAGTGTAGTCATCTAGAGTGTAAAATGAACCTTTTGTGTATTAATTTTAAGCATGAAACAAATGTTATTTGTAGTTTTTTTTCTGTTTTTGAACAACATCTTCAGCATTATGTAACGTACGTAAACAAGGTAACAAAATATGGTCAATTTGATCGAAGTTTTCGCTCAATGTTGTTTTTCGCCTAGCTTTTCATGATCTAAATTTAATGTACTAATACAAAGCAATGCGATCAGTAAAACACATAGATATTGTAGTTCTCGATGTATACAGAAACAAAATACGACATAGACCATAACACGTTAGTCAAGCATTTATTTCTGCCCTTGCCTTCTTACAATTATACTGAAGAAGATCGACTATGTTTTTATATCAATATATTTTGTTTACGGCCGTCAAGAAAAAATCGTTAAAAGCCAATTACAATGTTAACCATGTTACCTCCAATGAAGACAATATCACGTACGTAATATAATATACTGTATATAACTATATATTTGTATGGCCTAGTTTCTACGCATACAAAATTCAAATGTTTAAAATGGAAATGATTTGATCAATTCTTGTTGGCAAAAACTCTTGTACCATATCAAAACCAAATACAAAATACATAAATGCAGTGCTGTAAAACAACTAACATATTGAATCAAAAAGGATTATTTGTATAATCCCCGTGGTTCCTTTGCCCTGAAAACAGTTCAACATGTAGAATAGCATAGATAGTTTTGATTTTTCGTTCAAATAACATGTATGGTTAAAAGATAAAGCATGTGAAGCCTGTTGTTATTTTTGCAATTTTAGCCACAAAAGGCCAAACACCATTATGTCTGCAGGGCGCCATTGAAGTCTGTACCATTCAACCAGGACTGAAAGACCTACACAAGACAGACAAACATATATATGATGATTATTTATATGATGATATCTCCTTTGCACTAGCGCTTAATATTTATTCCCACTCATTATCTAAATAATCTGAAACTAGATCATCAGCAACGTCTCCTCCATCCTCTATGTCTTGTTCCAGACCATCATCAGGATCATCGTCAAGACTGTCATTATGTCTTCTGTTCCGGGTCCCTCCTCTGCAGCTGGGACAATGTCTCTAGTTGTAGTGAACTGGTTTAAGCAGTCCTCTTCACCATGACAGTTACAGAATGTCGTGCATTACAGGTGCTGCTTATGACAACCACATGCCTCAGTAGATCACTTCTTACCACGCACTTTACACTGACAAAGAATCACATGAAGCAACTCACGTGGAGCTGGGCCGCCTTCAGCAATGACCGGAATAGGAATGTCGTCTCGAAACTCCCACCAAACTGTGTTATATCTGTTGACTCTTCAGGAGGACCTTGGCAACTGGCTGCTTTCCACAACATGACTTGGCGTTAGGATTTCTCTTCTTCTTTGTGAACAGTGTGAAGCGAGCAGATTCCGTGGCTGTTCCCGGTGGCTGACCATATAAAGCAATGAAGAACGTCATTGCTGCATTCATCAACTCTGGGTGAGTGGTACCAATGTCACCTACAGTAGCTAAACCTGGGTAGTCGCCAGATATCATAGTATTCAGTGCTGTGACCTTTCCTTTGCCATAAGGATATTAAGTCGTATCACAACCCCTGAGTGCATGCATACCTGGTAGCTGCAAGCATTTCTGACCAAGATAAGCACAGGTGACTTTGATATCAAGTACTGATTCATCCCAGTGCTCCATTTGTACCTTACATAGCAAGTTTGCCCGATTCATCCAATACACAAGCAAAACAAACACATCTGTGTCGTCACTAAGTACACGGATCACACTCTGACCTGACTTAGCAGCTTCAAGCACAAAGGATACCATCGTGACGTCAGCTTCATCGTGAAGAAATGTACAGTCATCCCGTGTCTCCACTGTAGTACTCTTTCCTAGATCGAAAGTACCCAACACACTGGCAAGTTTCCGCTTGTTCAATTTGCTTTTCATGACCGCATCTCTCTTTGGCAGGTGACTTGCGATGGAGAAGTCATAGTCAATTACAACCTCACTAGCTCGCCGCATCCTGTCGTGGTCTTTGGCAGATATATCCTGGTACTTGTCAAAGACAACAATTTTCTTAATAGCATCCGAATAGTTACTTAAACGTTCCTCGATGGATGCAATCAGGTCAGATGGACTGCCCCCATGAGACAAAACCGTGTGGTAGAAGACCCGTGAAACGTCAACAATGAGTGTATCCGCAGGTTTTGGATAGATGTCAACTATACCTAGACGTTTGACCAAACCAGATTTATTCCCTCTACGAAGACATCCCTGTCTATCTATAAGCGCTGGGGGAACTGCACACAACTTGTAGGCAAAAAAGGTAACAGTCCAGGGAGTGCCACAATTACAAACCGCAGCCCTTCCCAGACCCCAAGAGGAAGAGAAAACCGACAAATCAAAACAAGCACAGACCGAACAAACGCACGAAAAGCACTAAGATTAGCTCTCTCTTTCCCAAGCGAGGTAATCGCAATACTAAAAGGACTGAAAAACACAAGAACAAAATAACACACGGAAAGTCATACAACAAATCGCCTCGTAGAATAAACCACAAGGCAACAAAGAGTAAGACTAACACCGGGTGTGTTGTCAAAAAATCAATAAAATAACACAAACAATAAGTCTACACTCTACCGTACCTCACATATTGCGTTATATGACTGCAGAAGACAATTTGTTTGCATTTTTTGCAAGATGGATTGCCAGCAAACTTGATCGCTTCCAATAATTTGTCTTCACTAGCAATGATTTCGCAATGAGTTGCATCTTTATTTTAACAAACAAACACTTTGATTTCTTTAGAGTTCCGTGCACTTCTTAACTAAGAACTGATCTTTTCCGTTTTCTCCTACCGCGTGTTGAAAAATGATCGCTATTTGTCAATAACATCAAATTTCAACATAGGCGCCTATACCACATCGCGCAGGCCCCGTAACAGGTGAGTTGATCACCTAGGCCCCGTAATGGCTACCCACCGTGAAATTGGTGAATCAGGAGTGGTGGTAGGAGGAAATTGTCAACCCAGTGTCGACCAGTGGGATGCATGCGAGCTGTTTCGAAGTACTGTTCAATTTCTTTGAAATTCATTTGTCCAGATGGCAGAAGTCGTTGTACGGGTGCAACTGCTACACTCCTAAATGTTCGCAGCTTCTATTCCCATTGAAGATCCATAAGCTATAGTGACATACCATTCCAATCCATAGCCTTTCATTAACGTTCCAATGCAGCCAAGGAATGACTATATGATATGCATTACCACCTGGATGAACCACTACGTTGTGGAACTTTTTAGGCTGGTTCCAACACACTTGTTTGGTCACCGCATACAACTGCACGTCCATGCACAAATAAACCTTTTCCATCCCCATGTCAACCAGTGATTAATGCATGTATGTTAATATTGTTAGGACAGTGTCCAGATGTAAGGGTGTGGCGTCAATCAGGGGACCAAACAGACACATGTTTGCAGGATTGAGTACACCTTCTGTTCTTGATACTTCCTTGTTGAACCCATTCCACTTAGTGGCATCTTCCTGACCCAAGCTGTTCAACCAGTTTGTGTCCTTTTCTTTGGCAGTGGCTAAACTGGTTATCTGGCCACAAACATCGGCGTAAATGATAATGACGGTTTGCACTGCTGGAGGAATCACCTTTTTTTTTGACCAGTATAGTGCATAAGTGGAATAGCCCTGGTGTCATCAACAGACTTGTATGGTTTGACAGTGAGCCGTGGAATCACAAGGGTACTGATCCCTGGCAGCTGAGCTGTACCTGGCTCGATAATTCCAGCTGGATGAATTTGAAATTCTGTTGCCATAGCATGCGTTTCACGTCGACCTTTTGGGGTTGATACCGAAAAATCAAAATTATCATACCACCCAAACATCAGTCCCACTGTCCGGCTTAAACCCATCATTTGATGAAGAGTCGCAGCATTATTAGTCACATATCTCGCCGCGGACTTTCGCAACCGAATTACTTCATCATATGATACGCAATAATCATGCTCATGCAAAATCTGTATCAAATCACTTCTGCCAAACGTGTGGTGTATTTTGACACCTAATCCAAGAGTTGATTGGTTTCCTGTGTTGGTAATACCGAATTATATAGATTGTGACACACTCGTAGATTTTTTGTTGCTTTACCATTTGAAATGAGTTTTGAAATAAACCTAAGCAATGTAGCACTGGTGTTTTCCTTGGTTTTACTAAAGGTGAAATCACCAAGATCATAATGTTTATTGTTGCTTGGAATTCACTGAGCTTCAGTTGTAATCTTTCTCACTAAGACATCCTCACCTTCTTCATCCAATTTAGAAAGTTTCAGAATTTTGCCAACAAACTCCTCCAAAACATGATTGGTATTACAAGGGTGAGTCAATAGATAACCAGTCTAACTTATTTCCGGTTGAGATCCACCTTTTTCGATGTAATTGCCCTCTAGTGTGATGCACTTAGACCAACGGTGTCAAGTGCCATCAGCCCAGAACTGAAAAAGTCAGGGTCCTTTCCATTGACCCACTCCTCAACTGCCGTCACGACTTCTTCATCAGACCGGAATGAAGTCCACGGATATCCTTTTTCAAGTTTGGGAATAGGAAGAAGTTGCTAGGAGCTAGGTCAGGCGAATAGGCAGGATGTGGTATTAATTTATACCCGTTTCGCTCTACAGCATCCATTGTTACTTTGCAAGTGTGAACTCTCGCGTTGTCATGTTGCAGCAAAACACCTTTCGAGAGTTTACCTCGGCGTTTTTCACAGATGGCGGTACTCAGCTGGTCTAACAAGTTTGCATAGTACACTCCAGTTATTGTACTTCTCTTGGGTAAAAAGTCCATTAAAATAACGCCTTTTGCGTCCCAAAGTACTGTGGCCATCACCTTGCCAGCAGATGGTTGCGTCTTGAACTTCTTTGGCCTCGGGGACCCAGACACTACCCACTGACGACTCTGAGCTTTATTCTCTGGCTCATAATAATGAACCCAAGTCTCATCTACAGTCACCAGACGCAAAAAAAATAATCTTTTGACCTAAAACGCTTCAACAAGGCGCTGCATACTGATGCTCTGGTTGCCATTTGCTCATCGCTAAGGGATTTGGGGACCCAACGGGCTGTTAGCTTGCGCATACCTAATCGATCATGTAAGATTGTTGAAACGCTACCATGTGAAATGCCTAATGCTGCTTCTTCCACCTGAATTCGCCTATCAGAGTATACCAGATCCCGAACTTTCTTACACATTTCTTCGTCGGTGGCATCCAGTGGGCGTCCACACCTGGCTTCATCTTCTAAAGACGTTCTACCGCGTTTGAATTCACCTACCCAGAAATTAACCTGAGCATAAGATGGTGCAGAAGACCTATAAACATCGGCTAACTCGCCGTGTATTTCCTTGCCTGTTTTACCTTTTAAATACAAGTACCGAATTACAGCACGGTACTCAACTTTAGATGAAAAGCATGCCTTTGCATCACTAGCCATGTTTGACATTCAATATCTTATTAAAGAATGACTCGATATGTGTGCAGTTTTGTACCCATGTATAAAACATATATTGAAACAAAGCATGAAAATCGTGATCGTCTCGGTCTATCGAAAATGGGGTAGGCTGGTTATTTATTGACACGCCCTCGTAACTAGAACGATAAACTTAGACCTTATGCAACACTCTATATTAATTACTGATGGCTGAAACACTATACTTTTCAAGATGGCGACTGGCTACGGTAATACCGGGGTATAAACACACCGAAAAAAAAATCAGAAATGTAATCTGCATACCAGAAAATCCCTAAGAAGACATATTTCATAACATTGTATGACAATTCGTTAAAAGTCGTTTTACAAGATGGCGGTTGTCGGCCATCTTGCATTTGGATCTTCCGGGACATTAAACTGTACAAATAACATCAGAATTGGATTCTGCATACCAGAAAACCTCTAAAAAGACATATTTTTTACCATTTCTGTGGCATTCATTTAAAAAGTTACTTTCTCAAGATGGCGTCTGGCGGCCATCTTGGATTTATGCAACTTAAATGAGTTGCCCAGACGCCCTTTTGGCAACCAAGCTATTTAGCTCTTGAACACCAGAACAGTGCAAAGAAACAAAAAAAAAACTTCATTGCACTTAACATTTCTAGGTTATGTATAGGGCATATAGAAGTGTCAAATGGCCTAATATTGCTTCTGGCTTGTCCGTTCGTTCCTTTCGTTCGTTCTTTCGTCACGCTTTCTTGTGCATAGCATAAGTTTAGAACCATGTATGCTAATGTTTTGAAATTGCATATATAATTCCTCATGAAAAAAATAGATGACCCGTATTTTTTTTCTTATCCGAATTATCTCCTGTTTTAGAGTTATTTCCCTTTTAATAAAATAACATTGAAATATCGTTAGCAAGATATCTCAAAAACCATTTGAGCTAGAACCTTGATATTTGGTATACTGATTGGGACTGAGGAGGAGATCACCTCATTAATTTTCAACCAAATAAATGAAATGTTGTTGGAGTTATGGCCCTTTGCAATTTTTGGCCATTTAATGTTGCTTTCTTGTGCATAGCATAAAATTTAGAACCATGTATGCTAATGTTTTAAAATTTTACATATGGATTTCTCATGAAAAAATAGGTGACCCGTATTTTTTTCTTATCCGAATTATCTCCCATTTTAGAGTTATTTTCCTTTTAATAAAATAAAATTGCAATCTCGTTAGCAAGATATCTCAAAACGCGTTACAGCCTTGATATTTAGTATACTGATTGGGTCTGAAGAGGAAATAACCTGTTTAAATTTTCAACCAACTAAATGAAATGTTGCTGGAGTTATGGCCCTTTGCAAGTTTTGGGCATTTAATGTTGTTGTTTCATTGTGCCTAGCATAAGTTTAGAATCATGTATGCTAATGTTTGAAATTTCATGTATGGAATCCTCATGGAAAAATAAATGGCCCGAATTTTATTTCTTATCCGAAGTATCTCCCATTTTATTTCTCTTTTAATAAAATAACATTGGAATCTCGTTAGCAAGATATTTAAAAAAAACTATTTGAGCTAGAGCCTTGATATTTGATATACAGATTGGGACTGAGGAGGAGATCACCTGATTAAATTTTCAACTAATTAAATGAAATGTTGTTGGGGTTATGGCCCTTTGCAATTTTGGCCATTTAATGTTGTTGCTTTCTTGTGCATAAGTTTAGAATCATGTATGCTAATGTTTTGAAATTTCATACATGGATTTCTCATAAAAAATAGGTGACCCGTATTTTTTTTCTTATCCGAAATATCTCCCATTTTAGAGTTATTTCCCTTTCGATAAAATAACATTGAAATCTCGTTAGCAAGATATCTCAAAAAGTATTTAAGCTAGGGGCTTGATATTTGGTATACTGATTGGGACTGAGAAGTAAATCACCTGATTAAATTTTCAACTTATTAAATGAAATGTTGTTGGAGTTATTTTTTTATATTTTTATTTTTATTTTTTTTTTTATTTATTTATTTTTGGAAATTTCTGGCCATTTAATGTTGTTGCTTTCTTATGCATAGCATAAGTTTAGAATCACGTATGGTATGTTTTGAAATTTCATATATGGATTCCTCTTGAAAAAAATAGGTGACCCATATTTGTTTCTTATCCGAATTATCTCCCATTTTAGAGTTATTTCCCTTTTAATAAAATAACATTGAAATCTCATATATTTGTACTGTTGTTACCGTCATGGGCAAGCAGTGTTGGAGTCAGGCAGTTGGGGTCATAGTGTTTTTACAAACACCAGCTCTAGTTTAGTATCTTTTGCACGACTAAAAGTTTGTGCAATATCTGTTTTCATGCTTCTGAAATATCACTCTGGCTGGGGATATAGCTTAAATGTATGCTAGTTTCCGAGCACCATATACCAAAACTCTGAGCTCTGGAAACTCTACTAGAGCCTAGAGTAAGTATTGAGTATATAACATTTAGTCTAGAGTAAGTTTTGAGTATATAACATTTAACCTTAATCTAATAAGTTTGTTCACTGGCCTTCAACCTATAAGAACTATGCTGACGCAAACGCTATTATTCTGTACATAGAAAATAATGATATTTCTTACTCATATAACATATCAAAGTTGAAGAGAACGATGAGGACGCTTCACAAGAACTGATCACTGGCTAGATACATCCGCAGTGTACTTACTTTGCTATAAACAAGAATAAACTAGGATGAGAGAGCCGGAGAGAGCCTGAGCAAATAGGAAATCAGGACTATTCATATCTTGAGTATAAATAATTAAGACATATAACAATTCTGCAAAGACACGACAAAATTTAAGTCATACGTACATGCAAATCGTTAACTGACTTCAGTTTACGAACTGGGATGCACAAGAGGTTTTGTCAGTTTTCCTGTCTTAATCTGTCATTCGAAAGAATTTGTGACGGAAATGCTGTGAATGAGTGATTGCCAATTAATCAAATAGTAAGCGCCATAAACAAAAAACTTAACATCCTAGTGGTAATACAAATTTAGACCTACATGGATACTCTGAGCATATTATCAAATGTTCTATTATATTTAAGTTCATCAATCATCTATTTCAATATCATAAAACCTTCCAACCATATAATTAGCGATAAAAGTGTCGTCCGTTTATTCACATTTTAGTTTTAACCTTAATTCATAAATATTAAACGTCAGGTTTTCATCAAGTCGTGTTTAATTTAAACATCACTTAGGAAAAGAAACGCATTAGTTTTATAACGTGTTAAACA
Source organism: Anodontia alba (assembly GCA_964016985.1). Taxonomy (NCBI): domain Eukaryota; kingdom Metazoa; phylum Mollusca; class Bivalvia; order Lucinida; family Lucinidae; genus Anodontia; species Anodontia alba. The sequence goes on from OZ024821.1 coordinate 55,154,518, forward strand.
GTAAACCTCAGTGAAGCATTGTTTAACATAGCAAAAGAAAACATAAGGAAAAAGTTAAAAGGTAAGCATTTTCTATTTTTCGAAAACTGTTTAATTAAAACTATGTAATAAGAAGGCGAACTAATATGAGTTTTATATAAAATTGCGTCTTATAATTATGGTAACTTAGCAGTATTGTAAATGTTTGTTAGTTTTAATTTAAGAATCTCTGATGGTAACAATAAAAAGAGCCTACAAAATGAAAAAAAACTAAAATTTCAGTAAATCCGTTATTTATATTTCAGTGGACATTCATTTTTGTCACGAAAATCACCATTCCAAATGCACTTAATCTGAAACTTTAAGTTGGATAAAACGGCTTATTTCGCTTTCGAAGAGAATGAAATAGTAATGAACTATTTATCCTCTCACCTGTGTCTCAGCTTATTATTTTTTCAGTCATTTGTACATGCATATGCTACATATAAGTAACTAAAGAAGATAAAGGCGGAATAATAACCTAGTGGAAAAAATCTATTTTTTCCATACCCCAGTGCAGCAGTTTTAAGTGTAGAATGAATTACATGAAGAACCCGAACTGTTCTGGCATTTGTTGACTTTTTGTACATAATTTGTGATTATGTTTTCTTCTATTGTAATAATTTGTCATCAGTATGGTGTTAAGTCGATTTCTGGCGTAAGTTTCATTCACTGTGTAGTTAAAATCGCAGCAGAATAATATGGGTTAACATGTAATCAGTTTTATGTGGAAAAAAGTAGGGATAAGGACCCTTTACTAAAATAATGTCTGTCATATAGGGACAAAGACAAGATATAAATAAAACATAATGAATTATCCTGGATAATCTTGTCTTTATGTTTTACGCCCCTTTAACAGTATTTCTGTCATATTATGGAGTGATAGTATGGCAAAGGTTTTGCTCATCTGTACAATAATAAGAAAAATTCTACGACTGGCGGGATTCGCCATGCGAGTGTTCAACCTACCGACGCTTTTCATTGGCAATTCGCCATATTGAAAAAAAGCTTATGTATTTTGCATTAAAATCTTTCTCCTGCACATATCCGACACTAGGGAGCACACAATATATATATTTGCTCCGGCTCCCTCTTGCCATGACCTCCCCTTTCTTCGGTCTGGGAGCAATGATAACAAATGAATGATGCATAATTATAACGTTGTTTAGCCGTTCGTTCTATTTTCGGATAAGAAGAAGCGAACAAACATTATTACAATCTGCTCCCGGAAAGCATACTGTTTGATGCGAACAGTTAAACAATATCGCACATATTTTTGAACACGATATAATGCATTTGTAAAATGTCAGTCGAATGAAACTTATTTATAAAATCAGAGGAGTTGCAGAATTGCTAATAATATTTGCTGCAGGATAGTATTTTAATTATGATGATAAACCATAAACGATAACATGTACCAAATTTATTCTGAAAGGGTATAATTATTTGACAATGGAGTTCTGCTCATGTATACGCTAGAGGACATAAGCAGTGTTGCAAACTTCATTACTGCTTATGAAGAGTCTCAATAAAACCGAGACTCCCATTTTCTAATCCGTAGTGTTTTCTTTGTTTCCAAAGGCAAGCTTTTTGATGTTTATTTACGCTGGTGTTAGCGCAGTGTGGCGACGGTAGAACGTCTCCCGTACATCACCATAGTTCAAATTATATTTCATTTCCTTTGGGATCATTGGGCCCATTGTGGTATATTTGAAAATGGAGGTCTGCTCATGTATATGCTAGAGGGCGTAAGCAGTGTTGCAAACTTCATTATTGCTTATAAAGAGTCTCAACAAAACCGAGACTACCATTTTCTAATCCGTAGTGTGTTCTTTTTGACGTGTATTTTAGTTTGTGCTAAATTTATGACCATATTTTATGGAAAACGAAATTTAGTCAGTGATCACTGACTAAACTAATGATTGATAGAGGCCATTTCCGGTGAGGCGAAAATATTTAGTTCTAACGAATACTTTCTGATGTGAACCGACTCTACGTGTTTTATTGTGATGTTTCATCACAATGCTTCTATTGTGATGTTTCATCAGAATGCTTCTAATTATGTTTTTTATTGTGATGTTTTACATACTAGATTACCGAATGTAGACATATTTATATTTTTAGCTGCATCAGAATGAAAGACGAGGTTTCGCTTGAGTTTTAAAGACACACATTTTTCCTTATTTGGCTAGACTACCCTGTCATGATCAGCCCCAATACCATAGCGCACATCAAAGGCTTATCTTAAGTGATTATGAGGGCGTTAAGTCTCCCTAGGTGGGCCCTATAAGCGGAAATTGGATATACTTGAGAAATGTTTAATATGTACCAAATAGATTCATTTGACTGCAAACTTAGTATTTAGTTATTCCAAAACAAAACAGTGTTGTTTTTCTTGCATAGTGCAAAAATAGAAATAGATGGAACTAGAACAGAATTGAGTTTTATTTATGTATTTATTTATTTATTCTAAAGTAAATCAGAACACTTGACTATAGCTGTCACAAAACTAAAGAAAACAGCTTAATCAAATTGAATCTGCAAATAGTTTGTCTTGAGACTAAGAGTAAAACATAATGAAATTATAAGAAAGTTTCCTCAAGAAAAGCATTGTAAAATAAAATATACTTCAGTAGTTCAGTGTTCAAGTCATCATTTGAAATATAAATATTCCGTTTCATAAGACACACATTTTGACACAAAGAACTAATCCTACCGATATAATAAATGTACTAGGAAATAATAATAAAAATAATAATACTTGTATCTAAATTCTGAATTTATTTACATACAGTATTTTGTGCAATCACACAAAGTGAATTTTCTGAAACACAGTTATTTCTAGAAAATAGTCTGTATGTTCAGTGAAGATTCAGATCAGCCTGGGCATCTGCAAAGTCTGATCAGAGTCGTGTGCAGGTTATATTTTATTTCCTCTGGGATCATTGGACCCATCCTGGCTATTTTGAAAATCGAGTACCACTTAAACCGGCGCTAGGGGGCGTATGCAGCCTCGCAAACTACAGTGTTGCATATGAAGAGACTCAATCAAACCGAGTCTCCGATTTTCGTGATTTTGTGTGTTCTTTGTTTCCAAAGGCATTCCTTTTTACTTTTTTATTCATCGCACGCTCTATGAGGACATACTGCTTCTTCGTCTAAAAAACAAACACTGATCAGGCTGCGGGGATGCGCAGGCTGACCCGTCTTCACTGAGCGTACATGTGATTTTGTGGAAATTAATGTGACTCAGTTCAAGTAGAATCACCATACTGGACCTAATTCAAATAATATCCATTTTCTATGAATTATAGAATAATGCGAAAAAACAAACAAAAAAAACAAAACAAACAAACAAACAAAAAAAAAAACAAAAAAAAAACAACAACACACACACACACACACACACACACATACACACACACACACACACACACACACACACACACACACACACACACACAACAAAAAAGAAAAAAACAACAAAAAACGTCAAATTATTACCAATTTACCCACCTTTCTGTTTCTCTTTCTATCATCAAGTTTTCTGATATCAAATCTAACTACTCTTTATCAGGCTCCCACATGTAATAAAGCATAAGTCCTTAAGGATTTCTTACTTACCTCTTATCTGTTTAGAGTCATTGGGGTGTTATGCAATCCAAATTAAAATCTATTGAAATCCAAATGTGTGTTAGTAGCCCTGCCCCCACCCGCCCCGTCCCCCTTGTTTCATCACCCTACAGTAATCATACAATTATCTTAGTGTGAACATTTCAGTAGTGACCAAGCTTGAATCTACGGCGGCGTGATATGCTAGATAGCCGATGATCTGTGTTTTAGCATGTATGCTACGTTAATATTTCAGAACACTTTTTTAGTTAATATATCGAAAATTAGTAGAGGCGATCCCAATTTAAACTATATACATATTCAGATAAAACAGGTTAAAACAGAATACAATTGGAAGCATATACAGAATATATTCATCATTCATATGAAAACTACAAGAATCAAAGCACTGAGAGTGCTGATGGAGGTGGTTGCCTGAACTTCTACTGGCCTCTAGAATTGATTGGGATTTACGTTGAATTTTTTAAAAAAAAAAAAAAAAAAAGGTAAGAGAAAAGTCCAGGGAGTGCCACAATTACAAACCGCAGCCCTTCCCAGACACCAAGAGGAAGAGGAAACAGACAAAACCAAACAAGCGCAAATCGAACAAACGTACGAAAAGCACAAAGATTAGTTCTCTCTTCCCCAAGCGAGATAATCGTAATGCTAAAAGGACTGAAAAACACAAGAACAAAATAATACAAGGTAAAACATACAACAAATAGCTTCGTAGAATAAACCACAAAGCAACAAAGAGTAAGACTAACACCGGGATCACCGCCTTAGAACGATCAGAAGAATAAACCATCGGGGGGTGGGGGGGGGGGGGGTTAAAGCTCTTTTACGGCTAGCCAACCACCCTGGGTCCCGATGCCACTCTTAATCACAACTAGTAAAGCAGAAAGCAAAATGGGCAGCTGTTGAAGGTGACCAAAACGCTAGCAACACAAAACAACTAGTAAAACAGAAAGCAAAGTGGGCAGCTATCGAAGACGGTGCCAACAATGCTAGCATCACAACACATACAGAAAAGAAAAACGCTACAAAGAGTAAGAACAACACCAGGACCACCGCCTTAGAACGGTCAGTAGAAAAAAAACACTACCGGGGAGGGGGGGGGGGGGTTAAAGCACTTTTACAGCTAGCCAACTTCACCCTGGGTCCCGATGCTACTCTTAATACAGAAATACATAAAAATTCGGTTCACATAAAGGCTCCCAACTCAGTCAATGCATCAAAGCGAAAACATATAAATCAAATTAATCACAATGATAAACAAAGACGAGTACTCATGGCTAATTCTACTGTATGCCAGAGTAAATGACAATAGCTGAACCACGGCGGGCCAAGCCAAAGACATATCGTCAAGCCCCAACCCACTGGTTAAAGTTTTGCGAAGAGGCCTTCATTGAGTCTGAGGCCCGCACCACATTTATAACGGTCGTTTCCCAGACGGACACGCTATGTCGTGTGCTTGTAGGCCTATGCCGGTGACCGGAAAACCAAATCTAAAAATAGATTGACATTTGACTTAAAATAGGGATCGACATTTGGAAAATTAGGGATTGACATTTGACCTACTGACCTAAGCCACACATAAACAGTAACCGATAGCCCCTTGTCTGCCCTTTTCTGTCCCTTTTTCGCACGACTGCGGGATTTGCGGTGGGCTTTCACAGTTCAATGGTCTGGATGAAGGAGTGCTCCCGCAAAAAAATAAAAATAAAAAATAAATGAATAGAAAAAAAGTAAAATTTAAAATAAATAAATGAATAATAAATAGATTAAAAAATGGCAGATTCCCGCGATATAAAATGCGTGCTACGCAATTTTCATATTTTTTTCTAAATATAAAAGTATTATAATTTTTTTTCTTTCTATTTTCTCTGACATGAAAACAAGCTATCAAGTTTACTGATAAAAGTTCCATGATATCAGTTGATTGATGGGTCGGTAAATCGTAGCGTTGCTTGCACGTTACTACGGCTATATAAGAATAAGGTTTCATTAAAAGCTTGGTCAACGCTTCGCACACAATAAATCTTAAAGCAGATTTTAATACGGATTAGTCTTGGTTTCTTTACATGCAAATCTTGGCTAAATCGGCTAATTTCATAAAGCAAAAGATGAATTCGAGAGGTCTAAATGAGATCTCGTCCCGTTGGCCTTCACAAGAAAGACTCTCGTATTAAAAAATAATTACAGCTTATTTCATATCGCTTTTTTGGGCTTAGCTCATCAAAACTAAAATAAATAGTTAAGAATATCAGTTGTTTGTCTCACTGTCCCGGGAATGCTATAAATTGCGCTAAGCAGTACCAATGCATCTATCCACTATCCACTTAAAAAGAGAAATTATCAAAATTAATATATATCCCGTAACCTTTGATAAAGTGCTACAATGGTAGCCTTTTAGAATAGGCTATCTACTTAAGTGTACCGCCGCCTAAGTTCTGCTTCAAAACATGTAAACAATAATAAAATAGTCTTTAAAATACTTATTTTCTACGTTTATTATCAGCATAATATAATCAATGAATATAAATGACTTTCCCTGCCAGCATAATGATAAAAAAGACGCGAACGACGCGCCAAAACACGAACTTGTCTCGAGGGGAATACTGCTATCTGCTGTGGTTGTGTTTGAGTCTTTTCCTTTACACCACAAACCGTTCCGCCCGCATTACCAAGAGGTATATGTCAAATTGTTTAATTTTAGCAATACCTCTAGGACACTAGATATATATGGAAAGAAAAGAAGACAGGCAGAATATTTAATTGTACGTGTTATAACCTTGTGGGTTTTGACCCTCTCCAGCCCCCACTTTGTGTGTCATTAAGAAAGCTTCCACTCTATTGCAAATTCCTAAAACCATCTCTTCCTGAGGGGCGTGAATACTGATTTCAGGTGTTACCCAACGCTGCAGATTTGGCGTGTTTTATTCGTCTGCCGATACTCAATATGATTAAATTCTTATTTCATCAAAAGTTTGAAGTTTTCTTTGGTATGTTTGAATGCAGAATTTAGCGTTATCAACGTTAGCAGGGAACTTTTTTAAGAGGGCGGATTTAGGTAGTTATTAAGTAGGTTTTACAGAAAAACGGATAGTCGAAATGCGGTATGTTAAATCTGGTGGCGGTTTTGACAACCGCCCCCAATAAACTCACAGAAGAAACATAACCCTGACAGAAACGGTACACAATAATTTCAATGCCTTACCGATAATACAAATATGTGGATACCCAAGGAAGGCCACACTACGGACCACTGCTTTCCGAAGCTACCAAATAAGATTAAATGACATAAAACGACATCACAAAACAAAACTATAGCGAAAAATGAACCATCAAACGAAAATGAACTACAACAGAAATAATTTGGAAAAACAACATGTAAAAAGGGGTGGGCGCTTAAACCTACTTTAAGCTGAAATCCATGAAAAGTTTTCGTTGTTCCAACCGACAAGGCATCTAACAACATTGTGTTTGTTCGCAAAACACACTATATAAACTGATTAATGGAAGAGCTTGGTATGAGTACCATGACTTGAAACCCTACATATAATCTTACTGTTATGTCTAAAGACGAAATTCTTCAAAACCACCATTCGGTGATGCTGACATTCGGAATTTTCCTTCCAGAGCATATTGACCTTCCCAAATTGTACTGGATTTCTAAACTTCACAAGAATCCGTACAGACAGAGATATATTGCGGGTTCGGCTAAGTGCTCAACAAGCCTCTTTCTCAGATTCTAACACGGATCCTATCTGCAGTTAAAAAAGGCCTCAGAAGTATTGTGACACAGCATACGCCAGGAGTGATGTTAATCAGATGTGGATCCTGAAAAACTCAAAAGAGCTTTAAAAAAAACCTAAAGACACAATCTCTTCATTCCGTCAACAGTTTAAAGTCTTTCGATTTCTCTACTCTTTACCCAACTATTCCTCGTGATAAATTAGCTTACTTGAGTCAATAGGCCTTTCGTTTCAAGAGAAGAAGTTCAATATAAATTTTCAAGATGACGGCCATCTTGGATTTCAAATCAGAATGATTTTATCTACTTTTGATCTACAAGTCACCTCGATACTTTGAATGAAGTTTCGAGTCAACTGGCCTTTTGGTTCAGGAGAAAAAAGTTCAAAATAGATTTTCAACATGGCTGTTAGGGCGACCATCTTGGATTTCAGATCAGAATAATTTTAGCTATTTTTATCTACAAGTCACCCCGATACTTCCTATCAAGTTTCGAGTCAATGGGCCTTTCTATTCAGGATAAGTTCAAAATAGATTTTCAAGATGGCAACTGTGGCGGCCATCTTGTATTTCCAATCGGAACGATTTAGCTATTTTTGATCTACAAGTCACCCTGATGCTTTCTACCCAGTTTTGAGTCAATTGGCCTTTCGGTTCAGGAGAAGAAGCGCAAAATATATTTCCAAGATAGCCGCTATCATGGAGACCATCTAAGATTTCAGATTGGAATGATTTTAGCTATTTTTTTATCCACAAGTCACCCTCAAGTTTCCAGTCAATAAGTCGTTCGATTCAGGAGAAGAAGCGAAAAATAGATTTTCAAGATGGCGGCCATGGATTTCCGATCGTAACAATTTTAGCTAGTTTTGATCTATATGCCACCCCGATGCTTCCTACCAAGTTTCGAGTCCATTGGCTTTTCGGTTCAGGAGAAGAAGCGAAAATAGATTTTCAAGATGGCCGCTATAGCGGCCCTCTTTGATTTTCCATTAGAACGATTTTACCTATCTTTGATCTACAAGTCAAACCAATAATCCCTACCAAGTTTCAAATCAATTGGCCTTTCGGTTCAAGAGAAGCGAAAAATAGACTTTTAAGATGGCCGCCATGGTCTATCTGTCACTCCAATGATTCCTACCAAGTTTTGAGTCAATTTGCCTTTCAGAAGCATCGAAAAATAGATTTTCAAGATGGCGGCCACGGCGGCCATCTTGGATATCCGATCGGAACGAATTTAGCTTTTTTTGATCTACAAGTCCCGATACTTCCTACCAAGTTTCGCGTCAACTGGCCCAGGGGTGTAGGCGGAGTAGGCTTTTAAAGCAATTGTTGACGACCCACGACGCACGACGGACGACGGATATTGACTGACTACAATACCTCAAGTGCTCAAGGTAAGCTGAAAGCTCTAGAAGAACCACCGTACGAGTAAGGTCAGGCACGAGTCATCAGGTTTGAGCAGCTACCGAGTCTGCGGTCCGACCCACCGTCGTGCAAATTTAATATCTAATTGTCAGTTATTTCCTAATTACAAGACAAGTAAAGGGAACCTTCCCGCTTGATCGTTCCTTCAATACGTTTATCTTTAATCAATTTAACTGTCAAGATAGTAGTAAGTGTAGAAGACTTCTATGTCGACAAACTGGACTGTCGAGGATATCTAGATATAAATTTTCAAGATTTCATTTGATCTTTCACATTTCATATTTGTATGCCTTTTAATGGCAAGAAGTTAATAATTTAGAAGGCACAGTCGTATTGCGTCAACAATTCGCAATAAAACGTGCTTTATAGGGTAATTATTGAAGCTTTTGGAAACCACCACAACGTTGGAAGCATGTCTTGCTTTTCTCCGCAATGTTGGTTGGTATTATGAATTTTATGGTCATCTATATTTGATGGATGATTTGATTGATTTGATCAATGCATGTCTGATTTTTTTGTGGTTATAGCGATGGGTACTAATTGTGATCCTCCTTGTTGCAGATTTTTTTTATTTTTGTTGTTTTATGAAAGAGAAAATAAAACAGTTGATATTGAACTTTCAATTCATCTTCTCGATATTTAGATAACTTTCTTTATATTGATAATGGTTATTTTGAACATTTGGTAAATAAAAAATATCCAAAAAGAACTTCATCTAACACTTCTGGTACAGTGAGCCTCATCCCAGATTTTAAATGTATCCAAAACCGGAAAATTAGCAACATCAATGTCATCTAGCTTGTCATATGATAAATCTTATCTCGCTACAGCCTGAAGTTATATATTCCTCAACTTATTCATTCGCTAGAGCCCGGTCAAATAAATGACTTTAAAGGCTCCATATTCCTAAAAAATAGACATTTTATTATTCAAGAAAGGTTTAATAAATTGATATATTGTATTAATACAATAATCAAATGTGGCACCTAAGAGCCTGCAAAATTTCAGTTAGCCCCTCGTTCTTGAAATGAAATGAATTTTTATCGTATCTCTGAATTAATGTTGCCAACATTAATTCAGTGATACGATAAACAATCATTTCAGTTTTGACCCAGTTCAAAAACGAGAGACTATATAAAATTTTACAGGCTGTCAGATGCCACGTTTTATGATCGTGTTAATACTATATATCAATTTATTAAACCTTTCTTTATTAAAAAATGTCTATTTTTTGGAATATGGAGCCTTTAATAATCGGAATTTCTAAAACAGTATCACTATCATAAACTGTGTAAAACATTTTCTTGGTTTTATTGCCGTCATTCTGATTTAATTTCCAAATACAACGTTGGATCGAAAACACTTCTTCAGGAAGGTATATCGGAATCCACATTTTATTGTTGTAAATACTGACTTGTTGGAACTATTCAAGTAGATTGTCAAGCGTTACAGAAATAAGTTATAATATGAATGTTACGCGGCAAACTACATGCATTATTTTTAACCCAATAAGGGTCGTTTGGTTCCCTCTGTAATTGCATGACATGAATCGGCCCCCAGACTGAATTACGGCTCCGTCCTCAATCTGTTTCAGAAATTGGCACCTTACTATTGCTGTCTATCGTGGTCCAACTTGTGGTTTTCTTTCGTTCTGGTTTCCGATTGCTATTGCTCTCTCTACTTTGTTTCACTGCAGTTTTGTGATTATTGTATTTTACTGTAATTTTTCACTCATGAGGCAGAGAAACCTACGCGGACCGAACACATATTTGTAGCTGGATCAGAATTAAGGACGAGGTTGCGTGTTTAACTAGTTTACCACCCCAACACTCCATCTCAGAAAGTGTTTTAGCTAACCGTTCCGGGGCGGTCCTTCTATCGCATTCTTCTTTGTTTGTATGTCTATGCCGATATGTCTTGTTATTGTTTTACCTCATTTGTTCTTCTTTCGGTGGCTCGGGAATTCGTGTGATTCGTGATTGTGGCCTTTCCTGAGTAACTTCATATATATTTGGCGCTGTTATCAATGGAGTCCGAATGCCGGTCAAGATGTAACTTTCAGCTAAATGATGACAGTAGGAATGATAATGTGCTAAAAGATGAATAAAGTTTACAGCCCTGCTTGCGCGCTTTAGCAGAATCCAGTTTCAGATAACAATGGGCTCAGTGGTCCTAAAAGAAATAGAAATATACATTGCACTATGGTGCCACCACATTGCCATTAACACCAGTGAAATAAAGCTGTAAATTGATAAATTCCATTTTCTTCTGTTGTGCCCTCAATATAATGATATGAAACAATATTGAGTTTTTTTATATATGGCAATAGCACAGTAAGAAAATGAAACTTACATTGTTATTTCCAGTTTAGAGTTCGCAATGAACGCTTTGCTACTTGCATCAGGAAATTTAAAACACCATTGTATATTAAAACATCATTGCACATATTTAATCATGTGATAATTAATTATGGATCCGTCTGTCATTACTGATAATGACCAATCCTAATCAAATGCGTGAAGTGTTATTATTTGTGTATTCTAAGATGGCAGCTGAGACCAATCTTAGCTCTAAACTGCCTGTTGCAGATAGAACAAGATAGGTCTGAGGAAGAAAGCTCTGTTAGTGATGCCTTAGCTCTGGCTTTCCGCTGCGCACGTTTCTGCTTGGCTTCGCTGATTCTTTTTGCTTCGTATTCACCAGCACCCCTTCTTATGAGGCCTCGCCACTTTGTTCGATCCTAAGCAATCTGTTCCCACGACTCTTTTGATATGTTGAAATCTTTAAGGGAGGCTTGTATCGCTTCTTCTGACCACCATGGGTGCGTTTTCCGACTTGTAGTTCTCCATAGGGGATTTTCTTTGGCAAACGTTCATCAGGCATTCTGGTAACGTGGCCTGTTCATCTTAACTGTGCCAATTTCAGAGGCGTATGTACACACTGCATCCCTGCCCTTCTGTGTCTGGAATCCTGTCTTGCATTTGACCTTTAGAAGTTCAGGCTTTCGGCATGCCGTTGGTAAACTGTCCAAGTTTCGCATGCGTATAATAGTGTTGGCAGCACCACGGATCTGTAGACTTTCAGCTTTGTGATGTGTACAAGTAAAAAAGATTGCCTTTGGAAAAAAAGTCTGATTCCATTTCGATCCCAAATATTTCCACACATAGTCGGCCAAATGCTGCACTAGCTTTGGCAATCCTGGCATTGATTTCATCATCAATGTGCACAACTCTAGACAATTAGCTTTGATTTTACTGATAACTAATTACAAATGCAATGAAATACACATCGTCGCAAAAAGTTTCAATAAAATAAGATAAAGTAAAAATAAATAAAGAAATAAAATCACAAGGGAGTATGTAGACTGACTTGACACATTCAATGTCACTCGTTTGCTCACTTTACCTATCTACTTATCTTAACTATTTATCGCGTTTATTTGTAATAATGTCATAACTGACAAATAGATTTTACTTAATTTCTTCTGACGCTTAGTTGTAAAATTTTATAAACTTTTGATGTCTTGAATAAGTATTGTCTCGACATTATGCATGCTGTGAGTTCATTCTACTATAGTAACTCTAAAACTTTCAAACCACGATGAGATTAGTAACCTGTGAAATTGTGCCACAACATTACCAACTGAAATCATTTCCATGAGAAGACAGCCTTGCAAAAAAACAAAAACAAAAAACAAACAAACAAACAACAAAAAAAAAAAAAAAAAAAACCAAAAAAAACAACCAAACAAAAACAACAACAACAACAACAACAAACAAACAAACAAACAAACAAACAAACAAAAAACAAACAAACAACAACAACAACAACAACAAAACAAACAAAAAAACAAACAAAACGAAAACATTCTATTTTATAGTCAAATTAGTCATAGAAATTCAGATAAACGACCGACAGCATCTGAATAGAAAGAAAGGCAATGATCAGGAATCGATACAATTACCTAACACACCACAGGGAAAGAAGGACGTACTTAAAGCAACGGCATCACAATCAAAACGCTACAAGCAGAAAGCCTTTCTCAAAAATTGGCCAAACGGCTATAAAAAAAAAACAACAAAAAAAAAAACAACAACAAAAACTTTCACCAAGACATACATGCGAAGACATATAATGACAGAAATAGACAGACAGACAGACAGACAGACTTTTTATTTAGACGTAAACTGTTACAGTTTCTAGTCTATCAGCATGCACATATGACAATATCGTATGGTCACAATATATATATGGCTGACAACAAATAAATACAATGTTATTCGTAGATGATTCTGATGTAAGTATCGACTACAATTGCACGGTGAAAGTCCAAAATTCAAGAATCCTGAAATCTGGGTTTTCAAATCGTGAAAAGACAGTTTTCCCTATACTTTATATAGGGACAAAAACTCTTGAAATCCTGAAATCAGGAATAATCCTGAAAACTTTCACCCATGCAGCTGCAAATGTAGATTGCGGAACATGATGTATAAAGACTAGATCATTTTTCTTACGCCTGGAGGTTGAACTCCATATTTACACAAACATAGCAATATGAAAACCAGCACTTTCATATAAATATTAACAATAAAGACAGATACACGATGTCATAAGTGAACTTCGAAGTCTAAAAGACTCATATACATATTTTCCTAATTTCTGTAACACTCCTTGTTGTTTTGTTTGCATTAACAATGTAAATTTATAAACACTAGGTCTGTTATAATAATATGGACGAATATATTTCTGCCTCAAAATACTATAAACAGGACACACGAGTACAAAATGGTACTCGTCCTCAATATCAGTCTTATTACAAAGAGTACATATGCGTTGTTCTCTATCAACCCTATTTTGAGAATACCTTCCCGTTTCAATACGTAATTGATGAGAAGATAATCTTAATCGGGATATAGCCACTCTCAGTTTGTTTGGTAAGATATTCAAATAAAGCTCATAATCGAAAGACAATTTGTAGTTTTTATAAAGTGTAAGGACTCTGTTGTTGGCGATATCGCTATACCAGCTTTGTTTAAAAACATCCAATACTCTTTGTTTAAACTGCAAATGAAATGTTTTTAGATCAACCGAGAATGGATTACTCCAAACAAAAGAAAACCCATACTTATCTAAGAGGGACTTAACGTTTTTGGCCCAGTTACATGCATTTGCACCAGTGCTACAGGCATCCACAAGTGAACTATATAGCTTGTTTACCAGAATATTATCAGTATTAATTATATGACACCAAAATTTAATAATACGTGTATATCTTGTAACATATAAAGGATAACGTTCGAGCTCCCCATACACTCCTATATTACACGTTGAAGACTTTACTTTCAATAAATACTTACAAAATTTAAGATGAATTCTTTCGATTTCCTTACATTTTCCAAAACCCCATATCTCAGAAGAGTAGCTAAGAATAGAGCCAACAAAGGCATCAAACAACTGACACATAACTTTAGGTTTAAAAGAATATCTTTTAGTATTGTGTAATAAACAGTTCATGGCTTTTAATCCTTTTCCCACCAATGTTTCTTGATTCAATGCAAAATTTCCAGTATAATTAAAAACAGTACCTAAATAATTAAAATTACTAACAACTTCTAAATTTCTACCATTATATGTCCATGATTCATCATTTAATAGCCCCCCGCGTTTCCTAAAAACTACAATTTTGGTTTTGTCAGTATTTACTTGTAGTCCCCATTTATGACAATACATTTCTAACAGGTCTAAACTTGTCTGCAAATCGTCCTTATCTTTCCCCAAAATTACCATGTCATGCAAATAACATCAATATAAAAGTAATATCATCAAATGTTAAGCCACAAGTTTGATCCCCTTGTAAGAATAATTCCAAATCTTCTATAAATAATGAAAACAAAGCTGGTGAGATTACCTCCCCTTGTTTTAAACCGACTGCGCATTCAAAGAAATCCGAATACGAATTACATCCCCTTACACAAGTTTTAACCTTATTGTACATATCTTTAATAATCCGTAACATTTTACCGTTAAGACCTAATTTAAATAACTTGTACCATAAACCATTCAGATAAACACTGTCGAAGGCCTTTTTTAAATCAATAAAGGCACAAAATAATCTCCCTTTCTCCTTTAAAACTTTTTGTATAATTGAATTTAAAACAAAAATTGCATCGGTTGTCGAACGACCCTTTCGAAAACCAAACTGCGAATCAGACAGGATATCATTGTTTTCAGCCCATTTTTTTATTCTGTTGTTTAAAATCCCTGTAAATATTTTTGAGAAGCAGCTAACCAGAGTAATTCCCCTATAATTATTTACATCATTAGGATCGTTCTTTTTAAAAAGTGGAACCAAAATGCCCTCAGACCACAGGCTCGGGAAAACTCCCGAGTTTAAGATAGCATTAAAGATATCAACAATATCAACAATATGTCCCGATAATATATCAAAAGACTCTATAAAATATTCATTCAGTAACTGATCACGTGAAAACGACTTGTTTCTTTTCAAAGAACGAATTACTAAATTAACCTCTTCCAAAGAATGATTTTACGGAAATGAGTGCTAAAATCATTGCAAGCATATATTTTTTTCTGAAATTATAAACTAAGTCACCATAAAATTCAGGTTCTGATAGACCTTGCTGCAGAAGAGATTTAAGTCCAACATTATTGAAACTAAATCGAAATGACGTCTATAAAATTTATGAAAGGCTTTGTGGAGTTTATAGAACCGATAACCCTGGTTCAGAAGTTTCGAGTGTTGAAGTCACTAACATGACTAGACACTCTGGCGAACCGAACTAGTTGCGATATATAAACATCGCAGGATGCTCGACGAGAAGCATCCCCATCCAAGTAAGGAACATTTACAATCTCAAAATCAATATCATCGCGTTTATCATAAATTGTGCATGAAATAAATCCATCTAAAATAGCCAAATGCAATTCAAACAACGGGGCTTCAGTTTCAGAGGAATTTGCTTTATTTAATTGAAGCTCAGAGGGATAAAATTGACTGATCAAACCATCGAAGTACCTAGACGTCGAGCTGAAAGCTTCAATAACTACAGATTACATCATGAAGCCTATTTCATAACAGATCAAGAACAAATCAGCCACAGCGTTGTGCAATTCGTACCCGCAATTTGTCTAAATAGCTTAATATCAAATCTTGTATAAATAGTGTCAAGTAGAAAAGTGAGAGCTTCACACACTTTCTGACATAACCATAAGATATAATTTGTGAAAAAAGTGAAAAAAAAAAAAACAACAACAAAAAAACAAAACAAAAAAACAACAACATTTTTTCTGTTACATGCAAGATAGAGGAAACCTTCTCTATGAAATGTCCGTTCAATTAAATAATTATTTTTTTCTTTTATAAGATTATGAAGTAGTGTAGAGTAAAGCTTGGAAAAATCATACTAGGCAGACTTGATGCACGAAAACTTCTGGTTTCGAATTTTTAATGGACCAAAGCAGATTCTTACCTGGTCTTTCATAGACCTTGTCGAATTTGCAATAAACCGTGCTTTGTATGTATTTTGTGAAGTTTAGGCAACCAATATAACGTAGGTAGCTTATCTTGGCCTTCTTTAACATTTACAGCAAACTCGATGGGTGAATGATAGCAAACGGCTTTTTGAAGATGAAAAAGTAATAAAAATATTGTTATTCCGGCAAGGTACATTTTTAAAAACGTCAAAATTCTGCCTTTTCTGTGAAAATATGTACTCTGCCTAGAGATGTAATCAGATTTTATTATTTTCATGTCATTATTTTTCTGTGAAGCAAAAATTTTAATGAATTGGTCAATAATTATAAATTTAATGAAATTGATACTGTGTGTTCTGCATCACTACTTCCCAGTTGCCTGGCCTTCACTGACGCGTAGACACATCTCTGTATAACTATGAATTCATATTTACAGGCTATCCATAGAAACCATTATGTTGCCACTGAAGCAGTATCCACATGGATATGCTTTTATATGCCATTAACGGAATAAGGCAAAGTCCTGTTCATAAATTGCTACTTATTATTATTATCATTTTTCAGGGCTAGTTTTGCTTCCATTTTCATTTCCCTAATGCACCACATAATTGTGCACACGAAATACAAAATTTGTCAACAACATGAGATTCGAACATGGCTGACATCTGGGCGTGTTGCAACTACAGGACACTTTAAAAGGCCATCAGAAAAAGCAGAATACTCTTGAAAATGTAGTTGTCACGTTCTGGTTAAATTTCGTGACAGATTTAGTTTAATATGCGTGCATCTACCCACGGTCACCTATTTTGGACCTAACCCAAAACTGACAATTTTTATGAACTCTGTCTAACACATTTTTTTTTACGATTGTTAGCTCACCTGAACAAATTGGTTCCGCACAATTGAACAAGATGACCGCCAGAGCTAAAAATAGAAAACTCTTCAAACGACATCTCCTCCTTGGCCATTGGCCCGCTTTCAAAAAATGCACAGAAGTGTTCCTCAAATGGCCCTATACCATAGTTGCTAAATGGTTCTGCTCGGCTGAACAAAAGGCCACCAGAGCTAAAAATAGAAAAAAAAAACAACAACAAAAAAAAAGAATACTCTTGAAAATGTAGTTGTCACGTTCTGGTTAAATTTCGTGACAGATTTAGTTTAATATGCGTGCATCTACCCACGGTCACCTATTTTGGACCTAACCCAAAACTGACAATTTTTATGAACTCTGTCTAACACATTTTTTTTTACGATTGTTAGCTCACCTGAGCACAGGGTGCTCAAGGTGAGCTATTGTGTATTGCCCCTTTTACCAAAAATGCTAAAACAAATTGGTTCCGCACAATTGAACAAGATGACCGCCAGAGCTAAAAATAGAAAACTCTTCAAACGACATCTCCTCCTTGGCCATTGGCCCGCTTTCAAAAAATGCACAGAAGTGTTCCTCAAATGGCCCTATACCATAGTTGCTAAATGGTTCTGCTCGGCTGAACAAAAGGCCACCAGAGCTAAAAATAGAAAAAAAAAAAACAACAACAAAAAAAAAGAAAAAAAGAAAAAAAAAAAAAAAAACAACAACAACAAAAAAAAATAAACAAACAAGCTAACAAACAAAAAAAAAAAAAAAAAAAAAAAAAAAAAAAAATAGAAAAAAAAAAAAAAAAAAAAAAAAAAAAAAAAACAACACTTTAAACAACATCGCCTCCGCGGCCAGTGGCCCTATTTCAAAATAATTTCACAGAAATGATCTTCTTGTGCCTTTTTACCAGAATTGCTAAAATGGTTTCACTCTGCTGAACAAAGTGGTCGCCAGAGCTAAAAATAGAAAAAAAAAATCTTTTAAACAACATCTCCTCCGCGGCCAGTTGCCCGATTTCAAAATAATTTCACAGAAATGTTCCTCTTATGCCTTTTTAGTAAAATTGCTAAAATGGTTCCACTCTGCTGACAAAATGGTCGCAAGAGTTAAAACTAAAAAAAAAAAAAAAAAAAAAAAAACAACTTAAAACGACATCTCCGCGGCCAGTGGCCTGATTTCAAAATAATTTCACAGATATGTTCCTCTTATGATTTTAACCGAAAATGCTAAAACGGTTCCACTCGGATGAATGGCCGCCAGAGCTAAAATTAGACTATAGACAAGCTCCGCAGGGTCTTCTTTAGCTGCTGGTCTTTCATAGAGTATTCTTTCCCTGCTGTGCTTCACATGGTTTTCTTTTCCTGCTGCTGCTTCACAAATGTCCTACTTTAAAGTTTTGCTACAACAACCAAACAAAAAGGCCGCCTTTCATCTCTTAAGCCATCACTTCAACAAGCTATATTTTTTAGTTATGCCCCTTTGCAAAAAATGCAATGAAATCTCAAAAACTATTTTAGACTTAATGTGCTGATAGGGGATGATAAGTAGATCACTCGATTAACTTTCGAAAAAAAAAAATGATTTTTTTTAAAACTTTGACTTATGGCCCTTTGAAAATCTTGTAACCTTGTAAGCAAGATTTAGCCATTGCCTTGAAACATGACAGGCCAACAGAAAATGATGAATAAATGATTGGAGCGATTTTTCACGGAAAAATTCTGTCCTTAAAAATAGTGATGTCCGGGCGGGCGGGGGCCGGGCATCGTCCGAGGTTTACTTTTGGTTAACTTTTTTTTTTTCAAAGTGATATTTTACCTTTATTCTTCAGTGGTTAAACCTGTCCATAATGCGTTAGGCATTTTTCCTTTGTTTCTTTGAGCCTCATGTTGTTGACAGCATTTTCAAACATCTTGAAACCTCGCCCTATAGTTAAATTTCCATTTTTTTCTCATGATTTAACTGAATTTAAAATTATAAATACATTTCCACTTTTAATTATACTTTAATGCCAGCTACATGTATATATTTACAGCAGTTAACTCAGGTTATCGATGTGGCCCTGGGCCTCTTGTTTCAGTTGTTTTTCTTTTACAGTCGATGTGGCCCATGGGCCTCTTGTTCAAGTTGGTTTTCTTTACAGCGAATTCGGAGTATGCAATCTCCCTCTATAAATACCACCTACTCCGCCTACTGTGTTAAATACTTTCTGAAACATCCCCGCTCCCCCTCCCCCACCCCCCCCCCCCCACACACACACCACACACACACATCTCTGTTTACACGTGTAGTCAAAGAGATAACTAAGATAAATGATTACAGATAATTGCATACTTATATATATAAAAAAAAAATAGCCATCAGAAGAGATGGCAAATCCCCCGACCAAACCGCCATTTCTAAATTTGGTGTATTTCAATCAGATATCATGGAAATATTGAAACAGAGCAAAGTAAAAAGAAGCAAACATAGCATGAAATGTGACCAAAATAATAAGTGAAAACAATTATAGGTGTACTGTTAATGATTTTATTGTTGCATGTTCTTTTATTTTGTTTATTATTTTGTCAGTATCATCTAATAGTGACTTCTGATGTGATTTTTTTGTACAGAATACACAATATTTGCAAATACTTTGAATTTGTGAGTGTACATATTCAGAAATAACAGCAAAAATAAATGCCTAGTAAAGGTAAAGGGACTTACTGTATGTTTATTGGGGTAAAAAATCAACAGAGGAAAAGTTGTTCTTCTTGCATGCTACACACCTACTTGAACTGATATATGTCCCTACCAAAATATATCAAGTTATTGCCAGCACAAGATTTCGGCATCAGCGGAGATAAGTACATATTGGAGAAACTGAGAATACTCTTGAACATAACATGCCTACTGAGCCTTATCTCTGCCTCTATCAAATATTATCAAAATATTTCAAACCACATACTCAGGAATTTGGCTTAGAAAATCATTCAAGGGAGGAAACTAGAAAATAACCACAGCAGAGGTTGTCCTTGTTGCACAGGACACGCCTTCTGGTCCTTATTCTTGCCTCTACAAATTATTATCAAAATAATTCGAACCATTAAGAAGTCATTGAATGCACAAGAATTTGGCTTAGAAGTTTATTCAGTGGAGTGTACAAGAAAAAGAACAAAGCAAGAGTTGATCTCTTGTATGTGACACTCCTACTTGACCTGATATATGCCCCTCCAAAATATTATCAAATTATCTCAGACAGTATGGGAGTTATAGCCTTCACAATATTTCAGATCCAAGGAAGATAAGTACATAATAAAAAGTGAGAGTTGTTTGTCTTGCACGTGACACGCCTACTGGTCCTTATCTATGCGTCTATCAAGTACTATCAAAATATTTCAAATCATTAAGAAGTTATAGAGTGCACAAGAATTTGGCTTAAGTATTTATTTAGATAAGATAACAGAATGGTCCTTATCTATGCCTGTACCAACTCTTATCAAAATATTTCAAACCATTTAGAAGTTATGGAGTGCATAAGAATTTAGCTTAGATATTCGTTCAGGGGAGATAACTTGAAAAAAGAACAAAGCAAGATCTGTCCTTCTTACATGCAACATTCCTACTTGACATGCTATATGTCCCTATCAAATATTATCAAATTATTCCAAACAGTATGAGAGTTATAGCCTGCATAAGCTTTCGGTTTCGTTAGAAATAACTTTATAACGAAGAAAGTGGAGTTGTCTCTCTTGCACGCGACACCCCTTCTGGACCTTATCTATGCCTCTACAAAATATTCTCAGAATATTTCAAAGCATTAAGAAGTTACGGTGTGCACAAGACTACTGGCCCTCCTCTTCATCCCTACCAAATACTGTCAAATTAACTCAAACAATGTGGGAGTTATGGCCTACAAAAGATTTTGGCTTCAGGGGAGATTACTACATAACGAAGAAGTTGAGATTTGTCTCTCTTGCACGCAACACGCCTATTTGTCCTCCACCATTCCTACCAAATATTATGACACTGTGTCTAAGGGTATCAAAGTTATGGCGCGCAAAAGGATGCATCTCAGATTTCTACTTCAGGGGATATAACTACATAACGAAGAAAGAAATTGTTTCACTTGCACGCGACACGACTACTGGTCCTTCTCTTCATCCTTACCAAATATTATCAAATTATCTCAAACAGTATGAGAGTTATGGCCTGCACAAGATTTTGGCTTCAGGGGAGAAAAAGTTGTTGAGATTTGTTTCTCTTGCATGCGACATACTCTTTATTCCTACCAAATATTATCAAAACATGTCTAAGGCTATCAAAGTTATGGAGCGCACAAGGATATGACTATGGATTTCTGCTTCAGGGGAGATAACTACATAACAAAGAAAGCGAGTTTTCTCTCTTGCTCGAAACACGCCTACTGGTCCTCCTATTCATCCCACCAAATATTATCAAATTATCTCAAACAGTATGGGGTTATGGCCTGCACAAGATTTTGACTGCAGGGGAGAAAACTACATAACGAAGATAGTGAGAGTTGTCTCTTGCATGCGACATGCCTACTGGTCTTCCTCTTCATTCCTACCAAATATTATCAAAATTTGTCTAAGGGTATCAAAGTTATGGAGCGCACAAGGATGCGTCTACGGACGGATGGACGCCATGCTGATCGCTATATCCCCCAAACCTATCGTCGGTCATAAAAACAGACAGTTCAGATCTCCAGACTAATACGATACTTTTTGGAACACCATGTCAAGCCACCAGAATCTTGCCGATTACATTATTAGGCTGGGGTCAATGCGATCCTGAAACTGGCTTCGTAGTACTCAGCGTACAACAGTATTATTATTATTATTAGTAGTAGTAGTAGTATTTGTTTATTTTCGAATAGAGACATTATTTTTGTACTTGTTTACTCCGGTTGCCAGGTTTGAATCAAGGGCATAGCTGCACGGGGGAGATAATTCTAAAATGCATAATTACAGCTTAGAAAAGCTTCTATATCCGTTTTTGGTCACTACTTTTGTTGCAATATGCTTAAGACATAGATTTGACCTTCTAAGCCGACAAACACTATCTGCAACAAATTTTAGTTATATGCAGACTGAAATTATTTAAGTTAGTTAAATTAGCAGACACACTGCAATTCGTCTTGCTGAGGTGCTAAATGCTATTTTCGCATTGAATTTAATTAATCATTTGGATAATTATGAGTAACTGACTGAAATGCAAAATTTTCCGGGTATTTATACAAGTGCTTTAAACATTGTTTTGAAATATCTCGAGTTGTTTGCGAACTTTGTGGCAGCTTCTTAAAGCCTGTAAAATCTAGATATGATTTTAACGTATTTGTCACAAACATCATCAAACATATCTCTGCCTTTTCTTAAAGCAATTACAGTTATGAACCCCAAGGTACTATTTCCTTATAAAATATTGAATTGGAAATGTAAACGTAAAAAAACAAACAGCTGACTGAGTTATTTGCCTTGCCAGAGACCAATATACAAGATCTGAGCAATGCGTAGTATCATAGTAAAACGAATTTTGGGTTCAATGTCATTTACTCATTTTTATAGAGCAGTTTTATTTACTTCTTTCTTTATTATATTTACTTATTCTATTGATCCGTTTGCTTATTTCACTATTTGAAATGTATTGGATCCATCACCCACAATAACATTAAATAAATATGTTCACTATTCTCTTTGATACACGCGCCTTTATAAACAAAATGTACATTCCCCAACTGTCTCAACACGATGTTCCTGTTGAGTCCTCATCTTTGCCTCATTGTAGGCTTTATCTGTGATTTATCTGTCGTCCGTGAGTTAAATTACCTCACGGACCGAACAAATATAAGTTTTTGCCCTATGGAAGCTGAGGACGAGGGTTGGATCCCATAGAGCTAGCTTAAGCGTCCCCCCTCACACACACAGTAATTCATTACTGACCGTTCAAATGCGGTATTGTTATTGTAGTGCGTATTGTTAATTGTTTCGACCTTAGTCAGTTCGCACCTTTTGATTCTTGGTCACCTCGCACCCTCGGACTAGCATTTCAACCGACACAAGTAAACTCAGTATTTCTCTCGTGTAGTGCAGTTTCTTTGTTTTGGATGTGACTTGTAGTCCGCGCGGAATAATGGTCCATACGATTAAAAAAAAATAAATAAATAAATAAAAATAAAACTAAAAGTATTATACATGTATACTTAAATATATAGTCCAGATCTTGGGGGGTGATCTTGAACCATTAGCCCATACGTGTCTAATGGTCCTTATGTTTCCGTGCAGAGGGGGCAACTAGAGCTAGAAGAGTTAACAAAACTGCAACAAAGTCTCTATCATTCCAGGAAACCGGCAAACATGGGGGCATCTAAGGACGAAAATCTAAGGTGCGAAAACCTTAGCTGCGAGTTGACTAAGGATCAAACCACCGGAAATTTTGTCGAGCCAATGAAATTTTCTGTTACAAGCATACATCATATCCCGCAATGCTAATTTTACCCAGTATATTTTCTTTAACTTACAATGAATAGTTTTGTAAATATTGTCAATATTTCTTTTTTTTTTTTTTTTTTTTTTTTGCAAATAAATATATATTATATATATTGTGATTTTTTATTGTCCACATAAAATATTGTATCAATACATATTTAATTTTGTCAATATATATATATATACATCGCACATAAATATTTTTATTGTGAATAGATATATTTTATTGCCAATGAATATTAAAGGGTAAATAAATATATTTCTGCTGGCAATAAATATTCATGTAGCAAAGAAATATTTTTATATCGTAAATAAATGTTTTATTGAAAATAAATATATTTTATTGGCAATAAATATATTAATATAGAATACATATTTTTTATATGGAACATATATATTATCAGATACAATATTGCAACGTATATCACGCCATATTCACAACGATCCCATCTACATATGACATCAATACATGTTATTACACAAAAGTATAAAAAACAAGTTCGGTTAAAGAAGATCAGACTTGATTCATAAGACAATTTACAAAACCAAATGCATGTCCTTATTATTGCCTTTGTACGGTCATTAGAAGCTGGCTTTGGGCTGAAATACTCAAGTGTTTGAGAGGTCATACCCATCTGATGCATCACTCAATGTTTTCTAGAATTTCCATTTACTTAGTGGCAAATTAGAACAACTGACGTCGTCCATATTATGAAAATTTACTTGAATCCATGGCAAACTCTGTCCACAGTAGAATATATATTTTTGGATTTCAGTACTATTGTACAAATTTCAGCATGCTAGAATAAATTTAAAAATAATAGGTCATTAAAAATAAGAATTTAATAATTCAGACGATCAAAACTTCATGCGTGAAAAAAAATATAACGAAATATTGATAACGTGGTGTCATACTTCGGACCCCTTTCACAGATTTATGCCCACGATTATATATTTTTTAATCCATGGAAAACTCTGTCCACAGTAGAATATATATTTTTGGATTTCAGTGCTACTGAACAAATTTCAGCATGATAGAATAAATTTAAAAATAAAAGGTCATTAAAAATAAAACAGAAATAAATAATTCAGACGATCAAAACTTCATGTGTGAAAAAAATATAACGATATATTGATAACGTGGTGTCATACTTCGGACCCCTTTCACAGGTTTATGCCCATGATTTTGAAGTTTAGATGTTTTCTGTTGAATAACGCTGAAGAATTACAGAATATACGCTGAGTTCTATGAAAATGAAATTTATATGAACCATAGATTTGGGACCCCAGTTTGTATAAAACCGCCAATGGGAATGCTACACATGCCTAAATTAGCATGCGTGCCGATCAATACAAAGCTGTCAAAGGCTGCGTATTCCTTAAAACAGACATTTGTTTTTATCCAAGAAAGGTTTAATAAATTATTACATAGTATTAAACACGATCATAAAATGTGGCATCTGACAGCCTGTAAAATTTCATGTAGTCTCTCGTTTTGAACTGGGTCAAAATTGAAATGATTTTTTATCTTATCTCTGAATTAATATTGACAACATTAATTCAGAGATACGATAAAAATACATTTCATTTCAAGAACGAGAGACTAACTGAAATTTTACAGGCTGTTAGGTGCCACACTTGATAATTGTATTAATACAATATATCAATTTATTAAACCTTTATTGGATAATAAAATGTCTATTTTGAGGAATATGGAGCCTTTAACATTAATTAATTATATGTGATGTTGCGCAGGTTATTAATGAACTTAAAAGTGATTGACGTATTAGCTTGAGTGTATCACGTTGACTGTACAATAGACAGAGAGGCGCTAGTTGACAAACAGCGGCACTAAATTGCATTGGTAGTCAATGAAATTGAGGCTGTACAAAATGCGCACACAAATAACATCGCCAGTAACTAAAATATAGTTTAAAGAATGTTAAATCCCAGAACTTGATCACCACCAGAGCTTAGATATCTGCAATAGCGAAAATAATCGCATTCGTTGACGTGGTTTACTTATAAAACTTGGCATAGCTAGTCCTTTAGTAAGTCGAAAAGTATCAAAGTTAAAAGAATAGGAAAATGCTAAAAAGGCAATGGGAACGCTGCACATTGTTAGTCGTTGTTTATTTCATGCAGACAAATAGTAAAGAAAGTAAGAAAATGTTGGTTAAGCAAGTAAAGCAATAATGTTTTATTGCTTTGCATTTTTAGCGTAGTAATGTTTGAACTGTTTTGAATGAAATCACCAACTTACTATTGCATTCTTTTTGCAGGACAAGAAACTATGAAGCGATTCGTCATTCCAATCATCGTAGCGTTTATTTCTTATCACATCTTACCTACTATTGGTCAACCGATGTATCCTACGAGGTATCAGAGACGTTTCTACAGAGCCCCTGCTAGATCGTATGAAATGCAAGGCGCATTAACTCCAAACAGTGAATCAAAAAGACAACCAGTGTTTCAAAGACACGTTTCATTCAATCCTGACCCTGATGCAGATATTTACACCGAACAAGGCGTGCCATTTCCAGGATCTTCTTCCAGTCAGACCAGGTCTTTGGGTAGTAGATATGTTGATCGCAGACCGGAACCTTATCAAAGAGGAACCAGTCGACAGGCGCCGCGTCAGTATGACAGTCAAAGAAAGGCGTATACAAGATATGGAGGCTCGCCTTTCAGAGATTTGCAAAGCGTTACTTACGAAAAGAGGCCACAACAGCCAAGGCGATATACAGCATACTCTACGCGAGCATCAGTAGACAGATACAGGACAGCACCAACTCAGAGTCTTGACAGACAACAAATATTACCTAGATACACGGATTTGGGTATTCGAGAGACACCAGGAGTTAGGTCAGCATATCATTATGTAAACAGGGATCCAGACCACGTACCTAGTAGACCAGTTAGAACAGAGAGTTCTCATAGCTTGGGTAGGCAACAATTCAAAAGCCAGTCATCGCCCGAAATCCATAAGTATGTCACATCAAGACCAGGCGATTTTAGCAGACTGTCTCTTCCTATAGATGCCTGGAAAACAGTATCAACAGCTCAGACAGGAAAGTCTTCCAAAAGATCTCACTCTGCTCAACCTAATCTTTCTATTGTGAGTCTGCCTAGAGCAAGTGAATATATTGCATCCAGCCCATCTATCAAAAGAACAAGAGTACCTAGTAGCACAGTTAAAGTAGAACGTAGTGCACAAAGTGAACCGGGAATTCAAACAAAAGCACCTACTAAATCTAAATCAGTTACACAACGCAAAATAAGCGCTGCAAAAGTGGAGGTACAAAAGAAACGTGCGACAGATACTGCACAAACAGAAAGATCAATAGTAGCTCCAGGTTTAGAGTCAATAAGCATTGAATCTATTTTACGTGATTATAATCTCACGGCAACGGGTTCTTACTTTCTCACTCGAGAGACTAGACGGCGAAATGCTTTAGCTCTGCAGAATGTAGTTAGGCGAAGGCCCCGTAGAAGAGAAGGTAGAAAAACAAGACGATTCTGAGCACTTTCAGAAGGCCGTATTGCCGAATTTGAATTTCCATCCTCAGTGTGATGATTAACTAATTGTTAGTCGGTGTTGGGACATTTGCGTCCAAGTCGACATGGCGACAAATGTGAAACTTCGTTAAAAAGGGTGTGATCTTTCTATTTGCAAGTATTGCGTGTGACTCTTTAGTGGCGGAACCAATAGCACATATGCCGCAGGGGATAAACATTGTGAAGGTACTTAACGCTGCAGATAAGTACGAATTGTTAATTTTAAGTTACACACTACATGCAAAGGACCACATATTAGCATTGCTTTTATGGAAAGTTTAGTTTCGGTACAGCGTAAAGCGTGTGTAGTTGGGTGTAAAAGAACAAATCTTTTGGCTATAGGTTTTCGAATAAGCATCGGATATGCCATGTCACAAATTTTGTTACTTGCTGTACACGACCATGTTGTATAAGTGTCACCAGACCAAACGAGAACAGACATGCGATATGACGAATAGCGAAGAACCACAGAAGACGCGATCCTATATTAAAGCCGCTAAAATATTAATACCTTAATATTGTAAAGCTTATGGCAAAGACTGTGATAAGAATGTATAGATGTGCAGAATGAAGTGGGCTTTGCTATTCAAATACCCATTAGGTGCTTTCTGGCATGACGTCTTCCACGCAGTTATTCTGAGCAGGCCCTGGCTTCCCCTCCTTTAATCAATGTTTGCCATGAGCAGTATTACTTTGAAACGTGTGAACTTTAGTGCTACCGATGAAATTAAGATCAAGTACGGATGGGCCATTATTTGGTTAGAACGTATTATTAATGCGTTCTAATGTTTAATAATTAGTTTCATCTAATTAATACTCCGTTCGAATGAAATATCAGGGTTCTCTCTGTATGGTTTGAATAATTTGTTTCCACTAATTAATACTGCATTACGGATCCATTTGTAATTTACATTTCATAAAAAGGCATAATTATGGCAGCAAACCATGATGCTTTTGTAAATGAAACCATGATTTTGCAAGGTTTTTATTTCAGCCATGCGCACAGCAGAATTAATTCGTTGGATGAGTATCTAATTCGTTAGAACGAATTATTTATTGCTATGAAGGAGGGAACGAATAAAAACAGAATAACACATATCCTTCCGCGGTTCCGTATATCATAGAAGAGTGGAAACGTAAACGTGTTTTGTTTTTCTATGGATAGTATTTACGTTTCCACGTTAATCTGGTTCCTTTCGTTGTATTTCGTGTAGAATTTACGTGCGATCCGATGTGAGTGCTATAAATAGCTACAGATTTGCTCGAAATGAGCGCGCATTATTTTTTTATTGTCAATTTCGACTGTTCACACACACGCACACGCACACACACACACACACACACACACACACACACACACACGTCCTTTGTACATATAAACATAATCGTTTCAAAGTGTGTAGGACACAAGCACGATTCCGTCATTACCTTATTCGGCGGCACTAAATTCCAATAGATTAACTGTATGTTAATGCATTTGACAGCAATTAGTAGACTTCCATCGAACACATATCAGCCACCATGATCCACACAACTTAAAATCTGCAGACACCAGACAGATAAACAGAGAGTAGGCATCCCATCCCTCGCCAAGCACACCATAACTGCAACAATTCACGAAACAAGACAACCACATACATTTTTCAAAGATATTTACTAACAGACAATACTCACAACTTATCAAAATAAAATCTATAAAGGTTGTCTTTGGAAACAAAGAACATATAAAGTACGAAAATCAGAGACTATTCATAAGACAGCATTGTAGTTTGCAAGGCTGATTACGCCCTCTAGCACCGGCTTAAGCTACCATCTGCAGTGACGTTAAACCATGTCAGACAAAGGAAAACCAAACTTCTCCAGTCAGAAGATAAATTCAGTTTTCGTAACACTCTATAAATATCATAGCGAAAATCATATACGATAAATACGTGAACTCAGGAACTGATACAGTCAGATCTACATTAAGTTCTGAACATCAAAGGGAAATATAATTACACACACACGCACGCACGCACGCACGCACACACACAAAAGAAAGAAAAACAGATGGCAAGCAGAGTTGGCAACCCATTCCCAAAAAGGTTGTAACTCTGTTACCCAAACTTAAATGAATATATTAAAACATGTATAAGTACCACAATGAAAGTAGCGCCTTTTTTTTTGAAGATGTGTGTGTGTGTGTGTGTGTGTGTGTGTGTGTGTGTGTGTGTGTGTTTGGGGGGGGGGGGGGTCGGGGGGAGTGGGATGTTAAGCTAGCTCTACGGGATCCCACCCTTTTTATACCCATTTATTGCTGGTAATTAGACAAATAATAGTCAATCCAATGAATACCAAGAGAACAAGCAGCCTCGAAAAATCTCAGAAAAATATACGCATATTCCGGGATGTCAGAAAAGTGGGGCCTAGTACGAATCAAGAAAAATTGGGTCAGTCATACACATTTTGTTGAAAAAAGGGGGCTAAAAGGGGGCTAATCATATACCTGGCAGCGCTGAAAAAAGAAGGCTATTCGGCACATCCGTACAATGCCATATATAGGAAGTTATCCCCCCCCCAACCCCTCCCCCCCACCCCCCCCCCCCCCCCGGCCAAGTCTGTTTCTGTTTAAAACAGAACGCATGCGGAGACTGGCAAAAGACAGTTTAGAATACGCAATAATGCACTGTGTTAACACGGTTTCTCCAGCTGCAGGTGCTATTTTAAGCATGTTAGAAATCTAAGTATATGTGTAAATAGACGGCCAATGTGCTAACTCTTACCATGCTGTCGGCAAATTCAGCAAATGACAAACTGATGACAGTTTTCTAATTTTTCCTAGAAAATAGGATCCGACACTTCATGCAAATAGTCTCTTTAGGAGACGATTTGTATGAAATGTCAAATTGCGTTTACTGGAAAAAAGGAAGACAATTTGTTGTCTGCTGAATTGGTAAAAGCTTACAAATATGTTTCACAGAGATACAGTGGCCACATGATGACGTGTGAGCAAATCTGGTGTTCCTAGAAATTTGACCTGCAAAAGAAAAACGGGTCTTACACGAACTACTCCCGACCCGATCGGCTGCGCAGGCTATTCAAAATAATAAAATTGCTAACATTATGCGTACAGAATGCCCGTCCTTGTAAGTATGCAGTATAAAATAGACCCTTATCCAGACCGCGCAGACTTGTCTGGATCAGCTATTTTCGCATTTGCAATAAGGTACTGTTAGGAGCCAAGCGTAACGAGAAAGAAATGAAAGTGAAACCAGCAACAAGCTTTAAATTATTAACAATATTTATTCACAAAAAAATAAGACAAGATTCAAAACAAAATAATGTAAGTAAACAGTACCTTTCAAATTTATGTCACAAAGTCCCTCAGAAATAATCCACAAGAATTTATAAAACAAATCCTTTGAATAACAGTTTCTGATCCCACAATTTGAAGTCCCTGAATTCAGAGTTTAATTCCAGAATATTTAAAATATTAAAGTAATTCAGTAAAGAAAAATTTCTGATGAAAGTATACAAAGATGCCCATATGAAAATCTTTTCTCCTTATATAATATCAAAGAATAGTCTAGAAAAAGAATTTAATAGAGGCATCACTCATTTTCCAGTTTTAGTCAAGAACATTGTTCTATGATATACCAAAAATAACTCAGCATAAACAACTTGTTATTGTAAACATGTTTTTCCAGAAAGTTCTATTTATATATAGAAACTTGTAGTAAATAATAAAAATAATGATATTTAAAATAATCAAACACCCTATATATGACAGTAAGCATTTTACTACTCGGAACAGTGTATGGGATTAACCGGTAGACTCGTGAACCGCAAAATAGTTACTTCTTGGGCACGATACGATGACCTAGATCAGTCTGCGCATAAAAATGTTTCTAGATCCTGTTAACGCTTTCAAGCAAACTATAGGTCCTGATCGGAAATAAGCGGATGCGACAGCCTGCTGCCCTATCATAGTTTTTGGCTACCATTTTGTAGTTGGTAAGGTACCTTTTTTTGAATGACCGCCTTCTGTTACGCAAGCGATTAGTTTGATGTTTTTGTGGACGGTTTTTGATCAAAGTATGCTTCTGAATTTTGGCCACCGTTAGATAGTTGTCGTGTGTCACGTCCGCACCAAAGTCTAATGGATATTGAAATAGAGTCTGGACCCCGACCCACCCGTGTGCAATTGAAGATGTACGCAAGTGGTCAACCGTGACTGGGCCAACCGCTAAGTAAACAGACTGTTTCATGACATCAGTTTATACCCCTTTCATTAATAACATATGACAAGTTTACTAAACTGATTAGAAAATTTAGGTTTACCTACAATTTTTCTAAACAAAAAATAAGATTTAGGTTCCGATAGGCCTTGAAGCAGACGTTAAAAAACGATTTTTGCCACGTCTTTCATATACTGTCTCACACCCTACATTTATAAATAGAACTCGTAATTAGACAAGAAGTTAATAATTTTGAGAGTTCAGTCGTTGTGCATGAATTAGAATTTGCAATAAAGTGTGCTTTATAATGGCCTGTTATGGAGCTTTGGTAACCAATATCCAATACCAAAAACCAAACGTAAAAGCTTGTCCTGGTTTTCTTAAATATTAACTGCAAACCTGACAGACAAAATGGTTGTCTGTAAAAGACCTCATCTCTGGGAATCAATGTGTATGTTTTAGTTCTGCCAAGTTCCTTTTTTAAAGTATTGACATGGTGCAAATGTCATACAATTTCCTTGCAGTCTTATCAACTGGAACAAGTCTTCAGATGTCAAAATGAAAATTTAGGATAATTAAAGTAAAACAAAGTACGTAAAGTGATTATTTTAGAAATACTTAATTTTAATACATAAATCAAAGCGTTTGCATCAACGTTTGCAGAATTTCTTTAAAGCTTCTGAAATTTGTAAGCGACATTTATTGAGGTCCTTTAAAGATAATAGATCGAATTCTACTATCGGTAATAATTTTCAAGTTACCGGTAATAGCGTACAAAAATTTTGAATCTTTGCATTCTCAGGAATCTGAGGTCAATATACCAAGATCACAAACAATTTTATTAAACTATTGTATTTCGATTAAGTTTGATATACTTGTAACAAATAATGGGTGATTCAGTATTACCGGAGTCCAGCTGTTGGTTTTGTTTTGCTTCAGCATTTTAGTTATTTCTTGCAGAGATCAAACAACGATGAGGACTCGACAAATCCTCATCGTTGTTTCATCACTGTGTTCGTTTGATTTTTATGTTCTCGTAGATGTTGCCCTAATGAGTTAGAAACCCTTCTCGCGGACTTAACAAATGTCTTGTGCATACAACGGCAGAACTAAAGGCGAGGGTTGTGGCCACGTAAAATCGATTTAAGCCCCACCCTCAGCCCCGGCCAGTAAACTTTTTACTGACCCTTCCTAGGCGTTGCTTCTGCTGTGGTTTACTATTTCTGTCATTGTATGTCTTTGTATGTCTGTCCCGGTGAATTTTGTTTTATTTTGGATAGCCGTTTGGCCGGTTTTGGGAAAGAAATTGTTTTTTTGGATTTCTGCTTGTAGTGTGTTGCTTTGGGTGGGTCCTTCTTTCCCTTTTGTATCCTGGACGGAAGGTGTTAAGTAATGGTAGCGATTCCTGATCATTGCTTTCCTTTCTGTTTAAGAAGTAAGCGAGAATAGAAGAAAATACCGATTTATCTCCAAATATACTAGGTAAACTCGAATAATATGGAATTTTAATGGAATTGACCATATTAACTTACATTGTGAAATTGATTTACATTGACTAAGAAATTGACCACATTAACTATAATGTTTATGAGACAGTTCTTCACATACGAGGCCATGCTCAGCATGCTCCAGGCCCTACATTGACTAATAAATTGACCACATTATAGTTAATGTGGTCAATTTCTTAGTCAATGTAGGGCCTGGAGCATGCTGAGCATGGTTAATGTGGTCAATTTCTTAGTCAATGTAGGGCCTGGAGCATGCTGAGCATGGCCTCGTATGTGAAGAACTGTCTCATAAAAGGCGTGACTACTGCTATAGAATTTATTGACTTCCGTGTCTAATTTACGTAAAGAAGAAACAGAAATAATACAGATAGCATAGCAAGACCGTCCCGATTGTTTAAGAGTGTAGTTAAGTTCATAAAGCGTCATATCAATACGAGCTTTGTGTTTAATAGTACTGGTCACTCAAGAACCATGCGATCTTTTTTCCCCTAATATCAAACAGAGAAAGGCATTATGTTAGATTAATCAAAAGATCGAGGAGTGTGGCCGGTACAGAAAAGTATTTCTTTTTTTTTTTTCGATTTTTTTTTTATTTTATAAAAATGTTTACGAGATCTTGTTTCTATTTCTACTCGTTCTATTTTCTAATTTCATGTCAGAACATAATACAGAATATCATCTAAGTCAACCAATTCAGACTTACAAAAATTATAGAAATGGTCGAAGTTTTTTTCACTATCTGCTATTGTCTCTTTGGTGTTGTCTGCCTCTATACCACAGTACAATATATTGATCTACCATTATAGCCGTTTCAATACCAAACCAAGTTAATACACCATGTTGACGCAAATGACCCTCATGGATTGACGCGTCGTTAAACCTGAACTTATTATCATCATTAACAGGCCTATATACATGTATAGAATGAAAATAAATCCCACATAGAATTAAGGTTACGAATATTTTTTTCTGAAACTTAAAATAAAGGATTGACTGAGAAAAGCTTGCGGTACCTAGGGGTTGAGTCCCACTCGAAACTATGTTCTTGGACCGCAAACATTTCATGTAAAAAATGTAAATTAACAGGGCGGAAAATCACGTGGAATACAAATATTTTACGTTTTTCGGTAGATTTCAGAAGTGACACCAAGTGCAGAGTGAGGGGCCTTTAAGGTCCTTCTTTTGGCTGTGTACAATTTGCTCTGGAAACCTATAGTTTTCTTGAAAATCTCTGCAGTGTACAGGAGCGAATCGGTAGCTCACACTTTTGTCAACCTATGGCCGATATCCCTACTATACTCTACAAAATAATTCAACGGTCACTTAGTGCAATTTTCCATATATGCCAACTTTGACCGAGTCTATGGGCAAAACCACAGAAGATATTGAAATATTTTTAAGTGAAACCCGAAAAGGAGTGTTTTCAACAAAAAATTTTAA
Source organism: Anodontia alba (assembly GCA_964016985.1). NCBI lineage: Eukaryota > Metazoa > Mollusca > Bivalvia > Lucinida > Lucinidae > Anodontia > Anodontia alba. The sequence continues at coordinate 55,188,890 of OZ024821.1, forward strand.
AATAAAATTTTCGTTTTTAAAATTCATAAAAAGTGCTACTTTTTTTACCCTAAAATAGAAAATTACATTTGAACATAATAAGTAATGTCTTGACTTCAAACTGTGAATAATTCATAGAGAAGGCTTTAATTTTAATCAAGAAACTCGCATTTTTCTACAGGTACCTTCTGTGGATTATTCACTGTCTGTGGGTAATCATCGAGACAATTTTAGCCCCTTAAACGGGTGATCTCTTTTTTTTTGGCTATATCTGTGTGTCTTTTCCTCTAAGAAAGAGGAATTTACAAGATGGTGTTTTGAGTAAGTAATTGTTTTGACTAGAAATAGAAAATTTCAGATATTCTAAAAAAAAAAAAAAAAAAAAAAATTTGAGGTAAAAAGTCATTTTTTAGAATTTCCCATTTTCCTCAGGATATTCTAGGCTGACAATGATCGTGCCATTGACACTTTGGTAGCTGAACATATTGCTAACATTTTGAACTTATTGAAATGGGCTTGCAAATAGCAGTATTGCCCACAGAATAATTTTAACAACTGACGGGTCACATTTGAATGTTAATTAAAGGGAAACTAAATTTGGTGACCCTTTAATTATTTTGTTTAGTATATACTGAAAATAGTCTGCCAGTGTTTGAGTATTGTTTTGCTGTTCTTTGCAAAGAAAAGTAGAGAAAAAGACGGTGATATGATAAGAGTCACACTTGAAACTGCGGCTGTTAAATTGTAAGAAACATGCTTCTTTTGGTTAGGCCGTTTAAATGGTATTGTAATCAATAAAGTGGCCATTATTTACACTATGCATGCTTAAATGGTTTCTTTTTCAGACTATGGCTTTTATGTGTAGTGTCTTGTAGGGCTACTTTACTTTCACTGGACACATATATTTAAATGTACTTTTTCTGACTATATAGCATATATGATGTGTAATAAAATGGTCATTTTGCTGTATGCCATTATACCATTGGAATTGTGTGCCCATCAATCACACAGAGCAGCCTATGTATTCACCATATGACATAGGTGATCAGTGTAGACAAAGCGCAGTCTGTACATCAGTGCAGTCTGATCAGGATCTAAAATATTTTTTCTAGATTTTTTTTAAGGTCTACACATTATCTTAGACACAAGTGTAGACTCTGATCAGTCTGTGCTGGATATGCATTTGAAACCTTGTAACATTTCTGTGAACCGTTTTCCTAATTTTAATCTTTTCTTTACAAAATTGTATTGATACTTGTAAGTACTCTGATTTTGTCTTTTAACTGTAGCCATTTGCTTCCAAATAAAAATAAGAACAACGATATGCAATTATTATTTTTCATGCCTAAATATCCTTCCTTCAAAAGGAAAGTATACTTTTCATGAAATAGAAACCATAAATGATTGACAAAAATACATATTGGTGATTAACAGGTGTCCAACGTTTGTTTTAAAACAAACCTTTGCCGGCCTCGGTGATTCAATTGGATGCCAGGAGGTCGCGAGTTCAATCCCCGCCGAGGTCGGCAACATTCTTTCGTGCAGATTGATCATGAAATATTTTCTACAGTCATTCTCTCCCTTCCGCTGATTCAAGAAGGGCAGTTGTTGGTTTTTGGCGAAAGAATGTGCACAATACTGGTTGACTACGCCTGCCCAGTAAACGTGTGGTTAGGTAAACTGACCGCGCTTGACATGACCCTATTGGGTTGACTGGGCCGTAAAACCTCAACACAAACAAACAAAAAAAACCTTTAGGCTAGTTCTCTTTTACTGAACCTAGTAGTTAGTGATATGAGAAGAAAGCGGTTTACCTTATTTACCCTAAGTATTCCGGCAGACAGCCTGAGCAGCAGCAAAGATGGAGGTCAAACATTGCAGAACCCGACGTCTATACAAGTTCTACACTGCTTGCCAGCAGTTTTAGAGAAGTCAACAGGTAGCCAAATCGACATGCAAAATTTCAGAAAAGTATGATAAGGAAGGTGTACGAGTATTTAAGGTGAATATGGTATTTAGCAATACTATTTTCAAAAAAAAAAAAAAAAAAAAAAACACGCAGAAGGGAAAAAGTTAGATGAAGTTTCACATTAACTTTGGAAGTCTAAACAAAACATGTTATGATTAAAACTGCAGCATAAAATGAAATAAGATAAGATAAGATATTTATTCACCTTTCACGGACCATTATACATGGTATACAATCATATAGTACATATGTTTTCCTTACGAATTTATGATTCTGACCAAAAACACCAAAAAAACCCCTAAAAAACCCCCAAAAACAAAAAAACAACAACATACATTTGAGCAGAAATGTCCGCAAACTTACCCTTGACATGCGCACCCAATGAAGACTCGGATCAGCCTGCGCATTCGCGCAGTCTAATCAGAATCTGCATCCAGTGCATTTAAGACAGCAAAGGACACACTACCTCCCAATGCGGACATCGAAGACTCCGACCAGACCGCGCGAATGGACAGACCGACCCGAGTTATATTTATGTGCTCCTATACGACGATATATGTCAACAGTAAGATAAGATATTTATTCAACAATCATGGACCATTATACATGGTGTACAATCATAATTATAGTACAAAAGTAAGTATCATTACAATTTTATGATTCCGATAAATTGAGCAATAACGTAAGAAAACGTACCTTTGACATGCGCATCCAGCGAAGACCCAGATCACCCTGTGCACTTGCGCAGTCTAGTTAGTCTTCACCTGGCACAATTTAGACAGCCAAGAACGCCAAGCCTCCCCCTGATAGGCAGGCCGATCAGAATCCTCGCCAGGCGTACATGTCAGAAGGCATGACCCCCACGTTACAGAATAAAAGAAACAGAGAGAGAGAGAGAGAGAGAGAGAGAGAGAGAGAGAGAGAGAGAGAGAGAGAGAGAGAGAGAGAGACCCTCAATAAATCGAAAACCATTTTTCAATTTAGAAGAAGGGACTACGTTAAAAATTCTTTTTCTGTTCTCGAAACATTTGTACGTAAAATCAGCTAAATCATGCAGAGCTGTTTTATCTTCACATGTCATCAACCAGATAAATTTCTCTTTTTCATTAAGTAACCTAGTTTGGAATATTTGCAAGAACTGAAGGGGAAAAAGTTTGTCTTTCAATGCTATATGCCGAACATTTGCATACAAAGTGTATTTCATCCTCAACTTGATCTAATTTACACAGTTTACATATTCTTTCTGAAACAGGCTGTTTCTTATATCTTCCAAATTCTACTTATAGTCTGTGAGTACTTATTCTGACTCTTGTCAAGCATGTTTATCTATATACATCTATATATATATATATATATATATATATATATATATATATATATATATATATATATATATATATATATATATATATATATATATATATATATATATATATATATATATCGACAGTTTCTAGGTATAATTTCTCGAAATTTGATTTAAATAATGCAAATGTTCTAGCTTCCTCATTTAATTTAGTCGACCAAGTATTTTGTATAGACTTCGTAGATTGTATCTGACTAGTGTTATATTTTCCTCACCAAGTTCTGTTTCTTTTAAAATAGTTGTAACGCCAGTAAACCAAGATTTATAACCATCATTATTCAGTTGTTTACTAACCTCTAATGTTTGTCCCAGTAATGAATCAGAACTGTTTTGTTTCACATGCAAATAAAATTTAATTATATTTTCACAAATATCATTATACATGGGGGAACGACCCAGTGCACCAAGGATTGCCATATTAGAAGCTTTTGAATGAACTCCGAGGATATGCTTACACATTTTTAAATGTAATTTTTCTACATTAAAATCTTTATAAATTGTATCAATTGACCGAGTCGAATTACGAGATTTTCTTGTACATGATCCCCAGATTTTACTTCAATAAGTTTGTTTGTGTTGAGGTTTTACGGCCCAGTCAACCCTACTTCAGTAAGTAAGTATAGGTTTAATGGTATGGTCAGATATATGTAAGACCACATTAATGTTCGGAATGAGGTACCAAATATACTTTTGAGCTTAAATAATCATTTTAGCCCTTTCTTATGCAGATCTTGTGATGCATAAGAAAATGATCCAGAAATAGCAAACGTTACACCTAAATATCTGTATTCTCTGACACTTTCCAGTTTTTGGTCTTTGTTGGTAAACTTCGTTTCATGAAATTTGTATAACCTTTGATTTATCATTATTAACTTCTAGACACCAGTCATCACAATATTTTCCAAGTTTGCTTAAGCAATTTTGAAGACCTGTTTCAGTTTTTGACATCAAAATAACATCATCTGCATATAATAAACAATATAAGTGATAAGTACCTATGTCAACGCCATCAAAAGAACTATAAAATATTTCAGGTAGATCATTTTGAATACTTTATAAAGACCAGGACTTAACTCTTTCACTGCCACATAATAATAATAGGTTTTTGCAAATAACATAGATCCAGATGAGACGGCTCATGATGATCCATCTCATCTGGATCAACACTGTTTGACATTCATTCCTTCAACTTTACACATGAACGTCTCTCCAAGCGATAGTTTATTTAAAAAAAAAAAAAAAAAAAAAAGCAGATGACAAATGTTAAAGTATTACCTTGTCGGACACCAATGTTTAAAGGAACTGGTTGGGTGAAACCAGACTTCATTTTTATACTTAGCATACATATTCTTATATTCTTTATAATGTCATAAAAGTTCCCAGAAGTTCCTCTTTGCCTGAGTTTGTAAAATAGGATGTAGTATTCTACTCTATCGAAAGCTTTCCGAAAGTCAATAAAACATGTATATAACTTACCCTTGTAATATTTTGTATATTTTTCTATTAACGTTCTTAAAACAAACATATGGTCTGAGGTTCTAGCTTTCTTTGTAAAACCAATCTGTATAGGACTTATCACTTTATGACTATCGAGGAAAGTGTCCAGTCTTTTAGTTAATATTGTATTGAACAATTTAGCTATACATGAAAGTATTGAAATCCCTCTGTAATTGTTTGGACCATCTAAAGACCCGCCTTTAAGAACTGGTGTAATATATGCATTTTTTCCATCCCATAGGATAATTTCCATTACTTAGGATACTACTGAAGACCTTAATAAGACAATTTTGTAATTGATTAGACCCACATTTCAACATTTCATTAGATACTGAATCAAACCTACAGCTTTATTATTCTTAAGAGACATTGCCGCATCAAATAATTCCTTTATGTTAATTTTGAAGTCAATTTCACAGAACTCATTGATGGTTTCAGATATTAATTTAGTGAAAGAGGACAATAAGAAGAGAAGTCGTAGTGAAACCAGTATTAGTGAAACGGACGCTAGCTTATTAGAAGAGAGCATTGGCAGTGCGAATGTAAAGGGCAAACCTGTTACAACTAAGAATAGTGAGATGAAGAAAGAGGGAGAAAAGGGTGATAATCAAACAGGAGAGGATACCCTTAAACAGAAGTTAAAAGTAAAAGGACAACAACGGTATTAAAAAGAAAGCAAAGAAGGCGAAGTTAGAGAAGTCAGAGAAAGAGTGAGATGAGGAATTGGAAGACCTGAGTTTGAATAATTTGGTCAATAACTCAGAGATAAAGACAATCTTTTCAGCTTTGTTCGACGATAAACTTGAAGAGCTGAAATCAAACATAACAGAGCAGATAATGAAATCAGTAAATCATAAAATAGAAGTGCTAGACGGAGAGCTTTATGATTATAAAGTGGATAATGATAAGTATAAAGCAGAAAATGAGAAGTTAGTCAAAAATGTTCAAACATTAGAGGAGGATATAAAAGCAAAATATGCGAAATTCGATAATCAGAAACAAGAAATAATTAAGCAGAAGGAAGAAATAAAAAGCAGAAAGGCGAAATTGAAAAACTTCAGCACACACTTGAAGATACAGACAGAGCGTTCTATGGCCGGACAAATGAAGTTGAACAATATAGTCGGCGCAACAATATGGGGAATACCAGAAGATGAAGAGGAAGACGGCCACTACGATTAGTACAATGGTCCATGTGTTAAACGAGAAAATGGGTGCCGTTATGACACGATATGATATAGATATAGCGCATAGAATAGGAAAGAAAAGTAAAGACCGTAAGTCTGGAAGATGTATAATAGTCAAATTCATTTCTAGAGTCTCGAAGATAAAATGTCTAAAGGACAGAAAGAAAAAAAATGAAAGGGACTAAGATATACATACAAGAAGATTTAACAAATTTAAACTACTCAATTCTCATGGCTACAAGAGGTAACGACGAAGTTGAAAAGTCTTGGACGTTAGATGGCGCAGTGTACGTGAAATCGAAAGGTAGTGACAAAGTCAAACGAATAGAATTTAAGGACTATCAAGAATGGTAAGACTTTGTTGATGAAAATGAAGTGGATGGTGATAACAAAACTGACTAAGGCAGAATAGAGCTTCCCCTGAATGTTCTATTATCATGTTATGTTAAAATGAATACGTTCGACAATAAATAAACTTTGCAAATGAACCCGCCTTACGGTGCTGATGTTGAGCTGTGGCTGTGTTCTGCTGGCAACTTGACAATACGGTTTAAATATTTTAACAGTAGGAATGAACTCTGTTGCCCTGGTAGAGTAATGCGAGATCCTTTGTGCTCATCTTTTTACAGTTGGATGTTGATCAGAACTGTTTTAAATAGAGTATATGCCGGTGTCTCTTTATTAAACATACAGAGTATACTCACATAGCTCCAGATAAGAGTGGGTACCCTAATAATATTTTCCTTATTTCTGCGCGGGGCGTGTGTTGAGGGTGTTCATTGGAAGCGCCTCGGCGGAGCGCTTCGGATGCCCCCCCCCCCCCCCCCCGCGGCGTGTTTTCGTGTGGAAATGGGGTTGGGGGATATTGGTACTTTTCGGATAAAAAAGCACTTTGTCTGAACTCATGTACTTAGAGGTGTGTATATATAAATACATTTTCAAAATTAGATCACCGATAACAAATAGACATACCTGTACAGGTAATCGAAATGTTGAGGCCCTCGCAGGGGGCTCATGTTTTTTTGTTCTCTGAAAATAATCGACCATGGTCCCTTGTTCTCTAGGAGTGATTTTCAGAATTTTCATGTTCCCTGTTTCTCAAAGTTAGTTTTGTTCCCTTGCTCACTTAAAAATCTTCGAATGTTTCCTTGTTTCTTGGAAATGTTTTGGTGTGTTCCCTTGTTCCCCGACAAACCCAGGGGCAGGGGGGGGGGGGTCTTGATGTATCAGGGTTTTTGGACGGGCAAGACTCATTATGCAGTGCAGACCCTGATCAGAACACTCCTGAAGAAGGATATAGGAGTGGTCAGATCAGGATCTGCACTATCTTGTCAATTCAAATGTATCAAATGGACAGATAAATGGCGTTTAAAACTATCATACAGCATTTTTCGGGCATCCGAAGTTCTTTAAAGGTACCTTAGGCAGTAATAAATTAAAATCATTATTGTGTTGAAAATATAAAGGGCAGAATAGGCAGTCATGTGTTTATAAATAGATAGTGTCCAAGATGTATTAGCGAGATACTGCATCTATTGACAGTTTATAACAACCATACACGTACCTCAGTATGCACTGAAATGATCCTGAAGGACTCGATGGACAGTGCTCTCTAAAGCGCAGTCTGGTCGGTCTTCACTGTTTGTCATTCCATGGCCTAATCTTGTTCCAACCCTAAGAATAATTACACTTTTGGGTGTCTTAATTTTGGGGGAGTTTTTCGTTACTAAGACGAACATTGGAAGCTTACCTCCCGTGTATTATTGTTACAAACCAGAGATCAGGCTCTTGTTTCATTGACAGGAAACGTTGTCACTCAAACAGGTTGTTATACTCTCTATGGTGGCAACTCTGTCAGAACTCTTCCCATAGAGTAGACCCTTTTTCAGCATGTTCAGAAAAGAGCAAAACAATTTTGAAAGTGTTGTTTCCCTTGAAAGAGTATCGATTTCCCTTAACCCTAGTCCTGCTGAACCCGGATATACACTGCCTCTGCAAGCGGTGTAGATCCGGATCAGTTAGGTTTTGAACTGATCTGGATTTGCACTGTTTGTAACTGAGTGTATGAATTTAAAAAAAAATGGATCAAAGAAGCTGATTGGTTGACAATTGGGCGTGACATCTTATTTTGTTCAGCATGATAAGGATTAACATTCTTTATTGTGGAATAAATCAACAAAGAGCAGAGGCCCATATTTTATGACGCAAAAGTGCTGGCTGACCAAGTCTATACTGGTCAATATCATTAAAACTTTTTTGTGCAGTAGAAATATTATCCCTGCTTATGCTGAGTCCGAATGTGCCCTGCCTTTGAAAACAGTGCAGATTCAGATCAGTTGGTTCGGTATCTGCAGTGTTTTGTTCGGGCGCACAAGTCCGAAGTATCTATATTACTAAATAAATAGATTGTAAGATTAACCGAGATAACGGTACAGATTAACAGCACGGTTTCACCACTGATCCGTCAGCATATTGCCCTCATTGATAATTTTGGTTTGAGACTTATGGAATTTTGTTTGCTTTTTCTGATTTTTTAATTTAAAAACAATACTTTTTTTGTTAAAATTCTCCCAAAGTAGCTGAATATCTTTCTCGAATTTTCCACCTACATAAATCAGTACCTTAGATAAGCTGCTTTTTTGGGGTATTTACCCAATTAAAATCTTGAAAAAAAAAAGCAATTAGAATTAAATTTATGGGGTAAATACCCAATTATCAGTAATTTTTGCACTCATTAGCATAACAGGGTATCCAAAGGAAAAATCCTGATACCCAATTCAATGAGAAATGGATGGGTAAAATAGCGCAAAATAACCTTATCTAGGGCACTGTATAAATAGATTACGTATAAATAGATCACATGCACTGGCTCTTGGCACCGCCATGACACCTCGGATACAAGCACTTCCGCAGATTGAACTTACTGACCGTCAAGTTCGTGGGAAATAAATCAGTTCATCCAAGTACATTACAGGCGGTTCTTCTGATGTCTGTAAACAACGAAGCTGTGAACCGAAAGAAAGAACAATGTACCTAAAATTAAAACTTAATGAAATACAAAATTAAGAATATTCTTTTTGTGTGGGTGGGTGGGTCAGGGGATGGGGAGAAGGGGACAGGAGAGGTGATTCACTTATTTCAAACTCTGTGTGTGTGTGGGGGGGGGGTGGGGGGGAGGGGACTGGGAAGGTGATTCACTTATTCCATTGAAAATCTAGCCAATAAGTATTTTCATTTTGGTCAGTTTTAAATACTGTCCTCTGTGGTGTTGTGGCCTCTCCTACGAACGGACTCGGGTTTGAGTCTCATTGGTTACCTTCTGTGTGTGTGTGTTAATTTAATGAATATTTTCAGCCGTTGTTTTTCTGTATTTCTTTGTTTCATCTTTTACTTTATTTTGATACTGTTTAACCTGTTTGCAAAAACAGTACTTCAGTACGATCCAAATCATATTACGGACAATCAAAAACGAGATATTCTTATGGGCAATGGCGTAAAATACTGCCTTTCTTTCTTTCTTTCTTTCTTCCATTACGTCTAAACTTCCTAAGAGGACACAGACGATGTACATTGTACACCCCGGTTGCAGGATGAAGGCCTATAAGTAACCAATTTGAATTACCGTATGGTTTTTTAACCTGCACATGGTGTGACTTTCTCTGCACAGTGGACCTCCAGCTAGCATCCCGATCTGAAGGACAGCACACTGTTTTCGTGTTCGGACACCGAAAATTCCCTCACCTAAGCCTGGTGTCTATCCCAGTACCTCTAGCTCTAGAGGCCAATGCGCTCACCACTGAGCTACCGCGCTACCTAAAATATGTGTTTTTATACGTCTTTGTTATGGGATAAATGTATGTGTTTTGCTGACAGGGAACACAAAGCTAAGTGATGTGAATGTTGCGTTTTTCGCACAGTCAAATACTTGATAAGTAACATATTAAAATCAGTCATATAATAAACCTTTACCTTCATAGTTAAAATCAGTCAAAACCACGTATCATTTCAATAAAGGAACAGTTTTGTTTCCATGGCAACGCAATTTTTTCTTAAGTGATAATTTTGTTTCTTTCTAAATTGCCATCCAGTTTTGACAGTCAAAATGGTGAAAAAAAAAAAAAAAAAAAAAAAGAACTGCAGTGTAAGCAGAATATATTAAATAAAACTATGTGCTTTTATGGGATAAATTTGACATATTTGTTGCCATGGCAAATTTCTGTGTCATGTTGATTTTGTTCATAAATTTGTGTTTCAATATTTAACATCTATAAAACTATTGTGCTTTTAATTACACTGTTCTCAGATTGCTGCCGTGAAATCTATTAAAGACAAGCAATTTTACAATACAACGTGTAGTGTATTGTTGTTGCCATCGCAACCATTACAATTGGTTTTTCAAACTTATTTTTGTTGTTTTTGAAGCTGTCCCATGTTGACTTTTATTTACAAAAGTTTTCATCAATATAATAGGGCAGAATTTTGTCATTCGTGAACCAATCCCTTTTGATTGTATCCTGAAGTATTTAGCCTATAAGTGAACTTACAGTATAGACAGACAGTATCACCATCGTCCGCACTCTTCGAACATCTCAGAAACCGTTCAACCCAAATCCAATGTCATATAAAGCCTCTGAGGCCTTTGGAGAACAAACATTTGTTAAAATGATCCAATCATGTCATCAGGATATCCGCCTTGCTAATATAAATTGTTGTATCTAGAGGAGGACAAGGAGCTATTTCTCCTCCTAAAAGCTTGTATGGGACAAGGGGCCTTGATGACCCTCAATATTAAGTCGTATTGCTAATATTTAAAGTAATAGAATCCTTTAAAATAGATAACGGCCCTTTAACGATGGTTATGGGGCTACAAATGGCCTATCACATTGGTCCTAGCGGCAACACTGCATATATGAGCCGCCAACAAATCAACAAAATGACATGTGCATCCAGAGGAGACTCAGATCAGCATGGGCATCTGCCCAGTCTGATCAGTTTCACATTCAATTCTTTATTTTCCAAAGCCATAGAACCCTTAGCTACTTAGCAACCCATTGAGTGCACAGCAAAGACTGGTCAGACTGTGCGGATACCCATGTTGATCTGATTCTTCCCTGGGAGTCCAGTCATTTTGTTGGTTTTGTTGTGCGCTGGCACAGTTATGGTAAAAACCGTTTAAATCAGCAGGCCGATTAATTTCGAACCTACTTGCGCAGTGGCTCAGTTACTAGAGCGTCCGGCTTACTCCGGGAGATTGTGGGTTCGATCCCCGACCGAGTCATACCAAAGACTTTCAAAATGGTATTACTGCTGCTCTTTCGTTTGCGCTCGGCATTGAAAAAGCGGAACTGGTCGGTCCGGTGTCAGTATAATTTGACTGGGTGAAATTCACGTCATGTGTCTGAAGTGTGATATGTCAGGGAGGCAGCATTCTTAAAGTGACCGTTTAGCTCCCTGTCACATCCAGAGACCGTCGCGATATAACTGAAAGATTGTTGAAAGCGACATTAAGTCTGAATAAAAAATAAACAAATAAATAAAACTTTCTTTTTTCATGTTGAAATCTGTCCTTTTCACATGAGAAAATCAACAAAATGACATGTGCACGCAGCGGAGACTCAGATCAGCCTGGGCCTCTGCCCAGTCTGATCAGGTTTCACTGTCTACACGTACATGTAGAAACCATAGCACCTTAGCAACCCATTGAGTGCACAGCGGACTGATCAGTCTGGGCGGATACCTATGTTGATCTGATTTTTCTGGTTTTGTCATGCACTGGCTCAATTATGGTAAAAACCGTTCAAATCAGCAGGCCGAATATCTTCGAACTTACTGGCTCTGTTACTAGAGCGTCCGGTTTGCGTCCAGGAGGTTGTGAGTTCGATCCCCGGCAGCGTGGGACCGGATCGGCCGGCGCATCTGTGCGGTCCATTCGGTATGGTCGGGGTTTACGCTGGTCGCTAGCAGGGTGCATAGACCTTAAAGATTATGTTGGCGATCAACGTCGACCCTGTTCAGTCTACACGTGCGCTCAGGATGATCTGGGTTTATGCTGGTCTCATGGGTCATAAGGTCGATTGTGGTTTGGAATGACTCCAGTGTAAGTGGTTGTACAAGATAGCAATTTAGAAAGGATGCTTCATGCAAAAAAGGTCCTATCTGCCATTTTCAAGCTGCTGGGGGCCAGGATCATCCTGAACCCCACCAGGTGAAAATGTGCCTTTGGAGCTTGTAAGGCCAGCAAAGGCCGGGATCAGACTTCGCGGACCATGGACTTAATAGTACTCCAACATGACTATTGGATATTATAGAATGCATTTAATGCATGGGTGGGATTTTGCGCGTGCGTGGGACGATTCCGGAGCTGTGTTTTTTGCACATGTTCGAAGACACCTTTTCGCTTGTCATGACCTAGTCCATGTAGCCTTAGTCTGGGACAGGCTGATCTGGGCGTTCGTTCTTGGCATGGATTAAGGACCATCTGCTTGCATTAAGCAAGAAATTAGCGACAATATGGGAGGGTGTATGTTCCCCAGCGAGGATTCGGATCGGCATTCCTGCGGTCAGAGTCTTCGCTGTGCATATTTTGGATGGCCATAGCTACAAATTTTTCTTTCATGTGGGAAATGAAGACTTTGATTGAGCTGCACGGATGCGGGGGCTGATTTGGATCTTCGTTGGGCGCATGGGTTGGGGTGCGCTTTCTCGTGCTGAGGCTCAATTATCCCAAGTACAATTGAAGGGGAATTGTAATATTACCCTGCTGCAGATAACACCTAGTGAAATCTAGGTTGTCATGTGTAGCGGGGATCATAATGTTGTTCTGTAGAACAGGTTTTATGCATAGCTATAGCTTGTGATAGGATGCATCTCTCAATTAAAAAATACTGATAGTTTTCATATATAGTAAGTTTAGAATATTGTCTTAATACTGTTTGAAAAGCATAATTTTGTTTTGTAGGCTATGTATAATGTATGTAATTCATCATGAAATTACCATGGTGAAAATAATGTGAGCTGTGAGCATGAAGCCTGGAAACTGTCTTACCTTTCGTTTCGCTAAGACAGAGCCTGGGCGACATGATCTCATATATGTATCTTATTTCGACAAGATAAGAATGATGCGTAACCTATCAAGAAGGTCAATACCGCATCGAAACTTTTCATCTGTTCAGTAGTAGGTGTTTAAAACAATTAGAATGTGGATACTTTATATACATTCTCGCCAAACAAGATCCATCATACACTTGTGTGTGTGTGTGTGTGTGTGTGTGTGTGTGTGTGTGTGTGTGTGTGTGTGTGTGTGTGTGTGTGTGTGTGTGTTCATTTCAATTTATTCAATCTATGGTAATATAATACAAAAAGGTCTAAAGCATAAGATAGAATATAGAATAGCACTATATATATCAGAAAATTCAGTGTTATACAACACGTTATTGCATCTTAGCATGCTATAAAACCTATCATGGACATTGTATATTTGTGTTGGGACATGTTTGAACATGTTTATGCTCAAGGGCTGTATTGCCTATTGCATTGGAATAAAATTCTTCTTCTCGCCGAGGCGCTTCTAATGAGTGCCAATTACATGTTTTTTTTGCGGAGAAATAAGTACCATTATCAATGTTATACAACTCGTTATTGCATCTTAGCATGCTATAAAAAACCTATCATGGACATTGTATATTTGTGTTGGGGCATGTCTGAACATGTTTATGCTCAAGGGCGATATTGTCTATTGCATTGGAATAAAATTCTTCTTCTCTTTCATATTGCTCCGCGAAGGCGGTGTTGTTGGTGCTCATTGGAGGCGACTCGCCGAGGCGCTTCTAATGAGTGCCCATTATATGTTTTTCGCGGAGAAATAAGTACCATTATCGCGTGTGCTGGATCAAATGTTCTGTGCTGTTGTTGTTGGTAGTCAGAATACAGAAAGTGATAAATAAAGAGGATTTTGCACGAGTGGCCATTTTCGTGTGGGATTTTGGAGACGAGCCTTTGGCGAGTTTCATAAGTCTCATATGGGATGGCCACAAATGTACGATACTGTTTAAACTGTGTTTTATTATCTTTAAAATTCACAATTATTTAACAGATAATACATGGTAAAAAAGGACGTCGTCATGAAGTTACTAGTTACCGTCAAAGCGTGATTATACGTGTGGTCATATGATATTTATGACATGACTACTTCGCATATATAAGACATAAAATCTCATATGACGCTATGCTGTAGATAATAATCTACAGCATAGCGTCATATGAGATTTTTTGTCTTATATATGCGAAGTATTATAACACGATTAGACATACTGTTTGTTTCTGACCACAGCGTTGGAGCATTGTCGTACCTGCGTCGGTTGGCTGTCATGACGTCGTATTGACGTTTAACCGACATTGTTTCAGCGTGTATGTATGCATGTATATGTATATGTATGTGCAAATATATATATATAAGTTGGGAAAAGGAGCATAACATCTAACAAAAAATCTTTTTGGTAGCACTGGATCCAGAAAAGATGCTGAAATGATAGGCGTTAAACTATATGTTGAGAGTTAATCATTAACAGTGCAAATAATTTGTTTACCTGAGGCCTTTCGGCTTTCGCCTTCTTCAGAGGTTTTCTATTTTAAAAAAAAGACATAAAAATGTAAAATTTACGAATCAAAGATTGTGCCCTTTTCGGGCCCATGTTATCTAGCCCGCTGTGACTTAATAACTGATCGTGTTTAGATATATGTGAAATGTAAACAATACACGTAAACACAACGTGCAAAAAGTAGAAAGTTTATCTTCTAAACGCATAAAGCTTATCTTTACTATCAACACCACTGTGTCCATATACGCAATGTATACGATGCACATAAACCTTACACCAAAAGGGATATACACCAAACTGAGTGTTTTACACCAATACATAAGGCAAATGGGCCCAACTTGCGTAAAATCATATGAACAAAACGTACCACATAAGCTGTCGCATGCCCTGACTTAGGAACGATGATTCCCTCTACCGGTCGCCCTTGTTGATCCCATATGGCCGTAGAGTGTTCGCATATATAAGACAAAAAATCTCATATGACGCTATGCTGTAGATAAAATTCTTCTTCTCTTTCATATTGCTCCGCGAAGGCGGTGTTGTTGGTGCTCATTGGAGGCGACTCGCCGAGGCGCTTCTAATGAGTGCCCATTATATGTTTTTCGGATCCAATAGCTCTCTCTTGCTTTCCTGGTTCGATCTGTCCACTCCGGGTTATGGTCTAAGCAACAAAGGGTGGCGTGGTTGAGGAAATCATGCTCCGGTGAACAGAAATGTTCTGCGACAGTAGACCTCTCGAACCGCTTGTGTTTCCAATCATCTCGGTGGCCGTTCATCCGTTGGTTCACATGATCACCGGTTTCACCAACATATTGCTTTCCACACTTGGTGCATGTAATAGGGTAGACAACATTGGTATATATATATATATATATGTGTGTGTGTGTGTGTGTGTGTGTGTGTGTGTGTGTGTGTGTGTATATATATATATATATATATATATATATATATATATATATATATATATATATATATATATATATATATATATATATATGCACCTCGTGATCTTTTTTTTTTCTTTCTAAACAAGTGTATATATAGTTTTTATTCCGTTATGTTTAATGTTCATTATTTTTCTGCGGCGTCTGATCTTGGTCTACGCTGTTTGCAAATTTCCCTTTTATGGGACGTTAGGCTTAAATGGGTAAATTTATCGGGGGGCATGTTGTGCTTCAGGCATCAAGAATATCGATAAACATGTTGGGATATGCTCAGCAGAATTTCTTTCTTCCTTTTTTTATTATTGAAGGCAAGGATCGACGACATTTGGACAAATCTGACCGAAAATGAATATCTCCGTTTGTTCTTTTAGTGTCAGGGGTCTTGGTCAAAAGCATAAAAGCAAATATTTTTTGAATTTATAGAGAAAAAATATTAAAAGTATGTTTTTTTTTGTTTTTTTTTACAAGAAACGCATTCGAAACCAGAAATTGAAAGTATATGGAGACAGGACAGCATATACCACATTTATTTCAGCGGTAGTAGTAGTACGAGTAACAATGGAGGTTTATGTATTCTGTTAAAAGCGTCTTTAGACTTTAGATTTATTTATCATCAGGAAATAATTCCTGGAAAGATTCAAGCTTCATGATTTACTTTTTATTAATGTGTATGACCCAAATAATGATGATGCCTCGTTTTATAAAATCCTGTATGAGTTTTTAGGACAAAACGAAGAAAACGATTTCCTGATAGGAGGTGATTTTATTACTGTTTGCTGTTTTAGATAATGGATAAATTTGGGGGATTACCGGGTACCCATAAAAACTGTCGTGAAAAGATTAACTCGATGATTGATAGTTTTGATCTTGTGGATATATGGCGCATGTACCATCCAACCGAACGTCAATTCACCTGGCACTCAAACACAAGGCCGGTAATATTTTCAAGACTTGATTACTTTTTGGCTACTAGTTCGATTCTTAATCAAATGAATCATTGCAAAAATTCAACCACGTTTTATGTCTGATCACTCCATAATTTCTCTTGATATTATTGCTAACAAAACTGTTAGAGGAAAAAGTTATTTTAAAATGAACAATAGTCTGCTTCTTGAAAAAGATTATCAAGATAAGATTAAAACTGTCATCAGGGAAACGGCTGGGAAATTATAAAAGGTCCATACGGAACGAAACAATTAATTAAGTATGCTACATATAAAAAGAAAGAAAATCACAAAATGGAAAATCAGTTGCTAGAAGAAATATGAAACATAAAAAATGATATAATAAAAGATAAAATCCAGTACGATAAATAAGTTAAAGGAAAAAATGATGAACTTAAAAATTTGTATGAAACAGAAATAAATGGCTATATAACAAGATAAAAAGCAGAATATATTAAAGGGGGTGAAAAAACAAACAAAGTATTTTACTAATTTAGAGAAAAAATGATCAGAAGCAAAACACTACATAATTTAGAGAAACAAGGAGTTTTGGTATCTGATCACTCGGTTATATTAAATGAGCTCAAGGCATTTTATAAAAAATTCTAACACCCCTGCTCGTGTTGTTCCTTATTTGTCTTTACATTTCTAGCCGTGCTTTATCTAATGCATTTGAGCATAGGAATTTCGTCGCGCGCTATCAACGGGAAACCAATCATATTACTGTTGCGAAAGTTGCGTGCCTGGTAACTCTGGACGCAAGCTTACAATATTGGTCGGAACATTCATATACATAATAAATTATATTAGATCTAGTAAGAGAGAAAATGATCTACGAACATTGCAGTTCTTTGACTTTTTTTACCTGAAGAGTTCCTCTACATGTTATACCATTCAAACATACTCGTTTTACTCCTTGTTGTCATCGTGTATTAGTTGACATTATCGAAAACAAAAGTGTCGCTTAACATTCTTATTTTGTTGTTTTATATCTGGCCTCCATAGGTCCATCGCGGCACTCCAATTTCATTCGATTTGCAATTCTTTCATGAACACAGGATACAAGTTTTTATGTTTTACATCGTTTTAATATTTCACATCGTCAGCTGATTCGCATAAGTATCCGCCATTTTGAATGTTCGTCATCGAACCTTGTAACTACGTAACCGTGTGACGTAATGCTTAATGGTTGACGTCAACTACCAAATGGGGAAGTCAGGTGATAAAAATAATCATAAAAATCAATACAAATCTCATTTATGCAAAACATTCGCTCAGTGAGGGGTGTTAGAAAAGAAATAAATTATTCTGAACCGTGCTCAAATGCCGCAGATAAAGCACAGTTGAGTTTGGGTTGTACCCATTTGAACACTCGCTCGCTGCGCTCGCTCGTGCTCAAATGGGTACAACCCAAACTCAACTGTGCTTTATCTGGGGCATTTGAGCACGGTTCGGAATAATTTATTTCTTAAACAACAACATGTATTCAGAAGTAGAAGTAAATGAAAATAAGATGAAACATATGAATAATAATATTAAAGTCAAATTAAATGATCAAGAAATGCAAAATATCGAAGGTTGTTTAACCGAGTATGAATGTTCAACTGCACTAAAAGAAATGAAAAATAATAAAAGCCCGGGTTCGGATGGTATCACGACGGAATTTTATAAAATGTTCTGGAAAGAAATCAAAATGTTTTATGTTTCTTCTTTGAACTTTTCTTTTCATAATGGGAATCTTACAACCTTACAAAAGCAAGGAATTACCTCTTTATTACCGCCAAAAGATAAAGATCTATGTAATATTAACAACTGGCGTCCGTTAACCTTTCTGAATACTGACTATAAAATTGCAACAAAGGCGATTGCTAACAGAATTAAGAAACATCTACCTAAAATAATAGATAGTTCACAAACAGGGTTAGTTAAAGATCGTTATATCGGTGAGAATATCCGCTTAATAGAAGAAACTATAGAAGCATTAGAAAATGAAAATTCACCGGGATTGTTGTTTTTTGCAGACTCTGAGAAAACCTTTGATAGCGTTAATCATAAGTTTATTTTAAATTGTTTGGAATGTTTTAACTTTGGCTCGGACATAATTAAATGGGTCAAATGTTTTTATAATCAAACAAATAGTTGTGTATTAAATGCAGGAAAAATGACTGATTTTTTAACATATATCGTGGTGTCCGTCAAGGCTGCCCACTGTCTTGATATTATCTTTTTATTTTATATATTGAAATCTTGTCTGCAACGGTATTAAACGATTATGAAATCAGAGGAATTAAGATAAAAAAAAAAAGCAGAGATTTTAAGAGTACGATGTTTGCATGCATATCCTAGACGAGTTAAAACAAATTTCAGGTTTAAAACTAAATATTAATAAGACTAGTCTACTACGAACAGAATCTCTGAAAAGCAGCAATATCAAATATTTGAGGCAACTGAAATTCATATGGTCCAAAGAGTCTGCAAAAACTCTAGGAATAGTCTTCTCTAATGATAAATCGAAAATGTTAGAAAATAACCTAATAACTAAGTTAACAGAATTTACAAATTATTTAAAACGCTCTGGAGCCATAGAAAACTTACGTTAATGGGTAAAGTCTCAGTCGTAAAAATGTTTGCTATACTAAAGCTTATATATCCACTAACAGTTGTTACAAATCCACCTCCAGAAATTGTGAATAATATTCAGTCGGAAATTTTCAAATTCATTTGGGACGGAAACCTGACAAAATAAAAAGATCAGTTATGTATCAGGATTATAAAAATGGGGGATTGATTTAATTTAAATTGGTTTATAACAGCTCTTAAAGCAGGATGGTTAAGACGTATCTTCGATGAAAAAATATGGGAGTATGGAAAGAATATAATATAAATAAAATAAACACTTTTGGTGGGAAGTTAGTTCTAGATTCCAATTTAAACGCCAATGACTGTAAACATTTCTAAAGAGAATCTCCTTCTCCAAGACGTGTTGCTAGCATGGAGTAAACTGAACTTAACGTAACAAACAGGTACGGTATCAAAGGAAATTATATGGAATAATTCAGAAATAAAACATGATGGTAAGCTTATATACTACCAACACTGGTATGATAGAGGAATAAAGTATATTTAACAGCTATATGATTTTAGAATTTAAACGTTTCTCCACTTTTGAACAAATGAAAGACATGTATGGTTTTCCGAGAAATGTTTTTTTTTTTTTAAATATTATAATATAGTTTCAAACATCAAATCGGATTGGAGGAAAGTTCTAAAAGAAGAAAATCTGGATCACACACGTCAGAAAGAAAATAAAGTATTACAAATGATAAACCAACAGAAACGTTTTATAAATAGGTATTAATAACATATTACTCAAATCTTAATGCATGCAAATTGTTAAATCAGAAGGAAAATGGATACCTGATTTTCCTGGCCAAGAGTTTAATTGGTCACAGTTATATACTATGGCCTTTAATTGTACAATAGATGTTAAGTTACGTGCTTTCCAATATAAATATCGTCTGAGAATACTCCCAAATAATAAGTTCCTTTTTAAGTGTAAAATAGCACCCTCCGTCCTTTGTAATTTTTTGCTCAATGCACGAGGAAACAAACGCTGATTTGTTCTGGGAATGTTGGTATGTACAAGACTTTTGTCCAAAAATTCAGAATATTTTACTAACTAGTGACTTTGAAATTCAACTCAGTTATTTTAATTTAGAATTCAGTAATAAACTTTTTTCTTTTAGCTAAGCATTATATATTTTTGTCAAAATATAAACAACGGATTCCTGATAATTACAGGTTTCTATTAATGGTAAAAAGGACCAGAGACTATTGAAAATATATAGCTTTATCAAAAAATAAAATGGAACTTCATGATTGAAAATGACAAGTTCTTAGAATTCTATGACTTAATGCTGAACTTATTGTGACAGGACACTGACATTTTTAATTGGTTATTTAAATTTTTCCGAATCTCCAAATAAAATAATTTGTACAGGTTGATGGGTTCTTGCCTTTACCTCTTTTTTACCTTTCTTTTTTTTTTCTTTTTGTTTATGTATTTTTTTAAGTATTAAGCCTCCTACTCATATGTTACCGATGATGCACATTCATTTTTTTTCCAATTACCTTTCTTGGTGTCATCTTTAGACTCGGAAATAATTGTCATAGGATATCTATTGTATTGCGTGCACTATGGTTTAGATGTTTTGGTGTATATTGTGTATTATATGAATAAAGAAATAAATTATAAAAAAAAAAGTTCAGGTTTAACGACGCGTCAATCCATGAGGGTCATTTGCGTCAAAATGGTATATTAATTTGGTTTGGTATTGAAACGGCTATAATAGTAGCTCAATATATAGCCCTGTGATACAGAGGCAGACAACACCCAAGGGGCAACAGCTTGATAGTAAAAAACAAAGTTTCGACCATTTCTATCTTTTTTGTAAGTCTGAATAAAACTTTCGAATGTGATCAGTAAAATGGTTGACTTAGATGATATACTGCAGGCATTGTTTATTTTCTGATATAAAATGCTAAAACAGGACGAGAAGAAAAAGAAACAAGATTTCGTAAACACTTTTATAAAATAAAAAAAAAATCGAAAAAAGAAAAGGAATACTTTTCTGTACCGGTCACTCTCCAACCGACCTTTTGATTAATCTAACATAATGCCTTCCTCTGTTTGATATTAGGGGAAAAAGATCTCATGGTTCTCGAATGATCAGTACTATTAAACACAAAGCTCGTATTGATACGACGCTTCATGAACTTAACAACATTCTTAAACAATCAGGACGACTTTCTGTGCCATCTGTATTAACTTTCTGTTTCTTCTTTACGTACATTAGATACGGAAGTTAATACATTCTTTAGCAGTAGTCATGCCTTTTATGAGACAGTTCTTCACATACGAGGCCATGCTCAGCATGCTCTTTAGGCCCTACATTGACTAAGAAATTGACCACATTAACTATTTCATTAAAATTCTATATTATTCGAGTTTATTGATTTACCTATTATATTTGGAGATAAATCGGTTGTTTTTTCTACTCTCGCTTACTTCTTGAAAAGAAAGTAGGGCAATGATCAGGAATTGATACAATTACTTAACACCTTTCGTCCAGGACACCAAAGGGAAAGAAGGACACACCCAAAGCAACACACTACAAGCAGAAAGCCAAAAATAACATTTTTTTTCCCAAAAACCGGCCAAATGGCTATCAAAAATAAAAATTCCACCAGGACAGACATACAAAGGCATACAATGACAAAACGTAAACCACAGCAGAAGCAACGCATTGGAAGGGTCGGTAAAAAGTTTACTGGGGGCTCAAATCGATTTTACGTGGCCACAACCTTCGCCCTTAGTTTTGCCGTGGTATGCACAAGACATTTATTTAGTCCGCGAGAAAGGTTTCTAACTCATCAGGGCAACATCTCCGAGAAGATAAAATTCAAACGAACACAGTCATGAAACAACGATGAGGACTTGTTGAGGCATCATCGTTGTTTCATCTCTGCAAGAAATAACTAAAATGCGGAAGCAAAAAAAAAAAAAAAAATAAATAAATAAATAAATAAATAAATAAAAAAAATAAAATAAAAAAATAATAATAATAAAAACAACAACTGAATTCCGGTAATTTGTTTCAAGTATATCAAACTTAATCGAAATACAATATTTTAATAAAATTGTGATCTTGATATCTTAACCCCAGATTCCTGAGA
This sequence comes from Anodontia alba, assembly GCA_964016985.1. NCBI lineage: Eukaryota > Metazoa > Mollusca > Bivalvia > Lucinida > Lucinidae > Anodontia > Anodontia alba. The sequence goes on from OZ024821.1 coordinate 55,211,109, forward strand.
AAGCAAAGATTCAAAATTTTGTACGCTATTACCCGGAATTTGAAAATAACTTCTGATAGTAGAATTCGTTTTATTATCTCAAAAGGACGTCAATAAATGTCGCTTACAAATTGCAGAAGCTTTACAGAAATTCTGTAAACGTTGGTGCAAACAACAATATATCTTTAGCAAATCTCAAATGCCTTAAAGAGTGGCTATAAATGATTTTCTTTGGGCTACCTTGCCAAAAGATTAGAGATGGAAAATAAGAACTAAAAGGGTTTGATTCATCTATAGGTTTGATTAAAGGACAAATGATTTGCAATGGTTTGAAATGTGAAATGTGAAATAAATCTCTAGTAATTGTCACAGGTGTGTCGGGTAGGACCAATATTCATTTATTTAGAATTACCGACGTAGTTACTGATTGAATCTTTCTACAAATAAGTTATAATAGATTTGAATGTCTTCTTTAATTTTCTATTGACACATTTCTTAAAATTCCGATTAATTATCCGTCATCAAATTAATATTATTTACCTAATAATGAGATATTCCCTTGCGTTAGTTGGTTTCTAGCTTAACCTTATAACAGAATTGATTAATTTGTGAAACGGGTACCTTCCAAAACCGGATACTTCCGTTATTGTAAATGTTGTTGGTTTAAACATGTTTTATTGTAGCAAAACTATCATTACAACATGATGCAAGTCATTATACAAATTGGGATTAGAACGAAAGCACAAGTACTTATATAGTTCTTCTCCCAAAAACAACTGACATGTATACATAATGGCGAATTTCGAGCAAGCTACATTGGAGCAGGTAACATTATGTAGTGATAATTAACAATAAGTGTTGTTTTTACATGTTTGGGTGATAAAAATAATGAACATCTGATGTAAAGTTTTACACCAAATAGTATTCATTTCATATAAAGCATTTTGAGGTTAGCAAGGTTAAGAAAATGTAAATGGACAAAACCAAGGGGCGACGGGGGTGGAAGTGGGGGGAGGGGGGAGACTGGAAGGGGGTAGGTGGGAAATTGGGATTTAGGGGTTGGGGCACCCGGCATCCAACATGGAATATAATAACGTTGGCAACGGATAAATGTAGTAAAGCAATCGCATGACCATAGCAGTATTTAAAACATCTCATGAAAAATGTTTACAATTCAATATAAACCGGTGAATATTTTAAAAAATTATCATATTTACATCATATGATAAAGAGGATTCCCTGTACAGAAGAAGGTCAAGAGTGGGTCTATGATAGGTAGAAACCACATTTAGCAGCGCGTTCCTCTGCTGCTGATAGTAAGGGCAGTGGAAAAAGAAGTGTTGTGAGTCCTCAATACTACCACATCTACACATAGGCGAGTCAGTTATACCTTTTAAGAATAGGTCCAGGTTCAATGAGCTACAGTTCGTTCGTAATCTAGTATGGAGAATTTGGGCTTTTCTATTTTTAGAATAATAATATTTGGGGACAGGTGTTTTGTCTTTCTTAAAGTAGTATTTAAAAGAGTGTGTTGTTTGAGATTGTTTCACTTCGGCGGGTAGACTATTCCAAGCCCTCACAGTAGAGGGTAGAAAAGAATTATAGTAAAGATTTGTTCGTGAATCAATAGTCTGTAATTGGTCGGAGTTACGAAGATTATATCGTGACATGTCACTGACTGATGGTGGTATAAGGGAGGAGAAGTACAGAGGAGTTAGATGGGAAAACATTTTGAAAAATAAAGTAAATGTTGTTGAAAAATTAGCATTATCGGGTGGGGAACCGAGGATTCTTTCGTTGATTTTACAGAGGTGAGTGTGTTTTTGAAAGTTCTGTATATGCTAGGCTACTTAGTTTTGTTGATTTAATTATACGATCATTTTATTTTCAATGTATTGAAGCTGTTTCCATTTTAACTGTACAAGTATTGGCTTAATAAAACAACTTCCTAACAGAGTATCTCTTATCGTCACATAACATTAAGCGTGCTTCTGTAACGCTAAGTGTTAACAGGTTCGCTAAGCGGAGTTACAAGGCAATGCTTCATTGTTAACCATAAAATGGAATCTGTAGGCCACTGTAGGCCTTACAATGTAACATCTGCAACGTTTTGTCCCTTTTAACTGATAATGTCTGTCAAGGAATCGTATATAATATCGAGTTCCTTAGTACAAACAAGTAAAAAAGAGATTGTGGAGATGAAAGATACAGCATCGATTTCGTCCTGTGAATTAAATAATAAGAATTATAAAATAATTCTTGCCACTCCCAGCCGAGCGGTACCATTTAGCTGATCCTAAATAAACGCATGCGCATTAGAAGTGTCCATAAAATAGGGAAACATGTCCGAGACACAACAAAATCCGAAAGAAACGAGGAAGGCTAGTTTCTGTGACACTGTCGGTTAAAAACAAGAAAGAAAACAGAGTCGGATTCGAAAGAAATAGATCCCGGATAAATGAACCTGAAAACTTCTGCCTATGTCGCGGAATTAAGACCGTATCTGTGCTTGTAGAAAATATGGAAACAGCATTATTACGACCAGCTGTTTAACCTAAAACAATATACAAGATAAAATTCATTCACGATTGTGGAGAGACTAAGTTGGAAATACGCTTAAGTGGGAAAAAATCTACAATCCACTACAGATCCAGAACCAGTCGTCCGTATACTCTACACTCCACTACAGACATATTACCTGTCCTCCATATACTCTACAATCCACTACAGAACCAGTCCTCCATATACTCTACAGTTCACGACATACATAATACTTGTCTTTCGTAATACTCCAGAGGCCTCTGCAGATCTAGAACCTGTCTTCCATATACTCTACAGTCAACTACAGACAGAGTACCAGTTATCCGTATACTCTATAGTCAACTACAGACCCTGTGTCTTCGTATACATTACAGTCCACTACAGATCCAGTACCAGTCCTCCGTATACTCTACAGTCCACTACAGACCTAGTACCTGTCCTCCATTTACTCTACAGTCCACTACAGACCCAGTACAATATACTCAACAGTCGGCTACAGTCCCAGCACGTCCTATGTATACTCTACTGCCCACTATATACCTAGTACTATTCCTCCGTTTACTCATCAGTCGGCTACAGACCCAGTACCAGTCCTCCATATACGCTACAGTCCACCACAGACCCAGTACCAGTTCACCATATACTCTTCAGTTCACTACAGACCCAGTACCAAAACTCCGTTTACTCATCAGTCCACTACAGACCAAATTCTACTCCTCCGTATACTCTACAGTCCACAGCAGACACAGTACCAGCCCTCCGTATACACTAGAATCTTCTACACGTCAATCTACTGCAGACCCAGTATTAGACCTCCGTTTACTCATCAGTCCACTACAGACCAAATTCTAGTCCTCCGTATACTCTACAGTCCACAGCAGACACAGTACCAGCCCTCCGTATACACTACAATATTCTACACTACAACCTACTGCAGACCCAGTACATATTACTTGTCCTCCATATACTCTACAATCCACTACAGAACCAGTCCTCCATATACTCTACAGTTCACGACATACCTTATACCTGTCTTTCGTAATACTCTAGAGGCCACTGCAGATCTAGAACCTGTCCTCCGTATACATTACAGTCCACTAAAGACAGAGTACCAGTTATCCTTATACTCTATAGTCAACTACAGACCCTGTGCCTGTCTTCAGATACTCTACAGTCCACTACAGACTCAGTACCAGTTCTCCGTATACATTACAGTCCACTACAGATCCAGTATCAGTCCTCCGTATACTCTACAGTCCACTACAGACCTAGTACCTGTCCTCCATTTACTCTACAGTCCATTACAGACCCAGTACAATATACTCAACAGTCGGCTACAGTCCCAGCACAAGTCCTGTGTATACTCTACTGCCCACTATATACTTAGTACTATTCCACCGTTTACTCATCAGTCGGCTACAGACCCAGTACCAGTCCTCCATATAAGCTACAGTCCACCACAGACCCAGGACCAGTTCACCGTATACTCTTCAGTTCACTACAGACCCAATACCAAACCTCCGTTTACTCATCAGTCCACTACAGACCAAATTCTACTCCTCCGTATACTCTACAGTCCACAGCAGACACAGTACCAGCCCTCCGTATACACTACAATCTTCTACACTACAATCTACTGCAGACCCAGTATTAGACCTCCGTTTACTCATCAGTCCACTACAGACCAAATTCTAGTACTCCGTATACTCTACAGTCCACAGCAGGCACAGTATCAGCCCTTCGTATACACTACAATATTCTACACTACAACCTACTGCAGACCCAGTACCATTCCTCCGGATACTCTACAATCCACTATTCTCCGGTACCAGTCCTCCGTATACTCTACATACCACGTTCAAGTCAACCGTACAATCCACTACAGACCAACATCTAGTTCTCCGTACTCACTACAGTCCGCTACAGCCGAAGATCCAGTTCTAAGTACACTTTACAGCCCGCCACAGACTGCGTAACAGTTTTCCGTATTTTCTACAGTCCACTACAGACCTAGGACCCGTCCTCCATATAATACATAGTCCACTTCAGACCCAGTACCAGTCCTCCCTATACTCTGCGGTCCAGCACAGATCTAAGATCTAATACAAGTCCTCTTTATTCTCAACAGTCCACTATAGACCCAGTACCAGTTCTCAATATACTCTAAAGTCCATTACAGATCTAGTGCCAGTCCTCCATTTACTCTACTGTCCACGATAAGCGCAGTATTAGTCCTCCGTATACTTTACAATCCACTAGACACCCAGTGCCAGTCTCGCGTATTCTCTGCAGTCCACTACAGACCCTGTACCAGTCCTTCGTTTACAGTCCACCACAGACACAGCATCAGACCTCCGTACACCACAGTCCTCTAAAACCCAGTACCAGTCCTCCGTATATCTACAGTCCAGATCAGAACTAGAACTAGTTTCCGTACACACTACAGTCCACTTCAGGCCCAGTACCAGTCCTCCGTATACTCTACAGTCCACCACAGACCTAGTACCTGTCCTCCGTATACTCTACAGTCCACTACAGAACCAACTACAGACTCAGTATCAATCTTGCATACTCTTCAGTCCATTACAGACCCAGTACTAGTTCTTCCTATACTCTACAGTCCACTACAGACCCAGTACAAGTCCTCTGTATACTCTGAAGTCCACTACACGCATATTACCTGTCCTCCATATACTCTACAGTCCACAACAGAACAAGTCCTCAGTAAACTCTATAGTTCACGACAGATCTAGTACCTGTCCTCCATATACTCTACAGTCCACTACAGATCCAGTACCAGTCCTCCGTATACTCTACAGTCCACAACAGAACTAGAACTATCCTCCGTACACACTAGTCAACTACAGGCCCAGTACCAGTCCTCCTTATACTCTACAGTCCACCACACACCTAGTACTTGTCCTCCGTATACTCTACAGTCCACTGCAGAACCAGTCCTCCGTATACTCTACAGTCCACAACAGTATCAATCCTGCATACTCTTCAGTCCACTACAGACCCATTACCAGTTCTTCCTATACTCTACAGTCCACTACAGACACAGTGCCAGTCCTCCGTATACTCTGCAGTCCACTACAGACATATTACCCTTTCCCCATATACTCCACAGTCCACTACAGAACCAGTCTTCAGTAAACTCTATAGTTCACGACAGACGTAGTACCTGTCCTCCGTATACTCTACAGTCCACTACAGACCCAGTACCAGTTCTCCGTACAGACCCAGTACCAGTCTTCCATGTACTATACAGTCCACTACAGACCCATAACCAGTCCTCCTTATACTCTACAGTCCATTAAAGACCAAGTACCAGTCCTCTGTATAGTCTACAGTCCACTACAGACCCAGTACCAGTCCTCCGTACACTCTACAGTCCACAACAGACCTAGTACCTGTCCTCTGTATACTCTACAGTCCACTACAGACCCAGTACCAGTCCTCCGTATACTATACAGTCCACTAAAGACCCTATACCAGTCATCCGTGTATTCTACAGTCCACTACAGACCCAGTACCAGTAATCCGTAATCCGTATACTCTACAGTCCACTAAAGACCTATTACCAGTCCTACGTATACTCTATATTCCACTACAGATCCTGTGCCAGTCTTCATATACCATACAGTCCACTACAGACCCAGAATCAGTCATCCGTATACTATACAAATTACTGCAGACCTAGTACCTATCCTCCATATACTCTACAGTCCACTACAGACCCAGTGCCAGTTCTCCGTATATTTTACAGTCGGCTACAGACCCAGTACAAGCCTTATGTATACTCTACAGCCCACTATTGACCTAGGTCTAGTCCTCCGTATACTCTACGGTCCACCACAGACCCAGTACCAATTCACCGTATACTCTTCAGTTCACTACAGACTCAGTAATAGTCCTCCGTTCACTCTTCAGTCAACAGACCAAATTCTAGTCCTCCGTATATACAGTACACAACAGATACAGTACCAGCCCTCCGTATACAGTACAATCTTCTACACTACAATCCAATACAGACCCAGTACCAGTCTTCCGTATACTCTATAATCCACTATTCCCCGGTTCCAGTCCTCTGTGTTCTCTTCAGACCACGTTCAAGTCCTCTGTATACTCAACAATCCGCTACAGACCAAGATCCAATTCTCCGTACACAGTACAGTACGCACAGTACTAGTCCTCCGTACACTTTACAATCCACTAGAAACCCAGTACCAGTCCAGCGTATTCTTTACAGTCTACTATAGACCTAGTTCCAGTCTTCCGTATACCCTACAATCAACTATAGAACTATAATTCCCCTCCTTTGTATACTCTGCCGTCCACTGCAGACACAGTACCAGTTCTCCATATACTCTACAGCCCCCGAAAATCCTCCCTGTAGTCTATAGTTCACTACAGATCTAGCACTAGTAGTCTGTATACTCTGCAGTCCACTTCAGACCAGACAACAGTCCTCCTTATAACCCACAATCCACTACAGACCCAGTTCCAGTCCTCTGTATACTCTACAGTTCAATTTAGATCCAGTACCAGTTCACCGTTTACTCTGCAGTCCAGTACAGACCCAGAACCAGTCTTTATTATGCTCTGTAGTCGTTTATAGACTCAGTACTAGTACTATCCACTACAAACACAGTACCAATACTCTACAGTCCATCACAGACCCAGTAGGATTGGTATTAGCGCAGTAGTGGACTGTTTCATATCAGTGATAGTCGTAGAGGGGCAGTAGTGGACTGTATCAGTAGGACAGTTACTTGGACATTACAAGACTGTGGCGTATCAAAGGAGTTATTACTTGGATAGCAGTGGACTGTAGGGTATCAGTAGGTTTAGTACTGGGGCAGTGTAGGACATCATATCAGTAGGACTGGTACTGGGGAAGCAGTGGACTGTATAGTATCAGTAGGGTTTGAACTGGGGCAGAAGTGGACTATATCTTATCAGTGGACTGTTTCATATCAGTAATAGTGGTAGAGGAGCAGTAGTGGACTGTATCAGTAGGACTGTTACTTGGACATTACTGGACCGTGGCGTATCAATAGAGTTGTTACTTGGTCAGCAATGGAATGTAGGGTATCAATAGGACTTGTACTGGGACAGTGTAGGACCGTATCGTATCAGTAGGACTGGTACTGGGGCAGCGGTGGACTGTATCAATAGGGTTTGAACTGGGGCAGAAGTGGACTATGTCATCAGTAGAGTTGGTACTGGGACAGTAGTGGACTGTGTCGTACGGTTGGTAATGGGGCAGAAGTGGACATTGTAGTTATAGCAGGACTGGTACTGGGGCAGTAGTGGACTGTAGCATATCAGTAGGACTGGTATAGGGGCAGTTGTGTACTGTAGCGTATCAGTAGTACTGCTACTAGGGCAGTAGTGGACTTTGTATCGATAGGTCTGGTACTGTGGTAGTGGTGAACTGCAGGGTACTGGGGCACTAGTGGACAGTGTCGGATAAATAGGTCTGGTACTGAGACAGTGGGGGGCTGTAGGGTAGCAATATGATTAGTACCGGGGCAGTAGAGGTCTCTGTCATATTGATAGGTCTGGTACAGACAGTGATGAACTACAGAGGCCAGTAGGAGAGGTACTGGGGCAGTGGTGTGCTGTGTCGTATCAACAAGACTGGTACTGGGGGAAGAAGTGAACTACCGGATATCAGTAGGATTGATACTAGGGCAGTAGTGGACTGCAGGATACCAGTAGGTCTGGTACGAATACAGGGGCAGACTGAAGGTATAAGTAGGATAGTACTGGGGCAGTAGTGGACTGTATAATATCGTAAGGATTGATACTGGGACAGAAGTGGGCTGTGTCACATCAGTAGGACTGGTACTGGGACAGTTGTGGACTACAGGGTGTCAGCAGAGCTCGTACAGGGGCTGTAGTGGACTGTGCTGTATCCATAGGACTGGTACTGGAGCAATAGTGGACTATAGAGTATCAATAGGACTGGTATTGGGGCAGAAGTGGACTGTGGAGTATTGGTAGAAGGACTGGTATTGGGTGGTAGCGGACTGTAGGGCATCAGTAGGACTGGTATTGGGGCAAGGGTGGACTGTAGAGTATTTATAGGACTGGTACCTGGCAGGTGGATATTGTAGCAATAGGACTGGTACTAAGGCAGTAGTGGACTGAGACGTATCAATAGGACTGGTATTTTGGGCAGTAGCATACTGCTGTGTATAAGTAGGAATGGTACTGGGGCATCAGTGGACAGTGACGTATCAACAGGACTAGTACTGAGACAGTTGGGTACTGTAGCGTATAAAAAGGACTGTTACTGGGGCAGTAGTGTAATGTATCAATATGACTTGTACTGGGGCAGTAGTGAACTGTAGGGTATCAGTAAGACAAGTACTGGGCCAAAATGGATTGTGACATATCAATAAGACTGGTACTGGGACAGAAGTGTACTATGACGTATTAGTTGGACTGGTACCGGGGCAGTAGTGTACTGTGTCGTATCAATAGGACTTGTACTGGGGCAGTAGTGGACTGTAGGGTATCAATAGGACGTACTGGGGACTGTAGGGTATTAATAGGACTGGTACCGGGGCAGTAGTGGACTACTTTATTGGCAGTCGTGGACTGTTGTGTATAAGCAGGACTGGTTCTGGGATATCAATGGCCTGTGATGTATCAATAGGACTTGTACTGGGGCCATAATTGATTGTGACGTATCAATAAAACTGGTCCTTGGGTAGAAGTGTACTGTTGCGTATAAGTAGGAGTGGTACGAAGGCAGTAGTATACTGTGTCGTATCAATAGGACTTGCACTGGGGCAGTAATGGACTGTAGGGTGTCAATAGGACTCGTACTGGGGCAGTAACGTACTGTAGGGTATCAGTAGGACTGGTACTTGGGCAGTAGTGGACTGTTGTGTATAAGCAGGACTGGTTACTGGGACATCGGTAGGCTGTGACGTATAAATAGGACTGGTACTGGGACAGTAGCGTACTGTAACGTATAAGAAGAACTAGTACTGGTGCAGTAGTGCACTGTGTCATAGCAATAGTACTGGGGTAGTAGTGGACTGTAGGGTGTCAATAGGACTAGTACCGGGGCAGTAACGGGCCGTAGGGTATCAGTAGGACTGGTACTTTGGCAGTAGTGGACTGTTGTGTATAAGCTAGACTGGTATTGGGACATCAGTGGACTGTGAAGTATCAACAGGACTGGTACTGGGGTAGTAGTATACTGTAGCGTATGAGAGGACTGATACTGGGGTAGTAGTGCACTGTGTCGTATCAGTAGGGTTTGTACTGGGACAGGACTTGGACTGTAAGGTATCAGAAGGACTTGCACTGGGCCATAATGGACTAGTATACTGTGTTGTATCAATAGGACTTGCACTGGGGCAGTAGTAGACTGTAGTGTGTCAAGAAGACTGGTAGTAACGTACTGTAGGGTATCAGCAGGACCGGTACTTTGGCAGTAATGGACTGTTGTGTATAAGCCTGATTGGTACTGGGACATCAATGGGCTGTGACGTATCAATAGGACTGGAACTGGGGCAGTAATGTACTGTAGCGTATAAGAAGGACTGGTACTGGTGTACTGTGTCATATCAATATGACTTGTACTGGGGCAGGACTGGACTGTAAGGTATCAGAAGGACTTGTACTGGGGCCATAATGGACTGTGACGTATCAATAAGACTGGTCATGGGTCAGGGGTGTCCTGTGGTGAATAAGTAGGATTGGTACTGGGGCAGTAGTGTACTGCGTCGTATCAATAGGACTAGTGTTTGGGCAGTAGTAGACTGTAAGGTATCAATAGGACGTACTGGGGCAGTCATGGACTGTAGGGTATCAGTGGAACTGGTACTTGAGCAGTAGTGGACTATATCATATCTATATGTCTTATACTGGGGGAATAATGGACTGTATCATATCAGTAGGACTGCTTTTTGCACTGTAGTGGACTGTGTTGTATCAGTAGGGCTGTTACAGGGCAGTGGTGCACTGTATCATATCAGCAGGACTTGTACTAGAACAGTAGTTGACTGTGTCGTATCAATAGGACAGGTACTGGGGCATTGGTGAACTGTACGGCTGGTACTGAGACTGTAGTCTACTGTTTCGTATCAATAGGGCTGATACTGGGGCAGTAATGTATTGTATCATAGGAATGGTACTTGGACAGAAGTGTAATTTGTCGTATCAATAGGACTGGTACATGGGCAGTTATTAACTGCAGCATATCAGTAGGACTGGTACTGGAACAGTAGTGGAATGTATCATAACAGTAGTGCTAGTACTGGGCAGCAGTACACTGTAAAATATCGGTATGACTGGCTCTGGGACAGTAGTGGACTGTGTCGTATCAATAGGACTGGTACTGGGGCTGGGGCGGGCTGTATCATATCAGTAAGACTGGGACTGGAACAATAATGGACTGTGTCGTATCCATGGGACTGGTACTGGGACAGTACTAGACTGCCAAGTATAAGTAGGACCGGTACTAGGAACTGTATCATCAGGATTGATTCTTTGACAATAGTGGTATGTAGGGTATCTGTAGTACTGGCACTTGGGCACTAGTGGACTATGTTGCATCAGTGGGACTGATACTGAGGCAGAAAGGGACTGTATCATATTATTAGGACTGGTACTGGGACAGTAGTGGACTGTATCAAATCAGAAGGACTGGTACTGGGACAGTTGTAACTGTCGTATCAGTAGGACTGGTACAGGGACAGTAGTGGGCTGTCATTTCATTAGGACTGGTACAGTGTCAGTAGTGAGAGTATGCAGTGCAGATAAGTTCATATTGTTACAAGCCAGGCGTAACGGGAAAGAAATGAGTGAAACCAGCAACAAGCTTTAATTTATTTACAATATTTATTCACAAAAAAAAAAAAAAAAAAAAAAAAAAAAAAAGACAAGATTCAAATTAAAAGAATGTAAGTAAACAGTACCTTTCAAGATTATGTCACAAAGAAAATTTGTTGTTCTAGAAAATTATTCCTAGAAACATAGTAAATAAAGTTATTTATGGAAACATAGTAAACATGATGCTTAAAATAATCAAACACCCTATATATAACACTTCCCCTCTTCAAAGAAAAGAAAAAAATACGTAATAAAGCTTTCTTTTGCCATAAAATTATCATAAATTAAATACTGATATAGGCAATTATTATCTTATATACAGCAAGTTACAGGAACCCACAGATCAAGACATCATGCTCTAGACAAGGCATCAGGAATAATATTATCTTTTCCTCTGATATGCCGGATGTCAAGATTGTATTCCTGCAACAACAGGCTCCATCTGAGTAACATCTGATTATTGTTTTTCATCTTATGGATGAAAGTCAGTGGGTTGTGATCGCTGAAAACAACAATAGTAGAGGATGAAGAAGTTAGATAAACTTCAAAATGTTGAAGAGCAAGAATGAGAGACAAACATTCTTTCTCTACTGTAGAATAATTTTTATGCTTGTTAAAACTTTTTCGAAAACAAACTGGATGATCCACACTATTGTCATCCTCTTGCAGCAATACACCACCTGCACCAACATCACTTCCGTCTACGGCTAACTTAAATTCTTTATTAAAATTTGGTGCCAAGAGAACTGGCTCACTCCTCATTATAGCTTTTAGTTTATCAAAGGCATTCTGACAATCACTGGTCCACTTAAACCTCATTCATTTACTAAGTAAATTAGACAGTAGCTCAGCAATGACAGAAAAATTATTACATAATTTTCTGTAATAACCAGCCATACCAAGAAACTTCATGTTGTCTTTTGCATGTTGGCACCGGAAAATCTGAAATAGCTTCAACTTTAGCTTCTATAGGTTTAACCTGACAATGGCCCACAACATATCCTATAAATGTTAAAGTTGCATAACAGAATTCATTTTTAGCAAAGTTTATTGTCAGTTTTGCTTCACTTAGTTTATCAAAGAATGCTTTGATAGTCCCAAGATGGTTATTCCACTCATCATTGTATATTATGGTATCATCGACGTAAGCCTCGCAATGCTCGATTCTGGCTATTATGGTGTTGATTAAGCGTTGAAATGTTGCTGGAGAGTTTTTCATTCCAAAAGCATTATTTTATAGTGAAATAATACATCAGGAATAACAAATGCTGAGATCTGTTTGGCTCTTTGTGTGAGAGGAATTTGCCTAAATTTCCTTTCAGAAGATCAAATTTAGTTATATATTTTGAATTTCCAATTTTGTCAATACAGTCATCCATTCTTGGGATGGGAAAAGTGTCTGTTTTACTCAAATTATTGACCTTCCTGCAATCGGTGCACATCCGATATGATCCATCCGGTTTTGGTACAAGAATATAAGGAGAACTTCATTCACTTTGGCTTGGTTCAATAAAATCATTGTCCAGGAAATACTGAATTTCCTCCTTAAGATATTTTTGTTTTGTTGGGTTCATTCTATATGGATGTTGTTTGACAGTCCTCAACATTCACATTATGATAAATTTTGTCAGTCCTTGTAGGAATATCCGGATATTAGTGTTCATATTCATGAATTAACTGTTTCAGTTCCTTTCTTTGGACAGGGTTTAGGTGTGAAAGTTTCTGGTCGAGATCCTTTAGAATGTCAGAATTCTGGAGTTTTGATGCTGCCGGATCAGATTTGATCAACTTCATGTCTTCAGAGTTCATTTCACTTTGTTCCTGAGGGACTGAACTAACAACAGTAATTGGTGTAACAGAAGAGCTATCCCTATCTATGTATTGTTTAAGCAAGTTAACATGACATAACTGTTTTTGTTTGCGTCTCCCAGGAGTGTTAACAATGTAATGTACATCACTAATCTTTTTATCTACAGTGTAAGGGCCGTAATATCTGGCTTGCAATGGTTTTCCAGGAATAGGCAAAAGAGCAAGTACCCTGTCTCCAGGCATGAAATTTTCTTTCTTTTGCATTTTTATTATACCAACGTTTCATTTTCCTTTGTGCTGACTTAAGATTGGTCCGAGCAGACTCACAAACTTTTGACAGCCTGTATTTAAAATCTGATACATACTGAAGTAAGTTCAAAGAACTATCATCATTTGAGAGAAATTTCTCTTTTTCAAAAGTTTCAAAGGTCCACGCACAGTGTGGCCAAATACCAGCTTAAATGGACTGAAACCAAGAGATTCCTGAACAGATTCTCTAATGGCAAACAACAACAAATGAATACCTTCACCCCAATCTTTTTCAGTGTCAAAGCAGTATAATCTGATCATATTTTTCAGTGGCTGCTGAAATCCTTCAAGGGCACCTTGACTTTTAGGATGGTAAGGTGACGATTTCCCAACTCATGCATGACCTGCTGAAAAATTCCAGACATAAAATTTGAGCCCTGATCCAACTGAACAGACTTTGGGAGGCCTATAAATGTGAAAACTTTACTAAAGCCTTAACAATATTCTTTGTTTTAATATTCCTAAGTGGAATGGCTTCTGGGAAACGTGTAGAAGCACACATTATTGTGAGAAGATACTCATTACCTGACTTGGTTTTGGGCAAGGGACCAACACAGTCAATAATTATTCTGCTAAAAGGTTCACCAAAAGCAGGTACTGGCTGTAAATGAGCTTTAGATATTGTCTGGTTGGGTTTTTCGACCATCTGACAAGTATGGAAAGATTTACAAAACTGAGAAACGTCAGATTTTAACCCTGGCCAATAAAAATGGTTAAGCACTTTGTGATAGGTCTTATTTATACCTAAATGACTAGACATGAGAGTCAAGTTCAAAATTTCAGGGCGATAAACCCTAGGAACCACTATTTGGTGGTTAACAGTCCACTCGTCTTCTGCTGAGACATCAGGAGGACGCCATTTTCTCATTAAAATGCCATTTTTGACATAGAAACAGACTGGGACGATTTATTTCTTTCTCATCAAAAGCCCTTTTAAGTAAAGGAAAAAAATCAGGATCATTATGCTGTTCCTTATAAAGTTGTGCCGTAAAACCTCAACACAAACAAATAAAGTTGTGACCTCGACACCAAGTCATGACATTGACCTCGGTCATTTAATATTGAAGAGTAATGACTAGACTCTGACTTGTCACTTAAGTCTGTCTGCTTGTCAGACAGGCTGGACGAAAGAGAATTTGTAATCTCATGTTTAAAAGACTGACCCAAAAAGGTATCAGTTAAATCAATGTCCCCATCATTCTGTTTTGCTTTCTTTGCCATAGCCCTTGTAACGGCACACGATGGGTAAAGATCAGAGATTTCCTGTTCAATGGGATCAGGTGGCTGATCAATACAAGGTATGTTAGTCAAAAGTGGGATTTGTCGGTTTCCTCTTCCTCTTGGTGTCTGGGAAGGGCTGCGGTTTGTGATTGTGGCACTCCCTGGACTTTTCTCTTACCTTTTTTTACCACAACCTTACTCCTGCTAAGTCATTGCCTAACAGTAAGTGAACACCTTTAAAAGGTAAAGAAGGTCGAATACCGACAGCCACTAAACCAGTAACCAAGTCTGAGGATAAATAAATGTTATGAAGAGGAACATTAACAAATCCACACTCTACACCCTGAATAAGGACACTTGTCCAAGAAGAAGTCTTCTCAGAAAAAGGCAGAGTATCTGCTAAAATAAGGGATTGAGAAGCTCCAGTATCTCGTAGGATTTTAATTGGAGTAGACTGGGTATAGTCACTAATTAGTGACACAAAACCATCTGATAAGAATGGTTAATAAATCTCCAAAACAGAATCAGTCTCAGACCTTTCGGTCTGGGTAGGATCTTCCTCCTTAACACATGACTGTTGTTTTGACTGTAAAGAGGTAAGGCCTGTAGGTTTAAGCCCCTTTTGTTTTTCTTTCTTTCTTTTCAAATGTAAGCACTCAGGCATAATATGACCTGTCTTTTTGCAATAATTACAAATTGGTTGAGATAAGAGATTTTGATCCTTGTTTTCACCAGAAGATTTGGGTTTGGGAGTAAATGTTTGGCTATAACTGCCAGATGGATTACTAGGACTATGTTTGGATCTTGATTGTGGGCAAAATGGTCTTCTAGAGGGATATGACTTATTAATAAAGGAAACCTTATGTGTTAAAGCATAATTGTCCGCAAGTCGAGCTGCAGCTTCCAAAGTTTCAACTTGTTTCTCAAATTAAAAAGGACTTAATGTCTGAATTTATACACCATTTAAACTCTTCTACAAGCATGAACTGCTTAAGTTTTTTTTAAGATAAGAGCCAATTTTCTTCGAAGAGCACCACCTATTAAATAACTGTTCTTTAGTTCTAGCAAATTCTACATGGGTCTGCTCATTTTCTTTCTTACAGTTCCTAAATTTTTGCCTGTAAGCCTCATGGACCAACTCATAAGCCTTAAGAATTAATTCCTTTACAGTATCAAAACTGGAGCTCTGCTCGACAGTCAGCTGAGTATATATTTCTCGAGCCTTCCCAATTATTACGCTTTGCAAATGCAAGGTCCAATGCTCCTTTGGCCATTTTAAATTTTCTGCTACTTTTTTCAAAATGAAGAAATTATTTGTCAACCTCTTTTTCTTGAAATGGAGGAACTAATCTGATGTGTTCGGTAAAATCAAAATGAGCGCCAGAGTCTAAAGGTTGCCGTTTTACCGTCATGTTTTGCATTTCTAATTCTTTCATTCTTAATTCTGTATCAAATTTTATTTTTTCCCTTTCTATCTGAATTTGTCTTTCTTTTTCTTTCTCCCTCTCTTCCATTTCCATTCTTTTTTTCTGCAGTTGTCTTTCTTTTTCTTTCTCCCTCTCTTCCATTTCCATTCTATCTTTCTGCACTCTTTCTTCCATTTTCTGCATTTGACTTTCTTGTTCTAATCTTAATTTTTCTAACTCAATTTGCTTCTGAATTTCAAGCTCTTGCATTTGCAAACCTGTCTGAGTTACGAGAACAAGAGACAAAGCAGAAGAATCAAGAATTTCCTTATCAACCGAAAATTGAACCAAAATATTTTTTTATTTCCTGTTTTAGCATGGACTTGTTGAAGTTAGTCAATTCATAGTGAGCAGCAATGTCTAACAAATCTGACTTTTTGGCCAAATGTAACAGTTCCTGCGAAGGCGGAGCTATGAAAGCTTGAAGGTCAAATGGCATGATTGCGTTTTGCTGGCTTTATCAAGTAAAATTATCAATCAAAGTGTTGATTTATATATATTTTTCCAAAGCCAATACTTGTTTTTTTTTTTTTTTTTTTTTTTTTTTTTTTTTTTTTTTTTTTTTATTTTGTTTTTTGCTATTATTTACTTATATTTTTTGAAAGTCAATACTTGTTTTTTTTTTTTTTTGTTTTTTTTTTTGTTTTTTTTTGTTTTTTTTTATCACAAATGAATGTTTTTATATTTACTAAATTTTTTTAAAAGTCAGTACTTGTTTTATAGCAAACAAATATTTTTTTTTTATTTATATTTCTTTAAAAGTCAGTACTTGTTTTCTTTGAAAAGCTCAAACTTGTTTAAGCAGAAGAAAATGTTCGAGCCCCCAATTTCTGTTACGAGCCAGGCGAAAGAAATGAAAGTGAAACCAGCAACAAGCTTTAAATTTATTAACAATATTTATTCACAAAAAAAGGACAAGATTCAAAACAAAAGAATGTAAGTAAACAGTACCTTTCAAGATTATGTCACAAGTCACTCAGAAATAATCCACAAGAATTTATTAAACAAATCCTTTGAATAACAGTTTCTGATCCCACAATATTAAGTTCCTGAATTCAGAATTTAAGTCCAAATTGAATAAAATATTAAAGTGATCCTGTATAGATTAATTTCCAGTGAAAGTATACAAAGATGCCCATATGAAAATCTTTTCTACTTATATAATATCAAAGAACATTCTAGAAAACGATTTTACTACAGGCATCTCTCGTTTTCCAGTTTCAGTCAAGAAACTTCTAAATATTCTATGACATGACAAAAATAACTCAGTCCAGAATCAAGGACATAAACAACATATTATTGTAAACATGTTGTTCTAGAAAGTTATTTATGGAAACAAAGTAAATAAAGTTATTTAAGGAAACATAATAAACGTGATGCTTAAAATAATTGAACACCCTATATATAACAATATAAGCAAACGTTTGGTCACACAGACTATTGTTAAGCTTTCAAAAGAAAACAGAGATTTTCCGGGATAACCGCTGTTGTATCTCGATTATTCGCTGCTGTTGCCTGGATAAGCGTTGTACCGGAATAACAGTGCTACATACATTTTCTGACAATTTAATTTGTTATACGACTTCTCTGATTGGCTGTAACAGTTTTTTTTTTCTTACAAATCCTGATGTTTGCTAAAATAAGCTTCTGCTTGTTAAAAATAGCCTGGCTAAAGTCAAGACCCAGTCAACATCACGTTTGTCACTGCTGATAGACAATTAAAAATAGTCATATAATAAATAGCCTGCATGCTATTGAGGTTAACGTAATGTGATGTCGACCAGAGAATACCAATATTGAGGTCAATATTTATTCTGTGGTCGACATCTCATCATATTCAATGACTCGATAGCCAACAATTATATATAACTACTGAATGACGGACAGACTGACTGACATACAAATACTTGAAAATAGCACATAAAAGGAACATGATATATTTTCTAATTTAATGACTAATTTAAAACTCAAAAGTCCGTCCAACTGTTCTGATGACAAGCTTTCAAATCACTGTTATTTTTTTCACGAACTGCAACGTCTGTGGCCCTCGTTTAGGTTTCCCTGTTTTAGCAGTTTTTTGAAAATCTTTCGCCACTTACGGTTTATGATATAACGTTATGACAAAGACATCGAACATACTCACAAACTCACATTCAATAATATCATACTCGCATAACGTTATTAAAAACTAACATAATGTAATGACAAACTCACATAGCGTAATGATAAATGTACAAAACGTAATGGCCAATTCATATAGCGTAACAATAATGTCACATAACGTAATACTAAACCTATATAACGTAACACCAAACTCGTATAAAGGAATGACAAACCACATAACGTAACAAATTGTCACAAAATGTATTCTGTAAATGAAAGATAAACAGGTAGAGGCTCAATAGGGGGTGGGAGGGGGGGGGGGGAATATAATATTGGAGGAATTTAGTATTGACTTATTTATCGACCTTGTCAACCTAGCGACTTCCCAGCGGGCACATGACGTTTATACAACTTCGCCTCAGCGTCGCTGCAACGCAACGTCATGACGTTGCATCGAGGTTGAGGCGACGTTGTATAAACGTCATGTGCCCGCTGGGTATAAATCATTGGCTCTGGGTATTGATTCTGAATGGTGAAATTCAAAATGACAATTGCTAACTAGTGCTTGCGACTGGTCCTTAGCCTAGTCTGGGCGGTTGAAAAACAAATCTAAATGAGTATTCGTCCTTCAAGTTTAACATCTACCATTTTACTAGATTTTGGGGGAAACCAATATATATAGATAGTTTATTTTTTTTATTGAAGTACTTCTATTTTACCATTCCTAGTTCTATGCCGGTGTTGAAATAAAAATGTTAAGCCAATCAACATTCCTCCCAAGATAATAAAATAAACACACTGGCTGGTGTTGAACTTAACAACATAAGCCGATCAACATTTCTCCAAAGATATCATATTCAGCCGACACACCAACACCCGTCGATGTTGAAGTTTTGCCGATTACTATTCCTCCCAAGATACCAAAGTCAGCTGACACACATACCAAAATAAACACACTGGCTGGTGTTGAACTTAACATTTGTAGCCCATCGTCATTCCTCTCAAGGTAACAAACTCATACGACACACCTACTAAACTAAACATGCCAACCGTTATTGAAATTAACTACTCAAGCTGACCACTAACCTCCCCACATTGCCAAACTGAACTGACACACATCCCAAACTAAAAACCGGTGTTTAAAGACATAAAAATCTGATGAGTCTGGGACATAGTCTTATCTCTGATGAGGGTCTGGTATTCTGTAAATGAAAGATAAACAGGTAGAGGCTCAATAGGGGGAATATAATATTGGGGGAATTTAGTATTGACTTTTTTATCTTATTTATCTGTTCTATTCTATTTTCATATGAGTCGGCGCACATCAGTTGTCCTACAAAATTACCTGTGGGTTTAGCGGAAACATCAGCCTGCATATCTGATCAGAAGACTTAGTACACTATGACTGGTGAGTCTTCACTAGGCATAATAATATTTAGTATTGGTATCCCTAAAAATACTTATACCCCTTTATAAGGCCACTAAAAACATAAAGGAAAATACAAAAATAAATAAATACTCTAACATTGAAAGAAACAAATTTGAAAAAACAAAACAAAAAAAAAAAAAAAAAAAAACAGTTTTTTCCCCAAAATATTTGTTATCCCCAAAAATTTTATAACCGTTCAGAAGGAAAGTTAAATACATGAACTAATAAAAAAATAAATAAATATTTTAACAATGAAATGAATAGATTTATAAATGAAAAACTCCCTCCAAATTAATCAATTTTCCAAACTATGTTTTATTCCTTCACAATATTTAAGTAATACAAAAATAAACAAAAAAGAAAAGAAAAAAATTAAATACATGTAAATATTTACTCTACCTTGCATATCGCCTAAGTTGGGGCAATAAAATCATTAGTGAGTGGTACCACTTTTGGCCTTATTTTGCCTATGTCTTTAACTTAACTTTAGCCAATCAACATTCCTCTCAAGATACCAAACTCAGTCGACAAACTTACAAAACAACACACACAAACAGTCTTGAACTTAACGACTTTAGCCGATCAGCATTCCTTCCAAGAAACCAAACTTAGCCGATTGACACGCCTACCAAGCTAAAGGGTGTTGAACTTGACAATTTTAGCAGATTAATATTCCTTTCAAGATAACAAATCTAGTGACACACCTACCAAATTTACACAGCGGCCGGTGTAGAATTTAACAACTTTTAGCCGATCAACATTTCTTTCAAGAGACCAAATTCAGCCGATACACATACAAACACACAGGCTAGTGTTGAACGTTACAGCTTTAGTATAATGACATCCCCTTAAGATACTAAATTCAGCTGACACACTTACCAAACAAAACACACCGACCGATGTTGAATTTAATGACTAGCTGATCAACATTTCTCTCAAGATACCAATCTCATCCGACATAACTACCAAACTAAACATACAGACCGGTGTTGACCATATCGAATTTAAGTCGTTCGACATTTCCCCCAAGTTATCAAATTCAACCGACAAACATACGAATCTAAACACATCGACCGGTGTTCAAATTAACCACTTTAGCCGATTGACATTTCTCCCAAGATATCAAACTTAGCTTGTCGACATAGCTACCAAAAATCTGATGTTGAACTTTTCAAATATACCCGTGTCTCCTAGTTTCCTTTATTCCATATCTCTGCCTCCTTTCCCCATTCCCTCTTCTTTTTCTCATCCCTCTTTTTCTTTCTTCCAACCCCTTTCTACCTGCTCCCTCAGTCCTGTCCATTCCAACTTCTTCAGTTTCATTGACTACCAATTTATTGATCAAATCTATGGTAACATGACAATGTACTATTTTTTTTTACTACCTATCCGACTACAACTATCAAGTTACAGGTACAACTACTACGGTGGGGGACCTGTGCTAGCAAAGGGAAACATGGGAGTGGTTTGGAATGAATAAACAAGACCGAGCCATTTAAAATGAAACAATCCTTTTTGCATCCTATGATATATATAAGGTTTTGTATAATTAGAATTTGTTAAGTATCAACCGGGCCTCCATAGAAAGATGCAAATTTTCGCGAAATGCAATATATGCATATCTGCTATACAGTATTTTATATACAGACATGTGAAGACTTTCTTCCTATATCGAAATAAATCGTATATCTTTCCGATAATAGGGTTAGTCAGTATATAATACAATCACACACTGTATTGGTGGACGGATATAATCAGTCACTTATGTGTAGGTAGTAATGTACTAGAAGAAGTCAAGTATAGCTCTAAATGTCAAACGGCATTAAATAAGTGACATATTTATGGGTTCATTCGTAAATGCTGTGAAGAATAATTAAAGAAGAGAAAAGATCCCTTGTTGCTGAATTAGATAAATGTATGTTTTGACAGGCATATGGCACCATAGTCGTGCGGTGAGAGTGTTTTACTGCGCTGCTTGAAGATTAGGGTTCGAGCTTAGCTCAGACTTATGACGAGAGAACTCACTTTGTTTGCTCATCGGTAAATGTGTGCCTTTCGGGGCAGCTGGAGGAGAGATTTGGGTCCGTCTGCCATATCATATGATGTGTGCTTGTGCCTAAGACATGGTGTGTACTTATGCCTAAGACATAATGGGCTCTGACTCACACCGACCATTCGCTCGTAAGATTATGGGGAACCTTCACCATCACCAAAGTTTTGATCTAATATGGATAGCTTGCAAAAGTGATATGTAACGCCACGGAGAAAAGGTCAAACAAGTATACTCCTAAAAGCTTATCTAAGCATCACAGCTATACAAATCAGTCCGAATTTTACAAAATAGAAATGGGCGTTTTATACTTAAACTGGTTTACAGGACGAGTTCAGTAATGTGAAAGGAAAATTTAGCACCGACAGACGATTTCTCGATGTTGTCATTTTGGCAGTAAATTTATCCTTAAAAATCGTGAAAAATATTCCAATGTACCGTCTTTATTTTAAGCCATTTTATTTGTGAGAAGCGATCTTTTGGACATATGTGTTTCTTTGTTAAATTTCAAAGGACCGAACATATGTTTGTCAATTAGAGCTACATGCGAATTAAGGTTGAGGTTTCGCGCGCATAAAACTGGTCCAAACACCCCCGCCCCCACCCCACCGGTTAGTTTTTCTACTGATCGTTTCAAGGCCACTCCTCAGTTGTAGTTCTTTGTTTGTGCGTCGGTTTGTCATTATTTGTTCCTCAACTCTGTGGCATTTGTTTTGTCCTTATTTGTTTCTCAACTCTCCTTCTTTTGGTGCCTCGGGAAGGCTGTGCTTCGTGGCTGGCAGTTCCTGGGTATCTTCATATATTTTTCTGTAGATCTTACCAAATATACTCAACTCCCCTTCTTTTGGTGCCTCGGGAAGGCTGTGCTTCGTGGCCGGCAGTTCCTGGGTATCTTCAATTATGTTTTGTAGAGCTTATCGAATATTTTCAAAGCAAACATTTAAAATAATTTACGATCGAGACCAGGTATGATTTGGCCCATTTTTGCCCCCCCCCCCCTCGCCCCCCTCAGAAATTCACAAAATGGTCTTTTTGCAAGTCCACTCCTCATGCTTAGCTTACAAATGAAACATGGTGATGCTCCTGCATATTGTTTAGAAGTTACTTCAATTTCTAATCTGTTATATTTTGCACACAGAAGTAGTCAATTCGAGAGTCAATTTTGGGTTAGGGGTATATTTGACTTAATCATTTTATACAAAGTAAGTTAAATATATAAGCAAGATAATAAATGGATATCATTGTGGTACTGGCATAAAACACCAGTTAACAGGAAATTCAATTAGCAGGTATTAATACATAAAAGGGAGATAACTCTCAGTCATGTGCTGAAACCATAACAATATGGGGGTATGGATAATCATTGAAGTGAGATAAGAAGTGGATATTATACATATGGGTCACATTATGACTAATATCAAATGTGCAGTTAAGATCATTAGTGTTTCATGATGAAATAGTTGAATAGGGTGAATCATGTGGAGATAACTGTGAAATTTTACTTGAAATTCTGCGTTCTGCGATACAAAATCAGCACTTAACTACATTGAGGTACACTTAAACAAATGAACAAATGAGTTTGTCTTTATTATTTTGATGTGGCTATTGATTATAAATTATCTTATGTCATTTGTTGACAAAGAAAACATCTAACTTATGTTATTACCAAATTTCAGTGCAAATAGGGTGTAGGTGAAATTTTCAACTCGTATTTAAAATAAAAGCTGTGAAAAAATTCCATTAAATGGTTATATGATAAGATGTGCTAACCATAAACAAAGTAAAAAGAATGCAATTAACAGAGGCAGTAAATGAGCACAGGGAGAGAACTCACATATCTTGATGAAAACCTGTTACTGAAAATGCAGACTTTTTCTTCTGAAAGGTTTGAATATAGGTGTCAGCGCATTTTAGTACAGGCTGATTTTTGGGGGCGGTTGCTACAACCGCCGACAAATTCAACATACTATATTTGAGGAGCGTAAAGTTAGCATCTGGTTCACGGTTCATTATTCACGGTTCAGGATTCAGCGTCTGGTTCAATATTCAGGATATTATTCATAATACGACCTGCAGCGTCTGGTTCAATATTCAGGGTATTATTCAAAACACGACCTGCAGCGTCTGGTTCATTATTCAGGGTATTAATCAAAATACGACCTGCAGCATTTGGTTCAGGATTCAGCGTATTATTAAAAAAAATCCAGGGTATTATTCAGCGTATGGTTCGGTATTCAGGGTATTATTCAAATACGATCTGCAGCGTCTCGTTCAGGATTCAGCGTATTATTAAAAAATATCCAGGGTATTATTCAGCGTCTGGTTCATTATTCAGGGTATTATTCAAAATACGACCTGCAGCGTCTGGTTCAGGATTCAGCGTATTATTCAAAATACGACCTGCAGCGTCTGGTTCAGGATTCAGGGTATTATTAAAAAATGTCCAGGGTATTATTCAGCGTATGGTTCAGTATTCAAGGTATTATTCAAAATACGACCTGCAGCGTCTGGTTCAGGATTCAGCGTATTATTAAAAAATATCCAGGATATTATTCAGCATCTGGTTCATTATTCAGGGTATTATTCAACAAACGACCTGCAGCGTCTGGTTCAGGATTCAGCGTATTATTAAAAAATATCCAGGGTATTATTCAGCATCTGGTTCAGAATACAGCGTATTATTCAAAATACGACGTGCAGCGTCTGGTTCATTATTCAGGGTATTATACAAAATACGACCTGCAGCGTCTGGTTCAGAATTCAGGGTATTATCAAAAAATGTCCAGGGTATTATTTAGCGTCTGGTTCATTATTCAGGGTATTCAGTATTCAGAGTATTATTCAAAATACGACCTGCAGCGTCTGGTTCAGGATTCAGCATATTACTCAAAATATCCAGGGTATTATTCAGCGTCTGGTTCATTATTCAGGGTATTATTCAAAATCCGTCATGCAGCGTCTGGTTCATTATTATTCAAAATACGATCGGCAGCGTCTGGTTCAGGATTCAGGGTATTATCAAAAACTGTCCAGGGTATTATTCAGCGTATGGTTCAGTATTCAGCGTATTATTCAAAATACGACCTGCAGCGTCTGGTTCAGGATTCAGCGTATTATTAAAAAATATCCAGGGTATCATTCAGCGTCTGATTCATTATTCAGGGTATTATTCAAAATACGACAAGCAGCATCTGGTTCAGGTTTCAGCGTATTATTAAAAAATATCCAGGGTATTATTCAGCGTCTGGTTCATTATTCAGGGTATTGTTCAAAATACGAGCTGCAGCGTCTGGTTCATTATTCAGGATATTATTCAAAATACGACCTGCAGCGTCTGGTTAAGGATTCAGGGTATTATTAAAAAATGTCCAGGGTATTATTCAGCGTATGGTTCATTATTCAGGGTATTAATCAAAATACAATCTGCCGCGTCTGGTTCAGGATTCAGGGTATTATTAAAAAATGTCCAGGGTATTTTTCAGCGTATGGTTCATTAATCAGGGTATAATTCAAAATACGACCTGCAGCGTCTGGTTCAGGATTCAGCGTATTATTTAAAATACGACTTGCAGCATCTGGTTCATTATTCAGGGTATTATTCAAAATACGACCTGCAGCGTCTGGTTCATTATTCAGGGTATTATTCAAAATACGATCTGCAGCGACTGGTTCAGGATGCAGGGTATTATTCAAAATACGACCTGCAGCGTCCGGTTCATTATTCAGAGTATTATTCAAAATACGACCTACAGAGATTAAGGGTATTATTAAAAAATGTCCGGGGTATTATTCAGCATATGGTTCAGTATTCAGGGTATTATTCAAAATACGAACTGCAGCGTCTGGTTCAGGATTCAGCGTATTATTCAAAAATATGCAGGGTATTATTCAGCGTCTGGTTTAGGATTAGCTTATTATTCAAAATACGACCTGCAGCGTCTGGTTCAGGATTCAGCGTATTATTCAAAATACGACCTGCAGCGTCTGGTTCATTATTCAGGGTATTATTTAAAACACAACCTGCAGCGTCTGGTTCATTATTCAGGGTATTATTCAAAATACAACCTGCAGCGTCTGGGTCAGGATTCAGGGTATTATTAAAAAATGTCCAGGGTATTATTCAGCGTATGGTTCAGTATTCAGGGTATTATTCAAAATACGATCTGCAGCGTCTGGTTCAGAATCAGCGTATTATTCGAAAATACCCAGGGTATTATTCAGCGTCTGGTTCATTATTCAGGGTATTATTCAAAATACGACCTGCAGCGTCTGGTTCAGGATTCAGCGTATTATTCAAAATACGACCTGCAGCGTCTGGTTCATTATTCAGGGTATTATTCAAAATACGACCTGCAGCCTCTGGTTCAGGCTTCAGAGTATTAATAAAAAATGTCAAGGGTATTAATCAGCGTATGGTTCAGGATTCAGCGTATTATTCAAAATACGACCTGCAGCGTCTGGTTCAAGATTCAGCGTATTATTAAAAAATATCCAGGGTATTATTCTGCGTCTGGTTCATTATTCAGGGTATTATTCAAAATACCTGCAGCGTCTGTTTCAGGATTCAGCGTATTATTAAAAAATATCCAGGGTATTATTTAGCGTTTGGTTCAGAATACAGCGTATTATTCAAAATACGACGTGCAGCGTCTACTTCAGGATTCAGCGTATTATTCAAAATACGACCTGCAGCGTCTGGTTCATTATTCAGGGTATTATTCAAAATATGTCCAGGGTATTATTCAGCATATGGTTCAGGATTCAGGGTATTATTCAAAATACGACCTGCAGCGTCTGGTTCAGGATTCAGCGTATTATTAAAAAATATCCAGGGTATTATTCAGCGTCTGGTTCATTATTATTCAAAATATGTCCTGCAGCGTCTGGTTCATTATTATTCAAAATACGGTCCGCAGCGTCTGGTTCAGGATTCAGGGTATTATTAAAAAATGTCCAGTGTATTATTCAGGGTATGGTTCAGTATTCAGGGTATTATTCAAAATACGACCTGAAGCGTCTGGTTCAGGATTCAGCGTATTATTAAAAAATATCCAGGGTATTATTCAGCGTCTGTTTCATTATTCAGGGTATTGTTCAAAATACGACCTGCAGCGTCTGGTTCAGGATTCAGCATATTATTCAAAATACGAGCTGCAGCGTCTGGTTCATTATTCAGGGTATCATTCAAAATACGATCTGCCGCGTCTTGTTCAGGATTCAGGGTATTATTCAAAAATGTCCAGGGTATTATTCAGCGTATGGTTCATTATTCAGGGTTTTATTCAAAATACGACCTGCAGCGTCTGGTTCAGCATTCAGGGTATTATTCAAAATACGACCTGCAGAGTCTGGTTCATTATTCAGGGTATTCTTCAAAATACGACCTGCAGCATCTGGTTCAGGATTCAGCGTATTATTTAAAAATATCCAGGGTATTATTCAGTGTCTGGTTCATTATTCAGGGTATTAATCAAAATACGACCTGCAGCGTCTGATTCAGGATTCAGCGTATTATTCAAAATACGACTTACAGCATCTGGTTCATTATTCTGGGTATTATTCAAAATACGACCTGCAGCGTCTGGTTCATTATTCAGGGTATTATTCAAAATACGATCTGCAGCGTCTGGTTCAGGATTCAGGGTATTATTCGAAATACGACCTGCAGAGTCTGGTTCATTATACAGAGTATTATTCAAAGTACGACCTGCAGTGATTCAGGGTATTATTAAAAATATCCAGGGTATTATTCAGCGTATGGTTCAGTATTCAGGGTATTATTCAAAATACGACCTGCAGCGTCTGGTTCAGGATTCAACGTATTATTCAAAATACGACCTGCAGCGTCTGTTTCGTTATTCAGGGTATTATTCAAAATACGACCTGCAGCCTCTGGTTCAGGCTTCAGAGTATTAATAGAAAATGTCAAGGGTATTATTCAGCCTATGGTTCAGTATTCAGGGTATTATTCAAAATACGACCTGCAGGGTCGGGTTCAAGATTCAGCGTATTATTAAAAAATATCCAGGGTATTATTCTGCGTCTGGTTCATTATTCAGGGTATTATTCAAAATACGACCTGCAGCGTCTGGTTCAGGAGTCAGCGTATTATTAAAAAATATCCAGGGTATTATTTAGCGTTTGGTTCAGAATACAGCGTATTATACAAAATACGACGTGCAGCGTCTACTTCAGGATTCAGCGTATTATTTAAAATACGACCTGCAGCGTCTGGTTCATTATTCAGGGTATTATTCAAAATACGACCTGCAGCCTCTGGTTCAAGATTCAGGGTATTATCAAAAAATGTCCAGGGTATTATTCAGCGTATGGTTCAGTATTCAGGGTATTATTCAAAATACGACCTGCAGCGTCTGGTTCAGGATTCAGCGTATTATTAAAAAATATCCAGGGTATTATTCAGCGTCTGGTTCATTATTATTCAAAATACGTCCTGCAGCGTCTGGTTCATTATTATTCAAAATACGTTGCAGCGTCTGGTTCAGGATTCAGGGTATTATTAAAAAATGTCCAGGGTATTATTCAGGGTATGGTTCAGTATTCAGCGTATTATTCAAAATACGACCTGCAGCGTCTGGTTCAGGATTCAGCGTATTATTATAAAATATCCAGGGTATTATTCAGCGTCTGGATTATTCAGGGTATTATTGGAAATACGACCGGCAGCATTTGATTCAGGATTCAGCGTATTATTAACAAATATCCAGGGTATTATTCAGCGTCTGGTTCATTATTCAGCGTATTGTTCAAAATACGACCTGCAGCGTCTGGTTCAGGATTCAGCGTATTATTTAAAATACGAGCTGCAGCGTCTGGTTCATTATTCAGGGTATTATTCAAAATACGATCTGTAGTGTCTGGTTCAGGATTCAGGGTATTATTAAAAATGTCCAGGGTATTATTCAGCGTATGGTTTAGTATTCAGGTATTATTCAAAATACGACCTGCAGCGTCTGGTTCAGGATTCAGGGTATTATTAAAAAATGTCCAGGGTATTTAGCGTCTGGTTCATTATTCAGTGTATTATTCAAAATACGACCTGCAGCGTCTGGTTCAGGATTCAGGGTACTATTCAAAATACAACCTGCAGCGTCTGGTTCATTATTCAGGGTATTCTTCAAAATACGACCTGCAGCGTCTGGTTTAGGATTCAGCGTATTATTTAAAAATATCCAGGGTATTATTCAGCGTCTGGTTCATTATTCGGGGTATTAATCAAAATACGACCTGCAGCGCATGATTCAGGATTCAGCGTATTATTGAAAATACGACTTGCAGCATCCGGTTCATTATTCATGGTATTATTCAAGAAACGACCTGCAGCGTCTGGTTCATTATTCATGGTATTATTTAAAATACGACCTGCAGCGTCTGGTTCATTATTCAGAGTATTATTCAAAGTACGACCTGCAGAGTCTGGTTCAGGATTCAGGGTATTTTTAAAAAATGTCCAGGGTATTATTCAGCGTATTATTCAAAATACGACCTGCAGCGTCTGGTTCAGGATTCAACGTATTATTCAAAAATATGCAGGGTATTATTCAGCGTCTGGTTCACGATTCAGCGTATTATTCAAAATACGACCTGCAGCGTCTGTTTCAGGTTATTATTAAAAAATGTCCAGGGTATTATTCAGCGTATGGTTCAGTATTCAGGGTATTATTCAAAATACGACCTGCAGAGTCTGGTTCTGGATTCAGCGTCTTATTTAAAAATATTCAGGGTATTATTCAGCGTCTGGTTCATTATTCAGTGTTTTATTCAATATACGACCTGCAGCCTCTGGTTCATTATTATTCAAAATACGACCTGCAGCGTCTGGTGCAGGATTCAGGGTATTATTAAAAAATGTCCAGGGTATTATTCAGGGTATAGTTCAGTATTCAGCGTATTATTCAAAATACGACCTGCAGCGTCTGGTTCATTATTCAGCGTAATATTAAAAAATATCCAGCATATTATTCAGCGTCTTGTTCATTATTCAGGGTATTACTCAAAGTAGGACCTGCAGTGTGTGGTTAAGGATTCAGCGTATTATTAAAAAATATCCAGGGTATTATTCAGCGTCTGGTTCAGAATACAGCGTATTATTCAAAATACCTCGTGCAGCGTCTAGTTCAGGATTCAGTATTCAAAATACGACCTACAGCGGCTGGTTCATTATTTAGGGTATTATTCAAAATAGTACCTGCAGCGTCTGGTTAATTATTCAGGGTATTATTCAAAATACGAGCTGCAGCGTCTGGTTCAGGATTCAGGGTATTATTCAAAATACCCCTGCGGCGTCTGGTTCAGGATTCAGCGTATTATTGAAAAATATGGAGGGTATTTTTCAGCGTCTGGATCATTATTCAGGGTATTATTCAAAATACGACCTGCAGCGTCTGGTTCAGGATTCAGCGTATTATTCAAAATACGACCTGCAGCATCTGGTTCATTACTCAGAGTATTATTCAAAATACGACCTGCAGCGTCTGGTTCGTTATTGAGGATATTATTCAAAATACGACCTGCAGCGTCTGGTTCAGGATTCAGCGTATTATTAAAAAATGTCCAGTGTATTATTCAGCGTATGGTTCAGTATTGAGTGTATTATTCAAAATGCGATCTGCAGCGTCCGATTCAGGATTCAGGGTATTATTCAAAATACGACCTGTAGCGTCTGGTTCATTATTTAGGGTATTATTCAAAATACGACCTGCAGCGTCTGGTCCATTATTCAGAGTATTATTCAAAATACGACCTGCAGTGTCTGGTTCAGGATTCAGGGTATTATTCAAAGTACGACCTGCAGCGTTTGGTTCAGGATTCAGCGTATTATTAAAAAAAATATCCAGGGTATTTTTCAGCGTCTGGTGCATTATTCAATATATTATTCAAAATACGTCCTGCAGCCTCTGGTTCATTATTCAGGGTATTGCTCAAAATACGACCTGCAGCGTCTGGTTCACGATTCAGGGTATTATTCAAAATACGACCTGCAGTGTCTGGTTCAGGATTCAGCGTATTATTAAAATGTCCAGGGTATTATTCAGCGTCTGGTTCAGTATTCAAGGTATTATTCAAAATACGACCTGCAGCGTCTGGTTCAAGATTCAGCGTGTTATAAAAAAATGTCCAGGGTATTATTCAGCGTCTGGTTCACGATTCTGGGTATTATTCAAAATACGACCTGCCCCGTCTCGTTCAGGATTCAGCGTATTATTCAAAAATGTCCAGGGTATTATTCAGCGTCTGGTTTAGTATTCAGGGTATTATTCAAAATACGACCTGCAGCGTCTGGTTTAGGATTCAGCGTATTATTTAAAAATGTCCAGGGTATTATTCAGCGTCTGGTTCAGCATTCAGGGTAGTATTCAAAATACGACCTGCAGCATCTGGTTCAGGATTCAGCGTATTATTAAAAAATGTCCAGGGTATTATTCAGCGTCTGGTTCAGTGTTCAGCGTATTATTCTGGGTATTATTCAAAATACGACTAGCGTATTATTCGGCTTCTGGTCCAGGATTCAGGGTATTATTAAAAAATGTCCAGGGTATTATTCAGCGTCTAGTTCAGTATTCAGCGTATTATTCAGGGAATTATTCAAGATACGACCAGCGTATTATTCAGCGCCTGGTTCAGGACTCATGGTATTATTCAAAAAATTTCCTGGATATTATTCAGCGTCTGGATTATTAAAAAATGGCTAGGGTATTATTCAGTGTTTGGTTCAGTATTCAGTATGTTAACATGTTTAAGGTTTCAGCGTACGCAGTTGAAACTGATGTTTATGCTACATGTTCTGTTTTATTTGGCAATTGCCATTTATTCTTGAATTACCTTCGTATATAGGTATAGGTTTAGTTACGGGTATATGCATCAGCGATAAGTATTGTTGTAAAATTTATAGTGATAATGCATCCGTAATTAGTGCATCTGTAAAAGCCATTTTTGCCGACGCTTATGTTTTTATAAGCGTAGCTTGATAAAGTGTTGAAAATCCGTGCTCGATATATGAACTTTGAAAAAAAATCAAACCTAACGATTTCCGATATTTTTTATTGACTCAGGACTAAATCAAAGGTTCAAAATTTAGTTCCGGATTTCAATATATGCCAGTTCAAGTTTCAGTTCACGATGCATGGTTGAAATTAGGATTCAAACTGAACAAAATCAGAGATCAGTCCATGATTAAGGAAACACTACAACATTCTAAATTTAGTGTAGTTCTTGATTCAGTCTACGGGGCAGGATTCTAAATTAATCAGTTCAAGATTTGGTTCGCGGTTTGGGATAAAGTTCAGAGTTCAGTCAGTGTTTCAGCATTCACTTTAAGCTGCAAACGTAATCACATAATTATTCAGTTAATATAATTATATGCAAGTTGTCCTTTCACGATACCATATTGTAGACTAAGTTCCTCATTTCCTCGAATTGTTTGCTCCCTGTCTCTTGGTCTACGTCGGTTGATGTGTGCTCGGAGGAGGATGTGCTTCGCTTGCCGGGTCTTGCCAATCAGCTGTTTCGGTTTCACACTTTTGAGGTTTAGATATACTGACGACGTTTTAATAACAGAAAGCCTCAGTGTCACTAAACTTGGTATAGTTGCGCTTATATTGCAAACCGCTGTGTCGGTATCTCTGCTGGTGGATGTTTCCTTCGTCCCCTAGGATATCATCTGCTCAGAATCAGTTCCTAAGTGCTGATGTTGTACTGCGGTGTTAACGTCAGTACTGAATTAAATTACTATATTATACCTTAACATTTGCAGTAGTACAAATTCTAAATTCTTCTAAAACTAAGCTTGATTTGTCATAGTGACGTGTATCTTAGCGGATTTGTTCGCCATTTTTTGGGGTGGAGTTTACCTGTTGCAGGTCTCGCTGCCTGGGACACTCTCCTTGCTGAAGCCCGGGATTGCCGTGGTGCGTGGGCCATGGTGGCTGAGGTGGCACGGTGGGGGACGCACGTTAATCGATCGGTAGGCGTCTCTTGCCTGATGTCTGCGGTTGGACATTCTCATGATTTACGTAGATTGATGTATGCTCGGAGGGGGATGTGCTTCGCTTGCCGGGTCTTGCCAATCATGATTTTCGGTTACAAACTTTTGGGCCTCTGTGTCGCTAAATTTGGTACAATTACGCTTATATTAATCTTGTTTGACAGCTAGTGGAGTTTGCCAACCATGGAAATACAAAGGATCTAGGTAAAATAAGAACTATTGATGGTTTATATATATTTCTTTTGACAAACCGCAAACTATTGTGGTGTACATAACAGGCATACGTAAAAACAAACAGATGGACGAACAATCTGGATGAAGTAATCTGATTGGCTGATAATTTGAAAAGGGTGTGGCATCTTAATTTATTCTCAATTTTGTTTTCAGGTAAAAATAAAAATATCATCAATTTGTCATCTGCTGAATTTGCCTATAGAGTGGTAAAGGCTAGATAACCAAAGTTCGGACTGAAAAAAGAATGGGACACAGGCTTTACTTAAAATTATTGATGTCAGGAAGTTATAAATACTGTAACGAAAGATAGGCAATTATGATAAATTGCCTACCTTGGCAAAATTGGTAACTTCCTTACACTAGCAAAGCCTGTCACAACGGCTACAGATGACATTCTAAGATTTTTTTTTCAGAGAAAACAAGACTCAACACTACATGTAAATCCTCTATTAAGCAGACAATTTACATGAAATATCAAGTAACTTCCTTACACTAGCAAAGCCTGTCACAACGGCTACAGATGACATTCTAAGATTTTTTTTCAGAGAAAACAAGACTCAACACTACATGTAAATCCTCAATTAAGCAGACAATTTACATGAAATATCAAGAAATATAAAGAATAATTCTGATAGTGCCTCAAAGGTTAACATTTTTTTTTCTGTCCAAATATTAGATAATCTATGATAATATCACTGCTGCATATTTCATAGATCTTGTTCTGTCCTGGTTTCCATGGTTGATGTCAGGAAGTTACAAATACTGTAACCGAAGATAGGCAATTCTGATAAATTGCCTACCTTGGCAAAATTGGTAACTTCCTTACACTAGCAAAGCCTGTCACAACGGCTACAGATGACATTCTAAAATTTTTTTTCAGAGAAAACAAGACTCAACACTACATGTAAATCCTCTATTAAGCAGACAATTTACATGAAATATCAAGAAATATAAAGAAAAATTCTGATAGTGCCTCAAGGGTTAACAATTTTTTTTCTGTCCAAATATTAGATAATCTATGATAATATCACTGTTGCATATTTCATAGATCTTGCAACTCGAATGGATTTCAATAAATAGCTGCCATTGTCTACCAAATAGGTTGCAGTCGAGTAGTTTAACTTCAACGCTTAGCATGCTGAGTAAAATTTTCAGATGAAGTTTTGAAATATTTTTCTTATATTCATCAGAAAATAGGCTTTGGCATTTCATGCAAATTGTGTCCAGAAAATTTACATGGAATGCCAAATCTTGTTTCTATGAAAAATAAGAAATATGTCCAGAAATAAGTCCAGAGAGAGTGGTAAAGGAAGGTTAAAATGATATTTTAACCTTATACCTTTTTGCACTTAAACAGCAATAAAAAATGCTTTTTATTTTCTCATCTGGATCTACACTGTTTGCACAGTATCTGTTTTGATCTGCAGGGATGAAAAGGTTACGGTGAACAGAGATCTCAACACTCTCCTCCCTTTCAAAGGGAGACCATTCCAGCGGAACAGATCCTTTCCTGGTTTATAAACCCCTCTTCAAAAGGGGGCTATTCTGATCAGAAAGTATGTTCCTTCCATTTAGAGTAGCCCTGTATGAGAAGAGAGGTAAAGTGGGCTCACGTGGACTCCCGTGGACTCCCCAATCAACTTGAATAAACCTGGTCGCTGACATCAAGATCCACAATAGGGAATAATTCCTTACTGAGACAGCCAAGAAAAAGGGCCTAACCCTAATCCTAACCTGTCCAGCCCCTACTCACCACACCCCTAACCCTATCACTAACCCTAACTCTAGCTGAAAATCATTAGAATTAACCGCAATCCCTAAAGTAACCGCAATACTTAGCCACGGCCTCTAACCCTGGCCCCAGCCCAAAACCCTCACCCTGCCGAGCCCAAACCCTAACCCTAGTTACGAAACACTGCAATTAAACGCAACCTAAGAATTAACCCCAAGGCTCAGCCTAATCCGCTAGCCCTAGCCCCAGCCTCTAACACTACCCCTGTCCAGCCCCTACTCACCCCAGCCCTAGCCCCTAAAGCTAACCCTAACCTATCGCTAACCCTAACCCTAACTCTAGGTGAAAATCATTATAATTCACGCAACCCCTAAACTAACCGCAACTCTTAGCCACCGCCTGTAACCCTAACCCCTAACACTAGCCCCAGCCTCTAACACTACCCCTGTCCAGCCCCTACTTACCTCAGCCCTACCCCCTAATCATAACCCTAACCTATCAGTAGCCCTAATCCTAGGTAAAATCATTAGAATTAACCGCAACCCCTAAACTAACCGCAACGCTTAGTCACCCTGGCCCCAGCCCAAAATCATCACCGTGCCCAGACTAACCCTAACCCTAGCTAAAAACACAGGAATTAACCGCAACCCCAGAAATAACCGCAAGGCTCAACAGAAGCACCTAACCCTAGCTCCAGCCTGTAACACTACCCATGTCCAGCCCCAACTCACCCCAGCCCTAACACTTAACCCTAACCCTAATCTATCACTAACCCTAACCATAGCTGAAAATCATTAGAATTAACCGCAAGCCCTAAACTAATCGCAAAACAGCAGCAGCGTCTAACCCTAGCCCAGCCCAAAACACGGCCCAAAACACTCACCCTGCCCAGCCCTAACCCTACAACTAACCGCAAGGCTCAGCCAAAGACGCTTACCCTAGCCCCAGCATCTAACACTACCCCTATCCAGCCCCTACTAACCCCAGATCTAACCCCTAACCCTAACCCTAGCTCTAACCCATTTAAAATAAACCACAACCATTAAACTAACTGCAACTCTTAGCCACAGCCTCTGACCTTGGTCCCAGCCCAAAACACTCACCCTGCCCAGCCCTACCCCTAACCATAGCTACAAAAACATTGGAATTAACCACAACCCCAAAACCAACCGGAAGTCTTAAACACACACTCACACTCCAGCCCCAACCCCAAACACTCACCCTGTATAGCCCCAAGGTTGGGGCTACCCTAACCCTAAGGTTACCTTAACCCTAACCCATCCTAGAAGACATCAGAATAAACCGCAACCCCAAAACTAATCGCAATCTTTAGCAGCAGCCTCCAACCCTAACCCAAGCCCCAGCTACTTTACTACCTGTCAAGCCCCTACTACCCTAGCACTAACCCTAACCCTAACCTATCACTAACCCTAACCCTAGGTATAAAACATTAGAATTAATCGCAACCCCAAAACTAACCGCAAGTCATAGACACACCCTCTCAACTAGCCCCGGCCCCAAACAATCACCCTGCATAGCCCGTGGGTTGGAGCTACCCTAACCCTAGGTTTATCCTAACCCTAACCCTAGTTAAAAGACATCAGAATTAACCGCGACCCCCAAATTAACCGCAACCTAAAGCCTCCAACCCTAGCCCCAGCCATAACACTCACCCTGTCAAGCCCTTACTACCCTAGCCCTAACCCCTAACCTTAACCTATCGCTTACCCTAACCCCAGCCCTAGGTATGAAACATTAGAATAAACCACAATCCCCAAACTAACCGCAAGTCTCAGACACCCCCTCTTGCCCTAGCCCCAGCCGCAAAGACTCTCCCTGCATAGTCAATGTTGGGACTACCCTAACTCTAG
Organism: Anodontia alba; assembly: GCA_964016985.1. NCBI lineage: Eukaryota > Metazoa > Mollusca > Bivalvia > Lucinida > Lucinidae > Anodontia > Anodontia alba. The sequence goes on from OZ024821.1 coordinate 55,247,717, forward strand.
GGTAACCCTAACCATAGCTGCAAGGCATCAGAATTAACCACAACCCCAAAACTAACCGCAACCTTTAGTGGCAGCCTCCAACCCTAGCCCCAGCCCCTAAAACTAACCCTGTCAAGCCCCTACTACCCTTGCCCTAACCCCAAACCCTAACCATAACCTATCACTAACACTAACACTAACCCTAGCTGCAAAACATTAGAATTAACTGCAACCCCAAAACTAACCACAAGAGACACACACTCTCACAGTAGCCTTAGTCCTAAACACACACCCTGCAAGCCCTAGGATTGGGGCTTCCCTAACCCTAGGGTGACACTAACCCTAACACTAGCTAGAAGACATCAGAATTAACCGCAATCCTCAAACTGACCGCAAGTCTCAGTCGCACCCTCTCATCCTAGCCCCAGCCCCAAAGACTCATCCTACATAGCCCCTGGGTTGGGGCTACCCTAACCCTAACCCCAACCCTAGCTACAAGGCATCAGAATTAAACGCAACCCCCAAAACTAGCCCAACCCTTTAGTAACAGCCTCCAACCCTAGCCCCAGGCCCTTACACTAGACCTGTCAAACCCTTACTACCCTAGCCCTAAACACTAACCCTAACCCATCACTAACACTAACCCTAGCTACGATACATTAGAATTAACCGCAATCCCAAAAACTAACCGCAAGTCTTAGACACACCATCTCACTCTAGCCCCAGCCCAAACACTTATCCTTATAGCCCCAGGGTTAGGGCTACCCTAACCCTAGGGTTACCCTAACCCTAACCCTAGTTACAAGACATCAGAATTAACCGCAACCCCTAAACTAACCGCAACCTTTAGCGACAGTCTCCAACACTAGTCCCAGCCCCTAACACTTACCCTGTCAAAACCCTACTACCCTAGCCCTAACCCCTAACCCTAACCTATCACTAACCCTAACCCTAACCCTAGGTACAAAACATTAACAGTAACGGCAACCCCAAAAGTAAACGCAAGTCTTAGACACACCATCTCGCGTTAGCCCCAGCCAAAACACTCACCCTGCATTGCCCCTGGGTTGGGCTACCTTAACCCTCGGTTTATCCTAACCCTAACACTAACCCTAACCCTAGTTGAAAGAGATAAGAATTAACCGCAACCCCAAAACTAACCACAACATTTAGCTACAGCCTCCAACCTTAGCCCGAGCCCCTAACACTAACCCTGTCAAGGCCCTACTACCCTAGTCCTAATCCCTAACCCTAATATAACCTAACCTATCACTAACCTAACCCTAGCCCAAGGTACGAAACATTAGAATCAACCGCAATCCCAAAACTAACCGCAAGTCTCAGACACCCTAGCCCCAGCCGCTAAGACCCTCCCTGCCTAGTCCCAGTGCTGGGCTACCCTAACTCTAAAGTTATACTAACCCTAAACCTAACCCTAGCTAGAAGACATCAGAATTAACCGAACCCCAAAACTAACCGCAACCTTTAGCGGCAGCCTCCAACCCTAGTCCCAGCCCCTAACACTAACCCTGTCAAACCCCTACTACCCTAGCCTCAAACCCTAACCTTTACCCTAACCCTAACCCATCACTTACACTAGCCCTAACCCTAGCTACGAAACATTAGAATTAACCGCAATCCAAAAACTAACCGCAAGTCAGACACACATTCTCACCCTAGCCTCAGCCCCAAACACTCACCCTGCATAGCCCCTGGGGTGGGGCTATCCTAACCCTAGAGTAGAACGTCTCCGCGTGCTTTACCATAGTGCAGATTATATTTCATTTCCTTTGGGATCATTGGACCCATTGTGGTATATTTGAAAATGGAGTTCTGCTCGTATACGTTAGAGGGCGTACGTAGTGTTGCAAACTTCATTACTGCTTATGAAGAGACTCAATAAAACCGAGACTCCCATTTTCTAATCCGTAGTGTGTTTTTTGTTTCCAAAGGCAATCTTTTTGACGTTTATTTACCCTAACCCTAACCCCAACCCTAGCTACAAGGCATCAGAATTAACCGCAACCCCAAAACTAACTGCAACGTTTAGCGGCAGCCTCCGACCCTAGCCCCAGCCCCTAACACTAGTCCTATCAAGCCCCTACTACCCTAGCCCTGATCCTAACCTATCACTAACCCTTATCCTAACTCTAGGAACAAAACATTAGAATTAACCACAACCCCAAAACTAACCGCAACCTTCAGCGGCAGCCTCTAACCCTAGTCCCAGCCTCTAACATTTACCCTGTCCAGCCCCTGCAAACCCTAGCCCTAACCCCTAATCCTAACCTATCATTAACCCTAATCCTACCCTAGCTACAAAACATTAGAACTAACCGCAACCCCTAAACTAAACGCAACACAGCCGCAGCCTCTAACCCTAGCCCCTTACCCTAACCCTATCTAGCCCGTACTAACCCTTACCCAAACCCTTAACACTACTAACCTAAACTCGTACACCTAACATCACCTCGGGCTAGGCGCAACAGCCCGACTGAGATTTACCTTAACGGTAACTCTTAGCTGCTGCCACAAAACCCTTACCCTAAATCTGACCTAACCTAACCGTACCTAACCCTAAACCTAATTCTAACACTCAGAGATCCCTAACCTACTCATATGTAATAATGAGACTAACTGGCCAATTACACAGCACCGTTACCCTAACCCTAGCCCTGAATATTACACGTGCGGTTAAGACACACCTGTCGTTTCAGCGGTCGAAACCACTCTTAAGAGTACGCGTAATGGGTTTCAAAAAAATGAATTACTCTCAGGGCTTCCCGCTGCTTCAGCGATATTCAGACCGAACAAGCCGGGGGCGGGGGCGGGCGGGGGCGGGGGCGGGGGCGGGCGGGGGCGGGCGGGGGCGAGGGCGAGCGGAGGCGGGGGCGGGCGGGGGCGGGGGCGGGCGGGGGCGGGCGGGGGCGGGGGCGGGCGGGGACGGGGGGCGGGCGGAGGCGGGGACGGGGTGCGGGCGGGGACGGGGGCGGGCGGGGGCGGGGGGTGAGTGTCGAGGGTGGGGGGATGGCACACCTGAGGCTTCTCCGCTTCTTGAGCGTTGTTGAGAGCGGGCACACTGTGTCTTTTCGACCCAATTTCGGATAGTTTATTTTTTAAGAAAATGCGAACCTAATCTTTTTTTCGGTTGTGTGCTTACTTCGGGGCGATTTTGGACTCCGGGGACTTCCCCGCTACTTTAGCGCTATTAAGCCCGTACAGATCTGGTGGCGACATGCTCGGGGCTTCCCCGCTACTTGAGCGATGTTGAGATCGGGCGCACTGGGTCTTTTGAAAAAAAAAAAGGTGTGTGTGGTTAATTCAGAGCAAGTTTGGACTAGGTTTATTTTGGAATTAAATTCGAACAGTCGTTTTTTAGTGTGGTTACTTCTGGGCGATTTTGGACTCCGGGGACTTCCCAGCTGCTTCAGCGCCACTGAGTCCGGACAGGCCAGGCGGGGGACACTCCCGGGGCTTCCCCGCTTCTTGAGCGATGTTGAGACCGGGTACGTTGGGTCTTCAACCCAATTTCGGGGGCGATTTTGGACCCCGGGAACTTCTCCGCTGCTTTAGCGCTATTGAGGCCGTACAGGCCTGGTGGCGACCACGCTACTTGAGCGATGTTGAGACCGGGCACACTGGATCTTTTGAAATCAATTTTGGTATGTGTTGTTAATTCAGAGCAATTTTGGACTTGGTTCATTTTGGAATAAAATGCAAACTTTACTTGATCATTTTTGGTGTGGTTACTTCTGGGCGATTTGGGACTCCCGGGACTTCCCTGCTGCTTGAGGGCCATTGAGCCCAGACAGGCTGGGCTGGGACATCCTCGGGGCTTCCCAGATTCTTGAGCGATGTTGAGACCGGGAATATGCTGAATCCTGAACAAGTCGCTGAATAATAACTTGGGCAATTTTGAAAAATATGCTGAATACCGAGCCAGACGCTGAATAATACCCTGGACAATTTTTAATAATACGCTGAATCCTGAACCAGACGCTGAATAATACCCTGGACATTTTTTAATAATACACTGAATCCTGAACCAGACGCTGCAGGTCGTATTTTGAATAATACCCTGAATCGTGAACCAGGCGCTGAATAATACCGTGGACATTTTAGAATAATATGCTGAATCCTGAACCAGATGCTGCAGGTCGTATTTTGAATAATACCCTGAATACTGTACAAAACGCTGAATAATACCCAGGACATCTTTTAATAATACCCTGAATCCTGAACCAGACGCTGCAGGTCGTATTTTGAATAATACCCCGAATAATTAACCAGATGCTGCATGTCGTATTTTGAATAATACGCTGAATCCTGAACCAGACGCTGCAGGTCGTATTTTGAATAATACCCTGAATCCTGAACCAGACGCTGCAGGTCGTATTTTGAATAATACGCTGAATAATGAACCAGACGCTGAATAATACCCTAGATATTTTTTAATAATACGCTGACTCCTAAACCAGACGCTGCAGGTGGTATTTTGAATAATACCCTGAATACTGAACCATACGCTGAATAATATCCTGGACATTTTTTAGTAATACACTGAATCCTGAACCAGACGCTGCAGGTCGTATTTTGAATAATACCCTGAATAATGAACCAGACGCTACAGGTCGTATTTTGAATAATACGCTGAATCCTGAACCAAAAGCGGCAGGTGGTATTTTGAATAATACCCTGATTACTAAACCATACGCTGAATAATACCCTGGACATTTTTTAATAATACCCTAAATCCTGAACCGGACGCTGCAGGTCGTATTTTGAATAATACCCTGAATAATGAACCAGACGCTGCAAGTCGTACTTTGAATAATACCCTGAATAATGAACCAGACGCTGTAGGTCGTATTTTGAATAATATCCTGAATACTGAACCGTACGCTGAATCCTGAACCGTGAATAATGAACCGTGAATCAGATGCTAACTTTACGCTCGTAAAAAAAATGTACATACACATACATATACATATATATACAGCCTTGATGACATGCTATGATATATTACATTCGCTTACAAATAGTCCAATGGATTTCAAAATAGTATCGTCTGTAGATGCCATTAGTTTGATGAACTGCTCTTTTTTAGACTCAAATGAATGGTTATTTAGAACAGCCACGTTTTGAAACATTTTATTTCGCAGATCTTTCTAATACTAAATGCTAGGGCCCAGTCTATGTAGCAGTCAATATTAGAGTATCGCTTCCCCCACCCCCCCCCCCCCATTCCCCCTTATAGATGATTTCGGATATAGTATGTTCGGCCTAGGCTATGGATGGCGACATGTAATTATGTATGCGGGCTAGAAAACAGACGATCATAGTTGATTTTTTTACATAGCATAATGTTCTTATCGTTGAGTATTGCGATAATGTATATAATTACAACCTTTCATAAATTATAACATTTTTTCACTGTACTACGATCTATAGGGAGCTAAGTAATGCATGATAGATTAGTTTCCCAGCGTATTGATGCTTTGCATCAATGTTTTCTTGTAATATTTTGTCCAGATATATCAGTATGAATGACCATGTCCACTTGTTGAGCTAAATTAAGTGTTCATTTTTAAGAGTAAGGCTGTATTTTGTATTTTTATTTGTTCATTTGTATACCCAGCAAACACACAACGTCGCATCAACGTCGTTACAACGTCGTGACGTTGCAGCGACGTTGTAAAGACGTTGTAACCATGTTGTGTGTTTGCTGGGTACAGAGTTTAACTCTCCAAATGAAATGAACACAACAAATCCTCAAATTGATTGTTTGTCTTGTGGAAATATACCAGAATATGTAAAACACAATACAGCTGTATTTTGTCATCAGATTTTAGCACATGTATTAAGATACACATGGTGTAACTTTTTAAAGCAAACCCAGTATTTTGTTCTTATTTCTTGCAAGTTATATAATAGTTACATTATTAAATGACTTAAGTACCAAGAATCCTTAGATAAATGGATTATCTGATGACTATTCTCCATTGTTTAAGCTTTTCAAGAAATAGATACATTTGTTTTTTGAAGTCCATTTACTACACATGCTTAAGCTGTCCAGTTTGTGTGTGTAAATAATAGGCCCAGTATTCTGTTTCTTTTTTTTGCCAGGCAAAAATAGTGATGAATGCAAGAAATGTAGATAAATTAGTTGTCTGACAGAAATTAGTCAAAAATATTCTGATTTAAGAAATGGTTACATGTTTTACTGATTTCAATGTATGTTTAACATTGTAAATTAGGCCCAGTATCTCTTGCTAGACAGATAATTTGTACCTTTTGAAATGGATAAAAAAACAACAACCTTAAAATGTATTAACATCAAGAGAAACGGACCAGAAATGTCTACATTTCAGAGCTTCAGATTAAGGAGTGCCTCGGTACATATTTTCTTATTTCCCCTAGTAAACATATACTGTGTGTACTTACTAGAACTTCTAGAAACATCTTGATAGCATGCTTTCAATCTGTACCCAGATTGTATCTTTTGAAAGAATTGAGAAGACGTGGCGCATACAAGAACCACAACTCTAGGTCCAACAGTTATTTAGTCATCGGCCCTGACAGTATTTGGTAACAGAAACCTTGATCATGATGACTCCAACACCCTTTCAGATATATTGATTAAACTTAACCGTACATTCATTTAATGGTGTTATTATTTCAAGTGCCAGAGTTTGCACTTTACAATCACCTTTTGTATTCCTCTTCCTCATGATTCTAATTTATACCTCATTGAAGGTTAGATATTTACCGGTATTCGTATCCCGTTTATAACAATTTCTTACTTTACGTTTCTTTGGACTTGTATTAGACTTAGTTATGTATTGTCGGTTGTTGCTTTACTCTGTATGCATCGGTCCTACCGCCTGTTTGCATTGCTACCTATGCCTTTAATAGCCGGTACGAATACTGCTTTTTATCTAATGGTATTACTTCCTATACAACTATATGAGTATCACTAACAGATTAAAAATTACTATTTCTCCTATTAGGCTACATTCTGCTTCTTCGTTCTACTGCTAGATTTAACTCTCTGTTACCTACTGTTAACGTTTCACCTTTGAAACTTCACTCTGTATCATCTATAAATTTATATGGCGCTTCCAATTATAATATTTTCAGTAATCACCTTACAATTAGACTTTCTCCAATTAAATCTCCTATACTTCTAAAATATAAGAATCCGTATAAAAGGAACAGTATGTACCCTAATATTTCTAAGTGCAATGCCAAGAGTTGCACCTGTTGCAATCATTTAATTTGTCGGTCAACTATAATTTCCTCAGTTAATCATAGACAATTTTCAGTTGTAAACAACTCTGATTTAAACTGAAAATCAGAGGATGTTATATATGTTCTCACTTGCAGCGAAGGAGGCTGAGGAATGCAGTATGTTGGACAGACCAAACGGGCCCTTAAAACAAGGTTTAAGGAACATTTGCTTAAAATCAAAAAAGCAAAGAAAATTGATACATTTCTTTATCAACATTTCCGGAGTAGTGGTCATTCATGATCATCTATTAAAGTTTTGGTTCAACCTGTTGAAAAAATTATACACAAGTCCAATTCTACCGAAAGATTCAAAAATATTTTAAGACATGAACTTGAACTTAAATGGATTAAACGTTTACAAACCCCTTTTCCACTTGGATTTAATGATAATATTCACAATGAAGGAAATATTTCTAAAATGCCGGATTTCGATGCTTTTTCTCTTTTAGATATTAAAAAAACGTAATAAACGATCCCATGTTAAGCGCAAAAATGGCAATTTTAAACGAAAACATAAAACTGTTTTATCTCTTTTTGATTTAAATATTCTCTTAAATTCTGGACGTCATCAAATGCTTTCTAAACTAGCTTCACTGTCTGTTTCTTCATTACGTAAGTTAGATTATGAGGCGAATAAATTTTATGATAGAAAACATAATTTGTATGAAGCAGCTCTCCTTACTAGATGTTATACGCAACATGCTCTTCGTCCTTACATTGATTCTGAAATTAACCACATTAGACACTTCATCAAAATTCCATTCATTAATAAAGGTATTGACTTTATAGATTTACCTAGCATATTTCGAGATAATAATGTTATATCAGCTATACCTTCATATTTCGTAAACACGGAATCTCCTATTATTTGTTATAAATATAACAAACCTATCCGTAATACTATACTTAATTTCAATAAATTAGTTTCTGATCTTGATCTTGAAATTAGTTCCCCTTATTCTTGAGATTGTAAAGATTCAAAATTTTGTTATCAACCAGCGGGTTATATTGTCACTGGTAACTTGAAGATTATAACTGATTCACGAATCCGTTCAGTTATTTCAAAAGGACCTAAATATAGATTCCCAGCCCACATTGATTTCAATAAATGTCGGGAAACAATCGCCAGTGCTTTAAATGATTATTGTATGCGTTGGTGTAAACGGGAGCATGTTGAGTCTAATGCTTTAAATAATTGGAAATCAAAGATTTTTAAGATCATTGATGAACGTGTGTTATTTTACTCTAATAACCTTGATCTTCTCCCTCCTAAGCCAAAATTATCTTTTCGATATTTGAAATAAGATATCCAAGAATTTCATAGGAAGTATGTTTTGGCTCCAGCTGATAAAGCTGCTAATAATGTTGTTGTTGTGTGACGACTTTATTATATCAATACTCTAAAGCAAGAACTTGGTAGTACCAAAACATATGAACGGATTTCTACTGACGAGAGATCTATTGTCAATACCCATTCTATCGATATTACTGCTAAGTTTGCAGTGAGTATTAAAGAAAAGCAAGACAGACTTCCTACGTTATATTGGTTACCGAAACTTCATAAACGACCTTATAAAGCACGTTTCATTGCTAATTCTAGTTCTTGTACGACTACTATTTTGTCCAAACTGCCAACTTCATGCCTTACTGCTGTTAAAAAACATTGGATTAGATACTATGATACTGTTTACGAAAGGGACGGAATTAACTATTTTTGGTCAATTAAAAATTCTAATAATGTTCTCAATAAATTTAAATCTAAAAACTTCCAGGCTTCTAAATTGTCTACATATGATTTTTCTACACTGTATACTACGTTACCTCATCATCTTATAAAAGATAAACTTATTGATTTAATTAACCGAACGTTTATTCGGGAGAATACCCAATATTTGGCTTGCAACGAAGAATGTGCTTTTTTCACTTCTGATGTGTATAATAATCACAATTTATGGTCGTGTCAAAAAGTCTGTGATGCCCTTGTTTATCTTTTGGATAACATTTTTATTAGATTTGGAACTAAACTTTATAGACAAACTATTGGTATTCCGATGGGAACTAATTGTGCTCCTCTTGTTGCAGATTTGTTTCTTTTTTGTTATGAGAGAGATTTCATGAAGTCTCTCTCACGTGAAAATCAGGCTGACATTATTGAGGCTTTCAATTCAACTTCAAGATACCTTGACGATTTATTAAATATCGACAATATTTACTTTGACCAAATGGTGGACCGGATATATCCTACAGAACTCCAATTAAATAGAGCAAATTCTTCCGATACCGAGGCACCTTTTTTGGATTTGAATCTATGTATATCTAATGGTACAGATTCCACCAAAATTTATGATAAACGGGACGATTTTGATTTTGATATAGTCAATTTCCCTTTTCTGGATGGCGATGTCCCCCGGCGTACCTCATATGGGGTATACATATATCAACTTATAAGATTCGCCAGAGCTTCTTCAAATCTTAATGACTTTAACTACCGTAATAAAGCCCTTACTGCCAAACTTCTTAGGCAGGGCTATCGTTATTTTAAACTTCGTAAGGCGTTTTCGAAATTTTATCGCAGACACAGTGCCTTGTTAGAAAAATTAAGCGTCAGTCTGAAAACACTTCTGCAACAAGGTATATCGGAACCCGAATTTTACGGTGACTTAGTATACAGATTTAGAAAAATTGTAGGTAAATCTAACTTTTCGGAGCAATTCAGAAAACTTATTAACCGTTATAAAAGAATTGGCTATAGCCTGGATATTATGCGGCAGACTGCATGCCTAGTTGTCAACCCAATCATTGTTGATGGCTATGCTTCACTCTTTAATTGCACGACGGCGGTTCGGGCCTCAGACTCAATGACGGCCTCTTCGTAAAACTTTAACCAGTGGGTTGGGGCTTGACGATATGTCTTTGGCTTGGCCCGCCGTGGTTCAACTATTGGTTTTCATTTACTCTGGCATACAGTAGAATTAGCCATGAGTACTCATTTTTGTTTATTATAGTGATTAATTTGATTTTTATGTTTTCGCTTTGATGCATTGACTGAGTTGGGAGCCTTTATGCGAACCGAATTTTTATGTATTTCTGTATTAAGAGTAGCATCGGGACCCAGGGTGAAGTTAGCTAGCTGTAAAAGTGCTTTAAACACCCCGGTGGTTTGCTCTACCGACCGTTCTAAGCCGGTGGTCCCGGTGTTAGTCTTACTCTTTGTTGCTTTGTGGTTTATTCTACGAGGCGATTTGTTATATGTCTTTCCGTGTGTCATTTTGTTCTTGTGTTTTTCAGTCCTTTTAGTTTTGCGATTACCTCGCTTGGGGAAGAGAGAGCTAATCTTGGTACTTTTCGTGCGTTTGTTCGGTTTGTGCTTGTTTAAATTTTGTGATTGTGGCACTCCCTGGACTTTTCTCTTACCTTTTTTTTTTAGTAGGATCGTACGTGAGGTTGAGAATATGTGTTGCATAAAGAAACTACATCTCTAGGTACTGTGGTTTAGATTTATCTCCCCTAATAGAAACCTTGTGATATTGGTAACTCCAACACCTTTTCAGGTATATTGATGATATTTGGTAGGATTGTACATAAGGTTGAGAAAGCATGTCAGACAAAAGAATCACAACTCCAGGTGCCACAGTTTTTAGTCATCTCCCCTAACAGTATTTGATAAAGGAAACCTTATATGATCGCCATAACTTCAACACCCTTTCCGATATATCGATGGTATTTAGGAGAATTGTACAAGAGATTTACAAGATCCACAACTCTAGATACTGCAACTTTTTAGGTATCTCCCCTGTCATTAGTTGGTAATGGAAACCTTGTAATCGCCGTAACTCCAACATCCTTTGAAATATATTGATAATACTTGGTAGGATTGTACAGGAGGTGAGAACTTAGAATGTTGCAGGTTTTTAGTTCACTCCCCTGAAAGTGTTGTTCGTCTGTCATTACTGAAAATGACCAATCCTAATTGTGATGTGTTATTATTTGTGTGTTCTAAGATGGCTGATGAGACCAATCTTAGCTCTAATCTGCCTGTTGCAGAGCTTTCTTCCTCAGACAACAACTCTCTTGTTGTCTGAGGAAGAAAGCTCTGTTGGTGATGCCTTAGCTCTGCCTTTCCACTGTGCACGTTTCTGCTCTGCTCGGCTTCGCTGATTCTTTTTGCTTCGTATTCACCAGCTCCCCTTTTTATGAGTCCTCGCCACTTTGTACGATTCTGTTCCCATGACTCTGTTGGTATGTTGAAGTCTTTAAGGGAGGCTTTGAGGGCGCTTCTTCTGACCACCATGGGAGCGTTTTCCTACTTGAAGTTCTCCATAGAGGATTTTCTTTGGCAAACGTACATCAGACATTCTGGTAACATGGCCTGTCCATCTTAACTGTGCCAATTTCAGAAGAGTATGTATACTCTGCATCCCTGCCCTTTTCAGAACTTCTGTGTCTTGAATCCTGTCTTGCCATTTGATCTTTAGAAGTTTTCTAAGACAGCTTGTATGGAAGTGGTTCAGTCTTTTGGCATGCCGTTGGTAAACTCTCCAAGTTTCGCATGCGTATAATAGTGTTGGCAGCACTACCGATCTATATACTTTCAGCTTTGTGTCAAGTCTGATTCCACTTCGGTCCCAAATACTTCCATGTAGCCGGCCAAATGCTGCACTAGCTTTGGCAATTCTAGCATTGACTTCATCAATGTGCACAACTCTAGACAATGTGCTTCCAAGGTAGGTGAACTTGTCTACCACTTGCAGTCGTTGACCTTTCACTGTGATGGTAGGCTCCTTGTAAGGCTTTCCAGGTGCTGGCTGATATACTACCGCAGTCTTTTTGATGCTGATTGTGAGATCATAACTGTCACATGAATCAGATACTTGATCCACACCTTTTTGCATTTTCTCTTCTGTTGGAGCACCCTTTGCCATGTCATCAGTAACGAGGAACTCGTCTAGCACCTCTGTCTACACCTTAGATTTAGCTTGCAACCTTCTTAGGTTGAAAAGTTTCCCATCAAAACGATACCTAATAGGTATACCATTGTCACCATCCAGGAAAGCATCTGTAAGCATGGCAGAAAACATCATGCTGAATAGTGTTGAAGCTAGTACACAGCCTTGCTTAACTCCATTTGTCACAGGAAATGGATCAGAAAACTCGCCATCATTTTGGACCCTTGCATGCATACCATCATGGAACTGCCGCACCATTGCTATGAATTTGGCAGGACAACCAAACTTTGCCATAATTTTCCAAAGTCCCTCACGACTGACTGTGTCAAATGCTTTGGTAAGGTCGACAAAGGTCATGTAGAGGTCCACATTCTGTTCCTGGCATTTTTCTTGAAGCTGTCGTACTGTGAAGATCATGTCTATTGTTCCTCTGTTTTTCTTGAATCCACACTGGCTTTCTGGTAGAAGCCCTGACCGTTCCAGGTGTTTATTCAATCGGTTCAGTAGGACCCTAGCAAGAATCTTCCCAGCAATTTACAATAAAGAGATGCCTCGACGATTGTCACAGACTTGAGGATTCCCTTTCCTTTTAAATAGGTGGATAATTGTTGCATCCTTGAATTCTTGAGGGATGGCTTCTTTTCTCCACATAATGTGAAATAACTCTGTCTGTTTCTCTGCAACTGGAGTACCTCCTACTTTGTAGATCTCTGCAGGTATTGCATCTGATCCTGGAGCCTTGCCAGATGACAGGAGTTTTATTGCTTTCACTGTTTCAGAGACGGTTGGGAGCTCATCAAGCAGCGGAGTACATTCCACCTGTGGTAGTCTGTTGATAGCTTCATCATTGATAGATGATGGCCGATTAAGGACACCATCAAAGTGTTCAGCCCATCTTTTCAAGATAGCTTCTTTGCCTGAAAGTATTTGTCAATGGAAACCATGTGATTGTCATAACTCCAGCGCCATGGAAGATATGTTGATGGTACTTGGTAGAATTGTACATGAGGTTAAAAAGGTGTGTTGCATGTAAGGACGTCAACTCTGGACGCTGTTTTATTATTATTATTATCTCCCCTGACAATATTTGGTAATAGATACCTTATGATCACTATAACTCAAACACGATCACTATAACTCCAACACCCTTTCAGATATATATCCTTGCTGATACTTTGCAGAATGTACTAAAGGTGTGTTCTGTGAATATACAATACGTATATGTACAACCTTATTAGCTTTCAGTCAGGGGATTTCCCATCTTTTCTGATGGCTATTTTAGCTCACCTGGGCCGAAGGCTCCGTGGGAGCTTATAGGATAGAAGGTCATCGGTCTTATTTCCATCGTCTCACGTTCTTCCCTTCTTCCGTCCAAACCTTTGACCAGTTATAAGCTATATCTTCACAGTCTGCAGGAAGATCTCAATCATTTCTCATCGATAGAGTGCTGGAACATCAATGACATAAGCTTTTAATGGAAATCCAATGAAAATTTTGGTTGCTATAACAAACACAAGGTCCCATAGACTTACAATGGGAAAATGCTTGTCATCACCACATCTCCGTCAGTTTGATTGGATATTCCTGAACCTAGGAGATAAGATAGATATGGATGAGATCTCGGACAAGTTCAAAATCTGGCCACATTTGGATAATTAATCTTTGATTGCTAAAAAAGCCTCTGTTTGACTTTGTCATCAGTGTAACTTGTTCAGTTTTGATTGGATCTTCCTAAATCTTGAAGATAAGGTGGACATGGATGAAATTTCAGACAAGTTCGAAATCTGGCCAGATTTGATCATTAGTCTTAGAGTTACTTCCTAATGATCACTGAAAAAGCCTCTGGTTGACTTTGTCATCAGTACAACTCATTTAGATTAGATTGGATCTTCCTAAAACTTGCAGATAAGGTGGACGTCTTTGAAATTTCGGATGAGTGTGGGAACCCTGTCAGGTCGGATCATTGATCTTAGAATTATGCCCCTTTGAATATTGCAAAAGTCTTTATTTGACTTTGTCATCAGCGTAATTTGTTCAGTTTTCATCGGATCTTCCTGAAACTTGCAGATAAGGTGGTTATAGATAAAATCTTGGTTGAGTTCTAAAACCGGATAAATTGGATCATTAATCATAGAGTTACATCACATTGATTGCTGAAAAAGCTTCTGCAGGACATTTTCATCAGAATAGCTCATTAAGTTTTTATGGGATCTTCCTGAAACTTGCAGATCAAGTGAACATGGATAAAATCTCAGACGAATCGAAACCTGGCCAGATCAAATCATTAACCTTAGAGTTACATCACTTTGTTTGCTGAAAAGGCCTGTGTTTGACATTGTCATCTGCATAACTCGATATAATGGACATGGATAAAATCTCGCATGATTCGAAAACTGGCCAGTTTTGGTCACGAGTCTTAGAGTTACGTCCTCTTGGTTGCTGAAAAAGCCTCTGTTGGACTGTCGTCAGCATAACTCGTTCCGTTTTGATCGGATCCTTCTGAAACTTGCAGATAAAGTGGACATGGATGAAATCTCGAGAGTTTGAAACCTGGCCATATTGGATCATTTGTCTTTTGAGTTACATCTCCTTGATTGATGAAAAAGCCTTTATTATACTTTATCATCAGCATAACTTGTTCAGTTTTGATTAGATCATCCTGAAACTTGCAGATAAGGTGGACATGAATAAAGTCTTTGATAAATTCGAAATACAGTTTGGAAACACAATCTAATAGATAGGTCCCTTCAATGCCCTTGACTACTAAAGGCACATAAAGTTAACCTTGTTTGCTGAATAGCTCCATCAGTGACCTTGATTGCTAAAGACACATAAAGTAAACCTGTTTGCTGCATAGCGGCATTATTAAAATTGGATCGTCCTTAAACTCGCAGATGTAGAAGACATGGATAATTTGGAGTTATGTCCTCCAGGTTAATGAACATTGTAGACACTGAGTGACCTTTTAAGCACAGGTGAGTGTTGAGGACCACCATGGTCCTCTTGTTTATAAATGAAGTGTGCAGATAGCTGATACAGACTAAAATCACAGTTGAATTCGAAGCTTGATTTTGGAGTTACAAGTACTTGCTCTTGATTGCTGAAAAAAAGGCTGTTATTGACATTGTTCAAGGCATATAGTCTATTTATGATCTTTAAAATGTGTTCTCTGGTGTAACTGCATTTTAACCACAAATATTTTTCATAGATTAAAGCAGACGCGTCCTCTTATTTCACTTTTGGTTGTATATAAGCTAAAAAGAAAGACATGTGACTTGCGATCCAGTGGTGAAAATCTCACTGAAATATTCCAAATACTAACAGCTATTGAGATTTTAAGTTTTGCTCATAATTCACGAGGAACCAATGACATCATTGGTTTTTATGAACAATTTTTAAAAATGTTCAAAAAAACAAACTTTAATTTTAAAATATTTAAGGAATGTATACAGAGAGAAACAGGTCTCTTCCATATTTATATATTGGGATGCAGTGCTTATACATGAAAGTTAATTTCAAAAAATCAAATTTAAGGCAAACTTTAAAATTAATTTGAATTCCATTATCTGAAGTTATTTTACTGAAATTTTATATACATTTGGTTATGATCTTTCGGAATGTAATTATCAAAAATTTATTTATTCTTGGTAAGTTTTTTTTTTGCAACATAGTGACCCGTGTCTTGCATTTTTAATATCTAAAAAAAGTTTTTGAAATTTAATTATATCAGTTTTGAGGCCCTCCCAGGGAGGCACCTGTTCCCTTATTCCCCTGAAATATTTCAGCATTTTCCCTTGTTCCCCAAAATCAGAATCTTAATTTTCTATGTTCCCTGCTCCCGAAAATTACGTTTGTTCCCCTGTTCCCTTCATTTTTAGACTTGTTTCCCCCTGTTCCCCTGAAATAAATGACATTATTCCTCTGTTCCCCATAACGTCTGGGAGAGCCTCAGTTTTTATAATTTTTAAAACAAATTCTAGCTTGAACTATAAAGTCTTAATATTCAAAAGTAATAGAATACTTACTATTTTTATCAAAATTAGCAGTCTGAAATAAAATGATGAGGATTTAAAATGTAAAAGAACCAATTACATTACAGAATAGTATATTGTTGGATAGCTTTTTTACGAAGTTTAAATAGCAATACAAGTTACTATGACTTTGAATGCATGTAAACTTTGAACCTTTAGAAATTTCCAAATGGGTTTTTCAACATTATTGTCTTTTTACCAATATCTTTAATTTGTAATATTCTGATATTAGGGGATGCACCATCTTTCAGCTCACTACGGTTTTTATGATACGCCCATTTGAAAAACGGGAGTATTATTTTACGGGGTCTGGCGTCCGTCTGTCTGTAAACTTTTTCATTTCCGGCTAAGTCCTCCTACAGTTGTAGGTTTGGTAGTTAGATTATGATGTGGAGCAGCGCATATTGTTTCGGGGTTACATTCTTGTTTCGGGGTTACATTCCATCAAATATTAACAGAGTTATGTCCCTTTGAAAATTTCTGTAAACTTTTCGTTTCCGGCTAACTCCTCCTACAGTATACATTCGATCAAGCTGAAACTTGATTTACAGTTAGACCATGATGTGGAGTAGCGCATATTGTTTCGAGGTTACAGTCCACCTGATATAATCAGTTATGTTTCTTTGAAAAATTCAGTACATTTTTCGTTTTAGGCTAACTTTTCCTACAGTTTACATCCGATCAAGCTCAAACTTGATTTATAGTTAGACCATGATATGGAGCAGCGCATATTTGTTCGCAATTACAGTCCACCAAATATTAGCAGACTTATGCCCCTTTGAAAATTTGTTAAACTTTTCGTTTCTGGCTAACACCTCCTACAGTTTATATCCGATCAAGCTGAATTTTGATTTGTAGTTATACCATGATGTGATACACCACATATTATTTCGAGGTTACAGTCCACCAAATATTATCGGAGTTCTGTCCTTTTGAACATTTCGGTAAGTTTTTTCGTTTCCGGCTAAATCCTCCTACAGTTTACATCTGATCAAGCTGAAACTTGATTTATAGTTAGACCCTGATGTGGAGCAGCATATATTTGTTCGAGGTTACAGTCCACCAAATATTAGTGGAGTTATGCCCCTTTGAAATTTTTTGTTTAGTTTCCGGCTTACTTCTCCTACGGTTTATATCAGATCAAGCTGAAACTTGATTTATAGTTACATCATGATGTGGAGCAGCGCATACTATTTCGAGGTTACAGTCAACTGGATATTAGGAGAGCTATGACCCTTTGAAAATTCTGTAAGCTTTACGTTTCTGGCTCTCCTCCTAACCGATCAAACTGAAACTTTGTATATACTTACACTGTGATGTGGAACAGCGCATTTTATTTTGAGGTTACAGTACAATAAATATTACAAGAGTTATGCCCCATTAACAATTTCCATAAACTTTTCATTTCCAGCTAACTCCTCCTACAATTTTACATCCAATCGAGCTAAAAATTGATTTCTTATTAGACCATGGTGTGGAGCAGCGCATATTATTTTGAGGTTACAGTACACCAAATATTAACAGTTATGCCCCTTTAAAACTGTTCTGTTAACTTTTCATATAGTTTACATCCGATCAAGCTGAAACTTGATTTGTAATTGATTTGTAATTAGACCCGGATGTGGAGAGGCACATATTTGTTTGAGGTTATCAAACATTAGCAGAGTAATGTCCCTTTGAAAATTTCTGTAAACTTTTCGTTTCTAACTCCTCCTACAATTTATATTTGATCAAGTTAAAACTTGATTTATAGTAAGAACATGATGTGGAGCAGCGCATATAATTTCAAGATTACAGTCCAACAAATATTAGCAGCGTTATGCCCCTTTGAAATTTTTGGTTTCCAACTAACTCCACTTACAGTTTACAGCTGGAGCACTGAATTGTACAGGAGTCAGTATATGTGCTACATCTTATTACTTGCCACGGGCGTATGATGCCTCCACTTGCGGAACTCTTGTTTGTCTCTAGACACAATATATATATATATATATATATATATATATATATATATATATATATATATATATATATATATATATATATATATATATATATATATATATATATATATATATATATATGATGTGGTCGGGTGTGGCGAAGGTGTCGTGTATCGTACGTCACTGGGGCGTCAAACTGATATTGGTTTACAGTTGGGCAAGGCTTGGTATCCTTGTAGCAGGTAAAGGTAGAGGAGAATGTTTTTTATTTCTTCTGTATCTTGCCTTTAATTCTCAGAAACATCTATATTACTAAATAAATAGATTGTCCGATTAACCGAGATAACGGTAACGATTACCAGCGGGGTTTAAACACTGATTCAGCATAATGCATGCCTTCATTGATAATTTCGATTTGAGATTTAGGGAAATTTGTTTGCTTTTGAATTTTAAATTTAGAAACAATACTTATTTTTCGAATTCTCCCAAAGTAGCTGAATCTTTCACGAATTTTCTACTTATAAATAGTAGATGAATCTTTCCCGGACTTTCCACCTTAAACAGATCACACGTGCACTGACTCCCGGCTTAGCTGTGCATCACCGTGACATCTCGGATACAAGACCAGCGTAAAGTTAGCATCTGGTTCACGGTTCATAATTCACGGTTCAGGATTCAGCGTCTGGTTCAGTATTCAGCGTATTATTAAAAGTGTCCAGGGTATTATTCAGCGTCTGGTTCAGTATTCCGGGTATTATTCAAAATACGACCTGCAGCGTCTGGTTCAGGATTCAGCATACTACTCAAAAATGTCCAGGGTATTATTCAGCGTCTGTTTCAGTATTCAGGGTATTATTCAAAATACGACTTGCAGCGTCTGGTTCAGGATTTAGCGTATTATTCAAAAATGCCCAGTGTATTATTCAGCGTCTGGTTCAGTATTCAGGGTATTATTCAAAATACGACCTGCAGCATCTGGTTCAGGATTCAGCGTTTTATTAAAAAAATGCCCAGGGTATTATTCAGCGTCTGGTTCACGATTCAGGGTAGCGTCTGGTTCAGTATTCAGGTGAAACATCCCTGCCGGAATGTTTACTAGCATGGATAGTCAGCGAGATGTCAGATGGAACATTTCATGTTTACCTTCCAGTTATCTACAAACACGCTCGTGTCACATCCTATTCCCAGTTTCCCTCAATTAGTTTTCATCCATATATTAAGTCTGTGTCATAGAAACAGTCCTAATTCCCGCTGGTAAGCTTAATTCCCGTCTGATATTTCTTCTGTGAAGCATGTTTTGATATTTCATGGAGGCCGCCATCTTTCTTTTGGTCAAGGAATCTGACGGCCAATGAAATCTCTCCAAGCGAGGACTCCTATTGCACGTGCGGAACTAGTGACCACTTTGGGGTGTCCAGACACCGTGGGTCACTCTAAATCACGCGCAGTTCTAGCAACCGGCCAACCAATGCGCGGCCTTGATTGAAGGACCCAGGGTTTCGATTGGACGAGCCGAGGACTCTTCTGGAGTGCCTGGAATGGGTCCTCGGTTTATTTCGTATAAATACTGCGTCTTTGGAACGCTGCGTTGGAAACTTGCGTACCGAGATCTGTACGGGTCAACTCCCGTTCGCTCAATTTTACATCTACAATATTTAGAATCTGAACTACTAATATTTAGAATTGATATTTAGTATATTTTGCTTGGTCAAGCATAAAAAGTGGGTAGTATTTTAGTAACGCCAAACGGCCTGATTACGAGTTTTCAGTTTTGAGCTGCGAATCTTAGGGAAAGTCTACTTGGAAAGCATTCTGGGCCTATAATCATTTAAGTTGATTCTTTTTACCCGATTAGACTTCATAGGTGTATTAGGTACTATGAAGAGGGTAATTGTCCTAATTGTAAACTTCATATGTGCTTTTTGGCTATGAAGTGCTTCATGAGATATTTCAGGCTGTGAAGTAAATTAGTGACGGTGGAAGCGCTATTGGGTGGATGTTAAGCCTTTTGGGAAATTGGCATTTAAGTTTTACTGTGTGGATATCGGGTGGTTGACACTGGGGTACAGGAGGTTACGACCCGCCCGTTCGGCTAGTGAAATCCTAGTGGACTACCTTTGTTACAAGGGTACTTTTGTCAAAGATGTATATCCCCACCGTGGGTCCAGAATGCTTAGATTAATTATTTGTTTATAGGCACACATAGTTGGCCAAATGTGGGCTTGTAGGTAAATTCTCCTTAACTTGCAGCTCGGATTCTGAATGTACTCAGTCACTTGTGACACCCAATGTCTTGGCCCCGTATTATAAATCAGCTCACTGCTTGACACCCAAACCAAATTTCCACCAAAACAACATTTACCTCAACGTCCGCACACCCTAGCTATACTGTGACTGGCGTGACATTGTGATAGCTTATTAATACTGCTGTAGAATAACAGCCTGTATACTTTGCATGTCTGTGTTGAGTGTATGTTAGATGACGCTCGGTAATTCACGTTACCCATAGCCTTAGTTTCGCTACCTTAGTTACCTAATTAGTTATAAGATTTCATCTTATCATCAACCCATCTATATATTATCAATTAGTTTATCACGTGTGGATGTTACAATGAGAGAATAATAATGATTAAGCAGCAGACGGGTTCATAGTCTTGATTACATTCTTCCTATTGTATAGCGAAGTCTATTTGGAGAAAAGAAAGCGTCTTCCCCCTCCCCTCCCCTTGCCTGCTTGCAAAGCACGCGCGCTTCACTCGCTTGGAGAGACTGAGGTTCATCTAGCAACGAGGGACGTCACAAAAATTGGTGGCAGCGGTGGGATAAAATTTAAAATCAGTAGAATTGCTTTACTTTCTATCAGACTTGTGTCATTAGGTGGTGAAAAATAGGTTTTCTTGTATAAATAGGAGTTATACGCTAAAAATAACCAGTGCCCCTTTGTCCCTTAATATATAAGCAGTGACTTCGTTACTGTGAACGAAGTGGTTTATGAACTGTTTGATAACGCCCCATATGTTTGTAAACTGGTTATAGGAGTAGCGTTTTTCTAGGTTTCGTTTGGTATAGAGTAAGGCAATCGCTTAAACGTACCCTTGTTTGTGAATTTCTCCTTTCAAAAGTGAGTGAAGTAAGTTATTTTCTCTCGTTGAGATAGTTATATATTTATACACGGCTATTACGTCAGGTCAGTCACAGAAAATTGCCCACATAACCTTGTTGTGTAAATTTTATTTATGAAAATGGATTCTTGTGATGATCCTTGTACTACTAATGTAGATGAGCCCAGTCACATTAGGGAAACTGTCAATGTCAGAGATCAGGGGTTTTCTGCGTCAGGTGAAGGACGAATCTCCCGCCCCAGCCCCGTTCTCGGTACCAGTTTCCCGTCCTTCACCTGCGACGAACCCTTTGTCAATGGTACCCCCAGCGGTGAAGTCCTACTTCGTTTGCCCCGAAGACATGAGCATGTAGGTGAACCCGCTCAAACTTCAGTCCCGGTACAAAATATAAACACCGGGGAACAAAATAAAGAAATCGAAGAATTGAAAAAACAATTCTCCTCAATACAAACAGCATTAGCAGCCATAACGGCAAAGTTAGGGAATGCAGACGTAAGCCCACGTAGGGATGCTAGCGAGCAGATAGATCGTGCTCGTGACCGAAGCGCAAGCGCCCCTATTCCTTTCCCGAGCAGGACTACAAATATATGTAGTGATCGTGGCCAAAGTATGGATAGGTATAATAGTTTCGATTCATATCGGGAAAGGTCAGTTTCGCCACATAACCGTGCCGCAGATAGTTACCCACATTTCCCGATGTCCGCTAGATCCGCGAATGTCAACTGCGCAAATAGGTCAATCGATACAATTAAGGTAGCGCAGTCCGATGGAAAATACAGTTGGCGAGATTATTTAGTTCAGTTTGAACTCGCCGCTCATGCAAACAAATGGGACATGCAAACAAGCGCGGTTAAATTAGCATGTAGTTTGCGCGGAAGTGCACAAGCGCTTTTGAGCGATCTGACTCCTGAAGTTAGATACGATTACGATCGTCTTGTCACTGCCTTAACAGAACGTTTTGAACCTGAAAATCAGTGCGAGATTTATAAGGCGCAAATGAAACAAAGAATTAGGAAAAGAGATGAGCCCCTCCCTGAGTTAGCCTAGGATATTAAGCGTTTAACCCGCATGGCGTATCCTTCAGCTGTTTTGGACCTTAGAGATTGTTTGTCAAAGGACTGTTTCATCGAGGCATTGAATGACGCCGAAATGGAACTGTTTATTTGCCAAAAGGAACCCGAAAGATTGGAGGATGCAGTGCGCATAGCTCTGAAATATGAAGCCTTCACGCAAGGCAGGCGCAAAAGGCTTATGTCCGCGAAGACCGGCATTAGAATGCAGCGCGATGAGGTTTCTCAAGATACAATAATGCAGAATCAGCTTCGAGAAATCAGCGCCAATTTGAGAGAATTAAAAGCGAATAGTAGCGCAGGAGCGAGGCCGGGAAATCAGACGAGAAATACTGATCGCCCAGGCTGTTTAATTTGTAAAGACCCTTCGCATTTTCAGCGCGAGTGCCCACATCGGTATACAGTAAATGGTCATCCCCGCCTATCTGACTGGAACAGAGGTCAGAACCGTTCCGGTTATGGGCAAGAAGATCGGAACGGGCGCTTTAATGCGAAATTTGATAATCAAAATACTGAACGTACTATGCAATCGCAACCGTATCTTTCCAAGCAAAATGTGCGACAAAATAGGAATTCGGGAAACGGTCAACGGTTGAGACCGAGGGTCAGGCCCCAGCTGTAGTTCAAACCCCAAGCGAAAGACCCAGTGATCCGAGTGATGAAATTAAAGGAAACCAAAATGGCTTATATATCCCCCTTAAGGTTTTTAACGTTGGATCTGAGGCTTTACTTGATACGGGGAGTACTATATCTGTAATAAGCCCAAAATTATTTGATACAATTCCTGAATCCGTTAGGCCTAAAATTTCACCTGCTGAGAGGAGCTTAAGAATGGCAAATGGTGATACTTCCTTTTCAAAAGGGAATGTCACGGTCAAGCTGTCCATCAATGGCAGGGAATTGTGCCACAAGATGATCCTTGCTGATATTGAAGTCCCCATGATAATTGGCTATGATTTCCTCTACCAGCATGACTGTTCTATTGACATTAAAAAGAGTTGTTTAAAGTTAGGACAAAAGTATATAAAATGCCATTCACAAAGTGAATATATTAACAATGTATTCAGAATACGCCTTAACGAAACTGTAACGGTACCTCCAGGCGCAGAAATGATTGTAAGTGGGAAAATTGATGATGACAATCAATACCTTTCAAAAATACCAGAGGTTATAGTAGAGGCAACATCTAATAGTGTCCTTACCCAACAAGGTATATTAGTGGCAAAAGCCCTAGTCAATCCCAGTCATGGTACTGTCCCTTTACGACTATTAAATTTGAGTAGTGAACCCCAGTGCTTATATCAAAGGGCCGTGGCAGCGACTGCCGAGCTCGTAGGACGAGTGACCGAATTTGAAAATAATTCTTGTAACCCTCAGCCCTATGACCTGGACAGGGATAATGTTAGCTCAATACGGGATTATGACCCTTCCAACTTACCTGAACACCTTCAAATTGTTTGGGACGCGAGTTAGTACTTTGACTGATAAGCAGAAAGGGATTTTCTTCAACTTGATAGTCAAACATCAACACGTGTTTGCTAAATCTAAATATGACCTTGGTCGTACCGACCTAGTGCAACATGAAATAGACACAGGTGACCATAGGCCCATTAAACAACCTGTAAGACGTTTACCTTTAAATAAACGCGAATTAGTGGAACAGGAGGTACAGAAAATGCTTGAAAATAACATTATTGAGCCCTCTAAAAGCCCATGGAGTTCAGCCATTGTGCTCGCGGAGAAAAAGGACCATTCAAAAAGATTTTGCCTAGATTACAGACCTTTGAATGAGGTTACTCGGAAGGATTCTTACCCCTTACCTAGGATAGATGATTGTTTTAATGCTTTAGGGGGAACCAGTTGGTTTAGCTCCATAGACCTGCAGTCAGGCTACTGGCAAGTGGCCATGAAACCTGAAGATGCTCCCAAAACTGCCTTCTCCTGCACGGCAGGGCTGTTTCAGTTCAAAGTTTTATCTTTCGGGGTCTGCAATGGTCCTGCCACGTTCCAACGACTTATGGAACATGTTCTATCAGGTTTGCAGTGGAAAATTTGTCTTCTGTATCTTGATGACATCATTGTCTTCTCTAAAACTTTCGAAGAGCATGTTGAACAGTTAAGTCAGGTTCTTACCCGCATTGGTAATGCTGGCCTTAAGATAGCACCTAAGAAATTACATTTTTTTCAGTCTCATGTGACTTTTCTGGGCCATGTTGTATCCAAGGAGGGCGTGGCCACAGATTTAAGTAAGACTCAGTGTATAGCTGATTGGCCCCAACCTAGGAATGTTAAAGAAGTTAGGCAGTTCCTTGGTCTTTGTTCCTATTATAGACGGTATGTAAACCAATTTGCCCAGATAGCCAAGCCCCTTCATAAACTTACCGAAAAAGACCGTACCTTTGTATGGACACCTGACTGTCAAAATGCTTTTGATGAGCTTAAGAGACTGCTCACGTCCAGTCCAATATTGGCCTATCCCATGATTGGTACCGACTATATTCGTGACTCTGATGCAAGTTATGAGGCGTTAGGTAGTGTGTTGTCCCAAATCCAAGATGGTCAGGAACGCGTCATTTCTTACTATAGCAGATCCTTTACTAAGCATGAAAGGAATTATTGTATCACAAGGAAAGAATTGCTCTCAATCGTGGACAGTGTAAAGCACTTCCATCACTATTTGTACGGGTCAAAATGTTTAGTTAGGACTGATCACGGTGCTTTAACGTGGTTATTGAGATTTAAAAATCCAGAAGGTCAGTTAGCCCGTTGGTTCGAGGTACTCTCTCAATATGACATTACCATTAAGTTCCGAGCAGGTCGCTTAAATTCTAACGCAGATGCGCTTTCAAGGATTCCCTGCGATAACTGTGCCTATTGCTTGAAGCAAGAAAACCAAGACGCGCAGCGCAATGACGTGAAAAACCACCAACACGAACCTGTAAGAAAAATGGTACTCCGGTCGGAGGTTCAGACTGAAAATAATGATAATGTAGAAGATAGCCCCTTGAGTTCTGCCTGGCTTACTGCGAAAACCCCAGGGAGTCTTAGGGCTGAACAATTAAATGACCCCAGTATAAAGCTAGTCCTGGACTGGAATGAAAGAGCCCATCTAGACCTAATTGGGAAGATGTATCACACCCAGGCCCCAATAGTAAATATTACTGGTCCCAGTGGGAAAGATTAAAGACCATAAATGGAGTCCTGTATAGGGAATGGCATGATGTGAAGGATGGTTTCCTTAGGCTTCAATTAGTCCTCCCTGAAATCTGGCGAGATGAAGTCATGACCCTATTGCATGACAACATCTGTGCCGGGCACCTGGGAATTCACAGAACTATAGCCCGTGTTAGGAGTAGATTCTATTGGGTTGGCTACAAACAAGACATCATAAATAAATGCAACACCTGTCATGTATGCCAAGCTAGGAAAATGCCTACAAAAACCTCAAGAGCCCCACTGAAGCCCTATATACTAGGCATACCCATGGAGCGTGTCCAAATGGATTTGATAGGACCCCTTCCTGAAAGCTTCTCTGGTAATAAATACGTCTTGTCCTTGACCTGTTGTTTCACAAAATGGACTGAGAGTTTTCCCCTGAAGTCGATAACCGCAAAAACAATTGCCTCCACCTTAGTCGATAAATTCATTTGTCGCTTCGGTGTTCCCAGGGAAATCCATACTGATCAAGGTCGTCAGTTTGAAGCTCAGTTATTTCAAGAACTTTGTACCCTGCTAGGTATCGATAAGACTCGGACCACAGCTTTTCACCCAGCAAGTGACGGCTTGATAGAACGCGTACAACGCACTATCGAGGACATGTTAAGCAAGTATATTGAATCCAATCAGAGGAATTGGGATGAAGTCCTACCCCTATTATTAATGGCATACCGTTCTTCCAAGCAAGAAAGTACCAAAATGACACCCAGCATGATGATGTTGGGCCGCGAGATAGACTTACCCGTAGATTTAATCTATCCAGCCCCTCCGTCCGAGCCTAAGTCATCCAGTGAGGAGTATGTGTTAGATTTACAAAATAAAATGAAAAAGGTACATGATATTGCGAGGGCATCCCTTTTAGAAGCCGGACAAAAACAAAAACGATTGTATGATCGTAGAGTAAATAAATATATATATAAAAAAGGCGATGCAGTCTGGTTAAGAGTGTATATTAGACCCAAGGGCTTGTCTAAGAAACTCCAGCTGCATTGGGAAGGCCCCTTTAAAATCATTGACAAAATCTCTGACTTGACATTAAAGGTACAGAAAACACCAAAATCACGTTGTAAGATAGTACATTTTAACAGGCTCAAACCTTATAATGGAAAACTGAGTTCCTGGTTTACTCGAAAGAGTCCATAATGTACTATCATTAGTATGCTATAATAATATATTATTATGGATATAGAACCATAGATATAGAACCAGAAGCCATATATATTTTCATTGTGTTTTATATGTTAGCATATTGTTTTTAGGAATAATGTGCCGTCAAACCGGTGTTAAGCAAGCAACTGTGGGAGGGCCAAAATCTGGTTGCTTAAGACAGATGATTGCTTAATACAGGTAGATTTCCACTTCTCTGCCTTTAATGGGAACTGAAATAGTGGCCTTTGGAGGCAGATGACTGCTTAATGCAGGTGGCCTTTAGGACGGGTTTGAATGTAGTTATAAAGTTTTTGCTATGATTTTCACAGCTGACAAATATTGCCATGCTACTGAGTATTTCTTGCTACGAGAACGTAAAGTGTAGATGTGGTGCTTGGTTAATTCCATTGAATATCTTGTAGGTTTTGTTTTTTTTAATACTAGAGTAAACCCCTAAAGCTGCACTACTGACCTACACTTGAAATACCTCTCAAAGCATACGCTCTGTGAGTTGGGTGGAATTGGAGTTATTGTAGCAAGAAAACTTGGACTGGCCATATATATAGACTTTTAGTGGGGAAGAAAATAGGAACTCTTGAACTCTTTATTGCCGTTAAATGACATCACAAAGTTGTAGCAATATTGGACAGGAACAAACTGGAGTGCTGACACTATATATGACCTGGCCACTGTATCCAGTTTTTTTTTTTTTTTTTTTTTGGAGGAGATGCACGCATGTGACTATTTAACCCTGTAGTTTGGAAACCCTGATATTCAGCTGGATGGTACTGTGGATAAATATAAATAATAAATAATAGCCAGATATAATCACGTAATGAGATATATCAATTTCAAACGCTCTAATGAGGTGTTATACGGATACAAGTTTACCTGTGAAAGACTTTTCCCGAATACGGAGACCCAGATTTATCATACCAGCTCCTAATTCCTTTAACTTTCGAAAATAAACCCGGGACATTATTTTCGAGGAGCTTTATGCAATATATATGTGCTCGCAGGAGGATTCCGCGTTGCCAATACATATAATACATGTGAGAAAGAACTGCATAAACTAAACTGTACCACATTTAAAAAGGTATATTTATGGAATCTACATACGAGGACACTAACGAAGCAAGATTTTGTAATACAAACATCAGTGGATACTTTTATTATTCATGAACTTATCTAGTTCTCCATAGCTAGTGGACACTTATCTTAACCCGCATGTGATAGGAAACCCGAACAAACATTCATAAGAAGTTACATACATATACAACACGGTTAAGAGCCCGTAAATTGGATATCATCAAGAGAACTGTACGATGAACTTCACAGTCTTCGTAAAAATTCATTACATACATACTGGGAAGTTTAAATAACAAATACCATGGATATTCGTCTTCTGTGTTGAATCACCAGTATATATTCAGCCGAGTGCGATGTTCGAGGACAAGCATTCAAAATAAGCTTTAAGGCTACGTGACTTATCAATTTCGATTCCTGGGATTGTGCTATTAAGATTACTGGCTTCATTTAAAAACATGGATATGTACCATCCAGCCTGTGACTCGCTATTTCCAAACCTGGGTTCATCTCATGGAACTTGGTACTCAATATGTGCATTCCTTTCGAAAATTTTTCAGGTCATGAATACAATTCCATCTCTGATGACCATCCGGCCAGAGCCAAGAATATTCCATGCTAGTAGACTAAATCAATGGGTATGTCATCAATGCGGGAAGGACTTCGAAAAGAAGAATTCGTTGAACAGACACATTAGGGACAAACATATTGAGAAGATAAAGTGTGATTTTTGCAATTACCAAGTGCCTAAAGGGAGGTTAGCCAGGCTGGACAGACATATGTTGTTAAAGCACAAATTTCCAGCGGCCCCATTATCTTCAGGGCCAATGCCCATGATGTGTTTTTTTGACAATCATTCTGCTGTAACCCCAATGCCTAGTCCCTCCCCTGCTCCCTCACCGGCTATGGAGGACCTATCCAGCCTCTTCCCAGTGGAGGAGCTGGATGTGTCCAACATACCAGAAATAACCCTCCCCAGCTCTCCCCTACCCTCTCCTATTGCTGCACCCAGACCCTCCTCACCTCAGTCAATCATCCCTTCCAGTCCCAGTCCTTTCTTACCTCCACACCCTGTCCCTTCAACTTCCCCTGCCCCTATCTCCCGCAGCTCGACTCCTCTTCTGGACGAGCTGCCAATCTCTCAACTTCCCGACCTGGATGAGGTCGAATTTAGCCAAGACCCCACCAACCCGGAGCTAGCAGCTGCGTGTGCTGCTGCAGTTCCACATGTCCTGGAGAGTGAACCCCACGGGTAGTGTGTACCAATGGCCGCTGCCTCTAAGCCATCCCCTGTGTCACCAGATCTCCAGGCTCCTCAACCCCAGCAGCGCAATGCTGAGGTGGAGGAGGCTGTGCGGTCATTGTTGCCGTATTTGGAGGACAAGGCAACTTCCTCTCCCCTCCTGGTGCCAGACAATTCTTCGGAATTGGACGTCCAGGAGACTTCTGGGGCGTCAGCTTCTCTTGATGCTGCCTCAGAAGGGCCCACACCCACCCCTCTAGATCCAAATGATCCCCGCCACTTCTTCCATGGTGCCCCCAGTGTCTCGGACAATTCTGAGACAGCCCGCCTCATACGTGAGGCACGGGATCGCGCCATGAGAGCAGAGTTTGATGGCTATCGTGTGGAATTTTCCGTCTTGAATGTCCTCTGTATCCAGAAGAAAGAGTCTGTTACCCTTCCCGATGGGACAGTATATTCTCTAACCAGCTGTTGGTTGGAGAATCCAACTCCCATCACCCCTGAGGCCAATCATTAGGCCTCTAACCCTTTACGCCACTCCCCTTAAGATGTTTGAAGCCCTTTGGTGTTGCCCGATATGCTCCACTCCATCCTCAATTCTATATGTATTAGACCTTCCCTTCTCAACTTCCCCACTCCCTTTTTGTCCAGCCCTGTGTCCGTCCAATATTTCATAATTAGAGTTAAGTGTTCTTGTTTTGTTTTTTAAATGCAGAATATACCAGAATAGTTTTTTTTTACGTTTGAGTTAAAATATATAAATGAGTAGGAAGTGTTTATTTCATTTTAAATATCAGGAAGGTTGTGGAACAAACATAATATGCATACACGTGTGTGTGTGACTGCTTTTACAGACGCATGCACACGTGTGGGCAAGGATTGGGTTCCACAAGCTCCCTGATTCATTTATTTATTTCTTTATTTAATAATAGTAATAACAATAGGCATATTGACAGAAGGGAGACTATTCAACTTTATCATTGGAAAAGAAGTTTAATTCTGTGATACTAGAATTTTATCTCCCTTTACAGTGACAAAAGTTTTAAGTTCAGTTCCAATAATTAATTTATCTGTGATATATATATATATATATATTTTTTTTACTGGTTATTCTGCATAAAAATAGTTATTTTTTTAAAAAAAAAAAAAAAAAAAAAAAAAAAAAAAAAAGAAAGAATGAAGGAAAAATAGAAAATGGCATTTCGTGACCGTTAAATGTGTTCCTTGTTAATTTCATTCCTTACGGACGAAACTTGTATTTGTCTGTTAAAACCCATAGTGCTAAGATCACCATGCTTTTATTATAGTTATAGTGAGTTTGAGGCAAGTAGCTATTATTTAGCTACTGGAATGCTTCACCTTGTTGTCTGTTGATAGTTCTTAGATACCAGTTGCTGCGATTTTAATTTTCTTTTTTTCCCCCAATGATGAGCAGATGTTATGTGGTGACTGGTTTCTTGGAAATTTCTGTACCAAAAGTATAGTACAGTTCACTGGAAGGTAGATGTATAGAGTAGTTCAATTAAAAACTAGGTTGGATTATGATACTGAATCCCGCTGACTAGTTATGAAAGATTCAGTTCGGGACGAACTTTGTTGAACCCGGGGGGTAATGAAACATCCCTGAGTTAGCCCAGGATATTAAGCGTTTAACCCGCATGGCGTATCCTTCAGCTGTTTTGGACCTTAGAGATTGTTTGTCAAAGGACTGTTTCATCGAGGCATTGAATGACGCCGAAATGGAACTGTTTATTTGCCAAAGGAACCCGAAAGATTGGAGGATGCAGTGCGCATAGCTCTGAAATATGAAGCCTTTACGCAAGGCAGGCGCAAAAGGCTTATGTCCGCGAAGACCGGCATTAGAATGCAGCGCGATGAGGTTTCTCAAGATACAATAATGCAGAATCAGCTTCGAGAAATCAGTGCCAATTTGAGAGAATTAAAAGCGAATAGTAGCGCAGGAGCGAGGCCGGGAAATCAGACGAGAAATACTGATCGCCCAGGCTGTTTTATTTGTAAAGACCCTTCGCATTTTCAGCGCGAGTGCCCACATCGGTATACAGTAAATGATCATCCCCGCCTATCTGACTGGAACAGAGGTCAGAACCGTTCCGGTTATGGTCAAGAAGATCGGAACGGGCGCTTTAATGCGAAATTTGATAATCAAAATACTGAACGTACTATGCAATCGCAACCGTATCGTTCCAAGCAAAATGTGCGACAAAATAGGAATTCGGGAAACGGTCAACGGCTGAGACCGAGGGTCAGGCCCCAGCTGTAGATCAAACCCCAAGCGAAAGACCCAGTGATCCGAGTGATGAAATTAAAGGAAACCAAAATGGCTTATATATCCCCCTTAAGGTTTTTAACGTTGGATCTGAGGCTTTACTTGATACGGGGAGTACTATATCTGTAATAAGCCCAAAATTATTTGATACAATTCCTGAATCCGTTAGGCCTAAAATTTCACCTGCTGAGAGGAGCTTAAGAATGGCAAATGGTGATACTTCCTTTTCAAAAGGGAATGTCACGGTCAAGCTGTCCATCAATGGCAGGGAATTGTGCCACAAGATGATCCTTGCTGATATTGAAGTCCCCATGATAATTGGCTATGATTTCCTCTACCAGCATGACTGTTCTGTTGACATTAAAAAGAGTTGTTTAAAGTTAGGACAAAAGTATATAAAATGCCATTCACAAAGTGAATATATTAACAATGTATTCAGAATACGCCTTAACGAAACTGTAACGGTACCTCCAGGCGCAGAAATGATTGTAAGTGGGAAAATTGATGATGACAATCAATACCTTTCAAAAATACCAGAGGTTATAGTAGAGGCAACATCTAATAGTGTCCTTACCCAACAAGGTATATTAGTGGCAAAAGCCCTAGTCAATCCCAGTCATGGTACTGTCCCTTTACGACTATTAAATTTGAGTAGTGAACCCCAGTGCTTATATCAAAGGGCCGTGGCAGCGACTGCCGAGCTCGTAGGACGAGTGACCGAATTTGAAAATAATTCTTGTAACCCTCAGCCCTATGACCTGGACAGGGATAATGTTAGCTCAATACGGGATTATGACTCTTCCAACTTACCTGAACACCTTCAAATTGTTTGGGACGCGAGTGTTAGTACTTTGACTGATAAGCAGAAAGGGATTTTCTTCAACTTGATAGTCAAACATCAACACGTGTTTGCTAAATCTAAATATGACCTTGGTCGTACCGACCTAGTGCAACATGAAATAGACACAGGTGACCATAGGCCCAATAAACAACCTGTAAGACGTTTACCTTTAAATAAACGCGAATTAGTGGAACAGGAGGTACAGAAAATGCTTGAAAATAACATTATTGAGCCCTCTAAAAGCCCATGGAGTTCAGCCATTGTGCTCGCGGAGAAAAAGGACCATTCAAAAAGATTTTGTCTAGATTACAGAGCTTTGAATGAGGTTACTCGGAAGGATTCTTACCCCTTACCTAGGATAGATGATTGTTTTGATGCTTTAGGGGGAACCAGTTGGTTTAGCTCCATAGACCTGCAGTCAGGCTACTGGCAAGTGGCCATGAAACCTGAAGATGCTCCCAAAACTGCCTTCTCCTGCACGGCAGGGCTGTTTCAGTTCAAAGTTTTACCTTTCGGGGTCTGCAATGGTCCTGCCACGTTCCAACGACTTATGGAACATGTTCTATCAGGTTTGCAGTGGAAAATTTGTCTTCTGTATCTTGATGACATCATTGTCTTCTCTAAAACTTTCGAAGAGCATGTTGAACAGTTAAGTCAGGTTCTTACCCGCATTGGTAATGCTGGCCTTAAGATAGCACCTAAGAAATCACATTTTTTTCAGTCTCATGTGACTTTTCTGGGCCATGTTGTATCCAAGGAGGGCGTGGCCACAGATTTAAGTAAGACTCAGTGTATAGCTGATTGGCCCCAACCTAGGAATGTTAAAGAAGTTAGGCAGTTCCTTGGTCTTTGCTCCTATTATAGACGGTATGTAAACCAATTTGCCCAGATAGCCAAGCCCCTTCATAAACTTACCGAAAAAGACCGTACCTTTGTATGGACACCTGACTGTCAAAATGCTTTTGATGAGCTTAAGAGACTGCTCACGTCCAGTCCAATATTGGCCTATCCCATGATTGGTACCGACTATATTCTTGACTCTGATGCAAGTTATGAGGCGTTAGGTAGTGTGTTGTCCCAAATCCAAGATGGTCAGGAACGCGTCATTTCTTACTATAGCAGATCCTTTACTAAGCATGAAAGGAATTATTGTATCACAAGGAAAGAATTGCTCTCAATCGTGGACAGTGTAAAGCACTTCCATCACTATTTGTACGGGTCAAAATGTTTAGTTAGGACTGATCACGGTGCTTTAACGTGGTTATTGAGATTTAAAAATCCAGAAGGTCAGTTAGCCCGTTGGTTCGAGGTACTCTCTCAATATGACATTACCATTAAGTTCCGAGCAGGTCGCTTAAATTCTAACGCAGATGCGCTTTCAAGGATTCCCTGCGATAACTGTGCCTATTGCTTGAAGCAAGAAAACCAAGACGCGCAGCGCAATGACGAGAAAAACCACCAACACGAACCTATAAGAAAAATGGTACTCCGGTCGGAGGTTCAGACTGAAAATAATGATAATGTAGAAGATAGCCCCTTGAGTTCTGCCTGGCTTACTGCGAAAACCCCAGGGAGTCTTAGGGCTGAACAATTAAATGACCCCAGTATAAAGCTAGTCCTGGACTGGAAGGAAAAGAGCCCATCTAGACCTAATTGGGAAGATGTATCACACCTAGGCCCCAATAGTAAATATTACTGGTCCCAGTGGGAAAGATTAAAGACCATAAATGGAGTCCTGTATAGGGAATGGCATGATGTGAAGGATGGTTTCCTTAGGCTTCAATTAGTCCTCCCTGAAATCTGGCGAGATGAAGTCATGACCCTATTGCATGACAACATCTGTGCCGGGCACCTGGGAATTCACAGAACTATAGCCCGTGTTAGGAGTAGATTCTATTGGGTTGGCTACAAACAAGACATCATAAATAAATGCAACACCTGTCATGTATGCCAAGCTAGGAAAATGCCTACAAAAACCTCAAGAGCCCCACTGAAGCCCTATATTGTAGGCATACCCATGGAGCGTGTCCAAATGGATTTGATAGGACCCCTTCCTGAAAGCTTCTCTGGTAATAAATACGTCTTGTCCTTGACCTGTTGTTTCACAAAATGGACTGAGAGTTTTCCCCTGAAGTCGATAACCGCAAAAACAATTGCCTCCACCTTAGTCGACCAATTCATTTGTCGCTTCGGTGTTCCCAGGGAAATCCATACTGATCAAGGTCGTCAGTTTGAAGCTCAGTTATTTCAAGAACTTTGTACCCTGCTAGGTATCGATAAGACTCGGACCACAGCTTTTCACCCAGCAAGTGACGGCTTGATAGAACGCGTACAACGCACTATCGAGGACATGTTAAGCAAGTATATTGAATCCAATCAGAGGAATTGGGATGAAGTCCTACCCCTATTATTAATGGCATACCGTTCTTCCAAGCAAGAAAGTACCAAAATGACACCCAGCATGATGATGTTGGGCCGTGAGATAGACTTACCCGTAGATTTAATCTATCCAGCCCCTCCGTCCGAGCCTAAGTCATCCAGTGAGGAGTATGTGTTAGATTTACAAAATAAAATGAAAAAGGTACATGATATTGCGAGGGCATCCCTTTTAGAAGCCGGACAAAAACAAAAACGATTGTATGATCGTAGAGTAAATAAATATATATATAAAATTTTTGTGACGTCCCTCGTTGCTAGATGAACCTCAGTCTCTCCAAGCGAGTGAAGCGCGCGTGCTTTGCAAGCAGGCAAGGGGAGGGGAGGGGGAAGACGCTTTCTTTTCTCCAAATAGACTTTGCTATACAATAGGAAGAATGTAATCAAGACTATGAACCCGTCTGCTGCTTAATCATTATTATTCTCTCATTGTAACATCCACACGTGATAAACTAATTGATAATATATAGATGGGTTGATGATAAGATGAAATCTTATAACTAATTAGGTAACTAAGGTAGCGAAACTAAGGCTATGGGTAACGTGAATTACCGAGCGTCATCTAACATACACTCAACACAGACATGCAAAGTATACAGGCTGTTATTCTACAGCAGTATTAATAAGCTATCACAATGTCACGCCAGTCACAGTATAGCTAGGGTGTGGGGACGTTGAGGTAAATGTTGTTTTGGTGGAAATTTGGTTTGGGTGTCAAGCAGTGAGCTGATTTATAATACGGGGCCAAGGGATTGGGTGTCACAAGTGACTGAGTACATTCAGATTCCGAGCTGCAAGTTAAGGAGAATTTACCTACAAGCCCACATTCGGCCAACTATGTGTGCCTATAAACAAATAATTAATCTAAGCATTCTGGACCCACGGTGGGGATATACATCTTTGACAAAAGTACCCTTGTAACAAAGGTAGTCCACTAGGATTTCACTAGCCGAACGGGCGGGTCGTAACCTCCTGTACCCCAGTGTCAACCACCCGATATCCACACAGTAAAACTTAAATGCCAATTTCCCAAAAGGCTTAACATCCACCCAAGAGCGCTTCCACCGTCACTAATTTACTTCACAGCCTAAAATATCTCATGAAGCACTTCATAGCCAAAAAGCACATATGAAGTTTACAATTAGGACAATTACCCTCTTCATAGTACCTAATACACCTATGAAGTCTAATCGGGTAAAAAGAATCAACTTAAATGATTATAGGCCCAGAATGCTTTCCAAGT
The DNA here is from genome assembly GCA_964016985.1 of Anodontia alba. NCBI lineage: Eukaryota > Metazoa > Mollusca > Bivalvia > Lucinida > Lucinidae > Anodontia > Anodontia alba. The sequence continues at coordinate 55,283,599 of OZ024821.1, forward strand.
AGACTTTCCCTAAGATTCGCAGCTCAAAACTGAAAACTCGTAATCAGGCCGTTTGGCGTTACTAAAATACTACTCACTTTTTATGCTTGACCAAGCAAAATATACTAAATATCAATTCTAAATATTAGTAGTTCAGATTCTAAATATTGTAGATGTAAAATTGAGCGAACGGGAGTTGACCCGTACAGATCTCGGTACGCAAGTTTCCAACGCAGCGTTCCAAAGACGCAGTATTTATACGAAACAAACCGAGGACCCATTCCAGGCACTCCAGAAGAGTCCTCGGCTCGTCCAATCGAAACCCTGGGTCCTTCAATCAAGGCCGCGCATTGGTTGGCCGGTTGCTAGAACTGCGCGTGATTTAGAGTGACCCACGGTGTCTGGACACCCCAAAGTGGTCACTAGTTCCGCGCGTGCAATAGGAGTCCTCGCTTGGAGTGATTTCATTGGCCGTCAGATTCCTTGACCAAAAGAAAGATGGCGGCCTCCATGAAATATCAAAACATGCTTCACAGAAGAAATATCAGACGGGAATTAAGCTTACCAGCGGGAATTAGGACTGTTTCTATGACACAGACTTAATATATGGATGAAAACTAATTGAGGGAAACTGGGAATAGGATGTGACACGAGCGTGTTTGTAGATAACTGGAAGGTAAACATGAAATGTTCCATCTGACATCTCGCTGACTATCCATGCTAGTAAACATTCCGGCAGGGATGTTTCATTACCCCCCGGGTTCAACAAAGTTCGTCCCGAACTGAATCTTTCATAACTAGTCAGCGGGATTCAGTATCATAATCCAACCTAGTTTTTAATTGAACTACTCTATACATCTACCTTCCAGTGAACTGTACTATACTTTTGGTACAGAAATTTCCAAGAAACCAGTCACCACATAACATCTGCTCATCATTGGAAAAAAAAAAAAATTAAAATCGCAGCAACTGGTATCTAAGAACTATCAACAGACAACAAGGTGAAGCATTCCAGTAGCTAAATAATAGCTACTTGCCTCAAACTCACTATAACTATAATAAAAGCATGGTGATCTTAGCACTATGGGTTTTAACAGACAAATACAAGTTTCGTCCGTAAGGAATGAAATTAACAAGGAACACATTTAACGGTCACGAAATGCCATTTTCTATTTTTCCTTCATTCTTTCTTTTTCAAAAAAAAAAATAACTATTTTTATGCAGAATAACCAGTAAAAAAATATATATATATATATATATATATATATATATATATATATATATATCACAGATAAATTAATTATTGGAACTGAACTTAAAACTTTTGTCACTGTAAAGGGAGATAAAATTCTAGTATCACAGAGTTAAACTTCTTTTCCAATGATAAAGTTGAATAGTCTCCCTTCTGTCAATATGCCTATTGTTATTACTATTATTAAATAAAGAAATAAATAAATGAATCAGGGAGCTTGTGGAACCCAATCCTTGCCCACACGTGTGCATGCGTCTGTAAAAGCAGTCACACACACACGTGTATGCATATTATGTTTGTTCCACAACCTTCCTGATATTTAAAATGAAATTAACACTTCCTACTCATTTATATATTTTAACTCAAACGTAAAAAAAACTATTCTGGTATATTCTGCATTTAAAAAACAAAACAAGAACACTTAACTCTAATTATGAAATATTGGACGGACACAGGGCTGGACAAAAAGGGAGTGGGAAAGTTGAGAAGGGAAGGTCTAATACATACAGAATTGAGGATGGAGTGGAGCATATCGGGCAACACCAAAGGGCTTCAAACATCTTAAGGGGAGTGGCGTAAAGGGTAGAGGCCTAATGATTGGCCTCAGGGGTGATGGGAGTTGGATTCTCCAACCAACAGCTGGTTAGAGAATATACTGTCCCTTCGGGAAGGGTAATAGACTCTTTCTTCTGGATACAGAGGACATTCAAGACGGAAAATTCCACACGATAGCCATCAAACTCTGCTCTCATGGCGCGATCCCGTGCCTCACGTATGAGGCGGGCTGTCTCAGAATTGTCCGAGACACTGGGGGCACCATGGAAGAAGTGGCGGGGATCATTTGGATCTAGAGGGGTGGGTGTGGGCCCTTCTGAGGCAGCATCAAGAGAAGCTGACGCCCCAGAAGTCTCCTGGACGTCCAATTCCGAAGAATTGTCTGGCACCAGGAGGGGAGAGGAAGTTGCCTTGTCCTCCAAATACGGCAACAATGACCGCACAGCCTCCTCCACCTCAGCATTGCGCTGCTGGGGTTGATCTGGTGACACAGGGGATGGCTTAGAGGCAGCGGCCATTGGAGGTGTGTACCCGTTGGGTTCACTCTCCAGGACATGTGGAACTGCAGCAGCACACGCAGCTGCTAGCTCCGGGTTGGTGGGGTCTTGGCTAAATTCGACCTCATCCAGGTCGGGAAGTTGAGAGATTGGCAGCTCGTCCAGAAGAGGAGTCGAGCTGCGGGAGATAGGTGCAGGGGAAGTTGAAGGGACAGGGTGTGGAGGTAAGAAAGGACTGGGACTGGAAGGGATGGTTGACTGAGGTGAGGAGGGTCTGGGTGCAGCAATAGGAGAGGGTAGGGGAGAGCTGGGGAGGGTTATTTCTGGTATGTTGGACACATCCAGCTCCTCCACTGGGAAGAGGCTGGATAGGTCCTCCATAGCCGGTGAGGGAGCAGGGGAGGGACTAGGCATTGGGGTTACAGCAGAATGATTGTCAAAAAAACACATCATGGGCATTGGCCCTGAAGATAATGGGGCCGCTGGAAATTTGTGCTTTAACAACATATGTCTGTCCAGCCTGGCTAACCTCCCTTTAGGCACTTGGTAATTGCAAAAATCACACTTTATCTTCTCAATATGTTTGTCCCTAATGTGTCTGTTCAACGAATTCTTCTTTTCGAAGTCCTTCCCGCATTGATGACATACCCATTGATTTAGTCTACTAGCATGGAATATTCTTGGCTCTGGTCGGATGGTCATCAGAGATGGAATTGTATTCATGACCTGAAAAATTTTCGAAAGGAATGCACATATTGAGTCCCAAGTTCCATGAGATGAACCCAGGTTTGGAAATAGCGAGTCACAGGCTGGATGGTACATATCCATGTTTTTAAATGAAGCCAGTAATCTTAATAGCACAATCCCAGGAATCGAAATTGATAAGTCACGTAGCCTTAAAGCTTATTTTGAATGCTTGTCCTCGAACATCGCACTCGGCTGAATATATACTGGTGATTCAACACAGAAGACGAATATCCATGGTATTTGTTATTTAAACTTCCCAGTATGTATGTAATGAATTTTTACGAAGACTGTGAAGTTCATCGTACAGTTCTCTTGATGATATCCAATTTACGGGCTCTTAACCGTGTTGTATATGTATGTAACTTCTTATGAATGTTTGTTCGGGTTTCCTATCACATGCGGGTTAAGATAAGTGTCCACTAGCTATGGAGAACTAGATAAGTTCATGAATAATAAAAGTATCCACTGATGTTTGTATTACAAAATCTTGCTTCGTTAGTGTCCTCGTATGTAGATTCCATAAATATACCTTTTTAAATGTGGTACAGTTTAGTTTATGCAGTTCTTTCTCACATGTATTATATGTATTGGCAACGCGGAATCCTCCTGCGAGCACATATATATTGCATAAAGCTCCTCGAAAATAATGTCCCGGGTTTATTTTCGAAAGTTAAAGGAATTAGGAGCTGGTATGATAAATCTGGGTCTCCGTATTCGGGAAAAGTCTTTCACAGGTAAACTTGTATCCGTATAACACCTCATTAGAGCGTTTGAAATTGATATATCTCATTACGTGATTATATCTGGCTATTATTTATTATTTATATTTATCCACAGTACCATCCAGCTGAATATCAGGGTTTCCAAACTACAGGGTTAAATAGTCACATGCGTGCATCTCCTCCAAAAAAAAAAAAAACACTGGATACAGTGGCCAGGTCATATATAGTGTCAACACTCCAGTTTGTTCCTGTCCAATATTGCTACAACTTTGTGATGTCATTAAACGGCAATAAAGAGTTCAAGAGTTCCTATTTTCTTCCCCACTAAAAGTCTATATGGCCAGTCCAAGTTTTCTTGCTACAATAACTCCAATTCCACCCAACTCACAGAGCGTATGCTTTGAGAGGTATTTCAAGTGTAGGTCAGTAGTGCAGCTTTAGGGGTTTACTCTAGTATTAAAAAAAAACAAAACCTACAAGATATTCAATGGAATTAACCAAGCACCACATCTACACTTTACGTTCTCGTAGCAAGAAATACTCAGTAGCATGGCAATATTTGTCAGCTGTGAAAATCATAGCAAAAACTTTATAACTACATTCAAACCCGTCCTAAAGGCCACCTGCATTAAGCAGTCATCTGCCTCCAAAGGCCACTATTTCAGTTCCCATTAAAGGCAGAGAAGTGGAAATCTACCTGTATTAAGCAATCATCTGTCTTAAGCAACCAGATTTTGGCCCTCCCACAGTTGCTTGCTTAACACCGGTTTGACGGCACATTATTCCTAAAAACAATATGCTAACATATAAAACACAATGAAAATATATATGGCTTCTGGTTCTATATCTATGGTTCTATATCCATAATAATATATTATTATAGCATACTAATGATAGTACATTATGGACTCTTTCGAGTAAACCAGGAACTCAGTTTTCCATTATAAGGTTTGAGCCTGTTAAAATGTACTATCTTACAACGTGATTTTGGTGTTTTCTGTACCTTTAATGTCAAGTCAGAGATTTTGTCAATGATTTTAAAGGGGCCTTCCCAATGCAGCTGGAGTTTCTTAGACAAGCCCTTGGGTCTAATATACACTCTTAACCAGACTGCATCGCCTTTTTTATATATATATTTATTTACTCTACGATCATACAATCGTTTTTGTTTTTGTCCGGCTTCTAAAAGGGATGCCCTCGCAATATCATGTACCTTTTTCATTTTATTTTGTAAATCTAACATACTCCTCACTGGATGACTTAGGCTCGGACGGAGGGGCTCATCTCTTTTCCTAATTCTTTGTTTCATTTGCGCCTTATAAATCTCGCACTGATTTTCAGGTTCAAAACGTTCTGTTAAGGCAGTGACAAGACGATCGTAATCGTATCTAACTTCAGGAGTCAGATCGCTCAAAAGCGCTTGTGCACTTCCGCGCAAACTACATGCTAATTTAACCGCGCTTGTTTGCATGTCCCATTTGTTTGAATGAGCGGCGAGTTCAAACTGAACTAAATAATCTCGCCAACTGTATTTTCCATCGTACTGCGCTACCTTAATTGTATCGATTGACCTATTTGCGCAGTTGACATTCGCGGATCTAGCGGACATCGGGAAATGTGGGTAACTATCTGCGGCACGGTTATGTGGCGAAACTGACCTTTCCCGATATGAATCGAAACTATTATACCTATCCATACTTTGGCCACGATCACTACATATATTTGTAGTCCTGCTCGGGAAAGGAATAGGGGCGCTTGCGCTTCGGTCACGAGCACGATCTATCTGCTCGCTAGCATCCCTACGTGGGCTTACGTCTGCATTCCCTAACTTTGCCGTTATGGCTGCTAATGCTGTTTGTATTGAGGAGAATTGTTTTTTCAATTCTTCGATTTCTTTATTTTGTTCCCCGGTGTTTATATTTTGTACCGGGACTGAAGTTTGAGCGGGTTCACCTACATGCTCATGTCTTCGGGGCAAACGAAGTAGGACTTCACCGCTGGGGGTACCATTGACAAAGGGTTCGTCGCAGGTGAAGGACGGGAAACTGGTACCGAGAACGGGGCTGGGGCGGGAGATTCGTCCTTCACCTGACGCAGAAAACCCCTGATCTCTGACATTGACAGTTTCCCTAATGTGACTGGGCTCATCTACATTAGTAGTACAAGGATCATCACAAGAATCCATTTTCATAAATAAAATTTACACAACAAGGTTATGTGGGCAATTTTCTGTGACTGACCTGACGTAATAGCCGTGTATAAATATATAACTATCTCAACGAGAGAAAATAACTTACTTCACTCACTTTTGAAAGGAGAAATTCACAAACAAGGGTACGTTTAGGCGATTGCCTTACTCTATACCAAACGAAACCTAGAAAAACGCTACTCCTATAACCAGTTTACAAACATATGGGGCGTTATCAAACAGTTCATATACCACTTCGTTCACAGTAACGAAGTCACTGCTTATATATTAAGGGACAAAGGGGCACTGGTTATTTTTAGCGTATAATATAACTCCTATTTATACGTACAAGAAAACCTATTTTTCACCACCTAATGACACAAGTCTGATAGAAAGTAAAGCAATTCTACTGATTTTAAATTTTATCCCATCGCTGCCACCAATTTTTGTGACGTCCCTCGTTGCTAGATGAACCTCAGTCTCTCCAAGCGAGTGAAGCGCGCGTGCTTTGCAAGCAGGCAAGGGGAGGGGAGGGGGAAGACGCTTTCTTTTCTCCAAATAGACTTTGCTATACAATAGGAAGAATGTAATCAAGACTATGAACCCGTCTGCTGCTTAATCATTATTATTCTCTCATTGTAACATCCACACGTGATAAACTAATTGATAATATATAGATGGGTTGATGATAAGATGAAATCTTATAACTAATTAGGTAACTAAGCACTACCAGGAATTATCGTACTACAGGAACTGTCACTCAGGGTATCGATATTCCAATTTAGATCGGTTTCGATTAATTCCCTTTGACTGGAGGCCCGTAAGCGTCGTCTTACCTGTGTAGCTGGTGTGTAATCAACCCAGTGTCACACACCTACAGTACTGCTACAATTCAGATTAAATCATGGGTGGATGCATTGCTCTTGGACCCAATATACACTGGAATAGGTCCGAGTTAGAATGAATGAATGAATGAATGTCAGCAGATTATTCAGTATGATTTTCAAAAGAATATCAATTGTTTAACCTAAGAATTGATTAATAATGATAATAACAAAATATTAATTAATTGATTAAAATAAATTATTATTATTATTATTATTTCATTATTTCAAATTGAATAAAAAGTGTTGTATTTAGTTATAGATAATTCAATATGATTTTTAAACGAATTTAAATAGTTTAACCTAAGAAAACAAAAGCAATTAATAAATTAAAAAAGTGTTATATTTAATGAATGGTAATTCAGTAAGATTTTAAAATGAAGAACAATAGTTAATCTAAGAGAACAAATGAGTTGATTAATTAAGGTTGTATTTAATTATTGATGATAGTTTGGTACAATTTTTGAAAGAAAAACGATCATTTCACCTGGAGAAAACAAATGGGAAAATTTAATTAAATATAAGTAATTTGAAAAAAATGAATGAATGAATAAACAAAAATTACTTTATGATAACCATAAACTAAAGAAAGAAAGAAAGAAAGAAAGAAAGAAGCCTATGGATAATGAATACGGGAGAAAAAACTATGTCATCCACTTCTTAACATCATAGGACAGTCTGCGTACCTCCGTTATTAAGTTATCCTAAGACATTTGTTGTTACAATAAGAAAGAAAGAAAGAAAGAAAGAAAAAAACATATGGATAATGAGTACAGGGGAAAGGCCTATGTCATCCACTTCTTAACCTCAAAGGGCAGTCTCCATACCTCCGTTATTAAGTTAGGTTATCCTAAGACATTTGTTAGTACAGTAATTAAAGCTACCTACTCTTTAAGGTGATCTAGGTAACCTATTTCACATCAGTACTATCACCACAGATTAAAGAAACCTATTAATCAGAATGCAATCAAGTGTGTTTAATCAATGCTCACCAGACACCATGATATGCGGCGTCTGATCTGGGTCTAAAGTTCTTATCTATTTGTCAATATCCCTTTTTTAGCATAAATGAGTAATATCAAATATTACTGTGTTTTAAGCAACCTTCAGGTATGTGCCCTTTGTGGACCAAGACCCCATTGCGCTTTCTGAGCAAGGTTATGCTCTTTGCTTAATGTGTGTTACAGATCTGATTGTTAAGATCAGTATGTGCAGATGCTTATGCTAAACAATCCTACTGGCCATTCTGTGCCTGAGCATAGTAGTAGTATTAGGGTACATACATGATTAGAAAAAAAAAAACAAAAAAAAAAACAAACAAACAAAAAAAAAAAAAAACGCAAATTTAGAGGTTAAAATTATTGGTAATTTGATAATTTAGTAGTTTGAAACCAGTCTGCAAAGCTCACACAGACCATCAGCTGGACAGAGGTGTACAAACAGGACATTTCTTTCAAGAGAGGTACATAAATAGCTTTGGGCTATTTGTTCACAGCATAAAGACAATTAGCTATTTCATAAACTTAGGACCCATTGGTGGCGCGAATTAGCATGGTACTTATCAGTTAGCACTTTGGGTAAACGTTTTGCAGACAACATAAATATGGGTCAATTTTCTCCAGTTCTCCATTAAAACATATGTTGTAGGTATTAATTTGATGCACCTCGGTGAAGCAAAAACATGTTATGAGTACTCATTTGAAGAACCTTGGTGAGGCTCATCTAATGAGTACCCACAACATATGTTTTTATGGAGAAAAAAATACAATCACCAAATACTTATCCTGAACAATTTTCCTCTGTATGTTTTATTTTCAAAACAGATTTGACATTTCATGAAAATTGTCTCCAATGAAGACTATTTGCATGAAGTGTCAAATCCTATTTTCTAGATAAACTAAGACAATAACCACTTTATCGCATGCTGAATTAGCCCAGAAAGTGATAAACGTTTAGGGATCAAATATCACCCCCACCCCAAAAAAGGAAATGGTTTGACATTTCTTGCAAAGCATCTCCATTGCAAACAATTTGCATGAAATGTCAAATCCTATTTTCTGGGGAAAATTCAACAATTATCACCAGTTTTTTGCTGCTGAAGTAGCCTAGAGAGTGGAAAAGGTTAAGGGTTAAAATTTTTACCCCTCCCCCACCCCCACAAAAAAGAAATAACAAAAAATACAGTCTGACAGTCCATACAAACTGTCTCTGTTGGAGACAATTCGCAAGACATGTCAAAGCCTACTTTCTGGGAGAAATAAGAATATCATCATCACTTTTCCCTTGATGCATGAACGTTGTTTAACAATCATTTAAACTTCAGAGAAAAAAAATAGACAAACTGTCAAAAAACTTTCATAAAAATTAATGTAGAATATGCTATTTCTAGTTTTATCTTATCATCTCAAGAATTGCAGGACCACGTGACCTGTCTCAGATAAAGGGCAGTTGTGTCAGATTATGAAAAAAGGGAAATTATGTATTAAGCAAACACTTAAGATCCAGATCAGTCTGCGCATCTGCACACTCTGATCAGGATTTTCACTGTTAATCAATATATTCTACAGTAATTAGTGTTTATTTAGTTACACGGTTAAAGATGGTGCTTTGTTTGCCCATATTCCTTGATCATAGTTATAATGGTCCTTTTCAAATGTTGATGTTCATTTGATATTTTGACCACTTTGTTTTGATTGCATGAGGTATAGATTAAGCTATTATTACATTGTCCAGTGGCCTGAGGCTTCTAGTTCCCACGGGATAATAATAATAATGGTAGACAAATGGAACCAGAAAATAAACAACGTGCTGTTATTTAACTTGTATTTATATATGTTTGAACAATTTTTTAAATGCTAATATAAATGAAAGTAAAATGTTTTGTTGATCGTTTCAAGAACTTTGAGATGTCTTCAAGTAACATAAGAAACAATTATGATTGAATCTTTTTCAAAAACAAAAAAAAAAAAAAAAAAAAAATGGGCCTTATGAATTATGCGATCAATGTGGACCCGATTAGTCTGTGTGTCCGCTGAAATACATTGATCAGTCTATACTGCATGTTGAATACAGCTTGCACAATCTATCAAAGAAAAATGTATGCACATGCTGATCTGGAACTACAATGGTTGCTGCTTTTATTTGGAGAGACTCGTGTTATTTTTGTGTTGGGTAATTACCAAATATGGATAAAATGTCGTTTTCCTTGGATTATGACTGTTACTACTATCCTAGATTTTTAGACAGAGAGGTCTGTGCCAACGGTGTAGACCCAGATTAAATGTCACATTACGCATTGTGTGTTCAGGGTCTACACTATTTTACACTTACCAAGCAATGTTTAGACAAATCAGCTGGTTCTGTAATGGCATTGTTAAAAAGATAGGGCAAGTGTTGTAAAGAGTAGAACTTGATCGAATCATCTGGTATCCCAGGTTTGTTTTTGAAACAATTGTCTTTAGAGTAATGTTTGAAAAGGTGTGTACTGAACAATTTTTTGAATCTGACTGAGAAAGTGGTTTATAGTATTTAACCTCGGGATTCTGATAAACACACAATAAGAAAAGGCAGTGACCCTGATCAGACATTACATCACAGAGTATCTTAACAAAGGTCTACACTGTTTGCCACTCAGATAGCAGGTATATGCTATGTCAATAGGTAGCCAAACGGACTTACCAAATTTCAGTATGATAGTAATTTAATGTGTCTAATAGGGTTTACACGGTAATTACCAATATTTTACCCCTAAATACACATGTACGATAGTATAAACTGTCCATGTGGCTATTTTACAAATAAAACATTTCGAATATGACCAGCTTAATAATATTTATTCTTCGGAATTGTGATGTACAACATACTAATAATAATAGTAGTAGTAAATACTACTACTACTACTACTACTACTACTACTAATAATATCATTAGTATCATTATGTTTTAATTTCCTAGATAACCATTTTATGAAACAAAATTTCTGAAAATAATATCAATTATCATTTTGTTTTAATGTATTTTGTTTTAAATATTATATTTTTTTTTATTAAATATACATATTAAACACCGCATATTGAATAGAGCTTGCACATTCTATCAGAGAAAAAAATGTATGCACATGCTGATCTGGAACTACAATGGTTGCACGTCATATTTAATGCTGCTTTTATTTGGAGAGATTCTTGTTATTCACAGATTTAGAGAACGTTTGCGAGAGAGAGAGACTCAATCTCATTCATTTAGTCCTTATTTGTGTACAGGAATCTAAAATGAGAAAATCGTGTCAATTAAAGTGCTAGTTTATGCAAAAAGATCAAATATTGGATTTGATTCTGTTTGTGCAATTAAAATTGCGCATAAGCATGTATGTCAATTATGTAAAAGGAGATTTCGTTGTTTTCTTTTGTCAAGATAAGGACATAATTGGCATTCATTAGCAGTAATGGTTATTAAGAAAACATCGCAAGAGTGGCCGCGCATTTAGGTATTTTTCTTGTATCCCGACAAAGCATTTTTTTCATCATTAAACAAACAAACAAAAAAAAAAAAAAAAAAAAAAAGTAATTAAGCAGTTTGTAGTTTTCCTATGGTCAAAAGTAATTATATCAAATTTTCATTAAAGCTTCAATAAATTGCCGAATAAAAACATAATTCGACATAAACAAAAATTAAATAAATAAGTTTATATTATCATAAATATATATCTTTGTTTTCCTTTATGAAGCTAAATAATCTTTATAATACTATCAATGGATACCAATTCTTTTTTATTTTCCAATTCTTACAATCTCTTTTGCAATTCATGCTAGTATCATGTGTACACAAGACCTGCGTCTGTGTAATCATTACACATTTTCTCTCCGCATTTTTAAAATATAGCTATATTCTGCAACCTGTGGGCCATTTTTAATAAAATAATTTATTCAATATTTTATTACATAACTATAGATATTAAATAGATCTATCGAATGAGAGGTTATAATGAACGGAGAAATTTTAAAAAATATGACTTTTGGGCGATTGAATCAAGGCATTTTTTCATTTTTGTTGTAAAATACAAAGACTTAATAAGGAAAAACCCTTGTAGCTTTCATTACAATCTGGGCCATTTTAAAATTTATCTTATTTCAACAAATTTGGTATCAGATTGAAGCAGATACATTTTCCCATCTGTTGCGAGGTTATAATAATATCTTGTATTATTGAAAATAAATGATTTTATTAGTTAAATGATGGGCTCCTATATAATTCTATACATTTCCACACTAGTACCTGTCTGAGAACTAGCGACATGCTGTGACGTCACAGAAGGGACCGATTGGTGCGGATTAGTACCTGTAGTACGAGAATTCCTGCATATGGGTAGCGAAACTAAGGCTATGGGTAACGTGAATTACCGAGCGTCATCTAACATACACTCAACACAGACATGCAAAGTATACAGGCTGTTATTCTACAGCAGTATTAATAAGCTATCACAATGTCACGCCAGTCACAGTATAGCTAGGGTGTGGGGACGTTGAGGTAAATGTTGTTTTGGTGGAAATTTGGTTTGGGTGTCAAGCAGTGAGCTGATTTATAATACGGGGCCAAGGGATTGGGTGTCACAAGTGACTGAGTACATTCAGATTCCGAGCTGCAAGTTATGGAGAATTTACCTACAAGCCCACATTCGGCCAACTATGTGTGCCTATAAACAAATAATTAATCTAAGCATTCTGGACCCACGGTGGGGATATACATCTTTGACAAAAGTACCCTTGTAACAAAGGTAGTCCACTAGGATTTCACTAGCCGAACGGGCGGGTCGTAACCTCCTGTACCCCAGTGTCAACCACCCGATATCCACACAGTAAAACTTAAATGCCAATTTCCCAAAAGGCTTAACATCCACCCAAGAGCGCTTCCACCGTCACTAATTTACTTCACAGCCTAAAATATCTCATGAAGCACTTCATAGCCAAAAAGCACATATGAAGTTTACAATTAGGACAATTACCCTCTTCATAGTACCTAATACACCTATGAAGTCTAACCGGGTAAAAAGAATCAACTTAAATGATTATAGGCCCAGAATGCTTTCCAAGTAGACTTTCCCTAAGATTCGCAGCTCAAAACTGAAAACTCGTAATCAGGCCGTTTGGCGTTACTAAAATACTACTCACTTTTTATGCTTGACCAAGCAAAATATACTAAATATCAATTCTAAATATTAGTAGTTCAGATTCTAAATATTGTAGATGTAAAATTGAGCGAACGGGAGTTGACCCGTACAGATCTCGGTACGCAAGTTTCCAACGCAGCGTTCCAAAGACGTAGTATTTATACGAAACAAACCGAGGACCCATTCCAGGCACTCCAGAAGAGTCCTCGGCTCGTCCAATCGAAACCCTGGGTCCTTCAATCAAGGCCGCGCATTGGTTGGCCGGTTGCTAGAACTGCGCGTGATTTAGAGTGACCCACGGTGTCTGGACACCCCAAAGTGGTCACTAGTTCCGCGCGTGCAATAGGAGTCCTCGCTTGGAGTGATTTCATTGGCCGTCAGATTCCTTGACCAAAAGAAAGATGGCGGCCTCCATGAAATATCAAAACATACTTCACAGAAGAAATATCAGACGGGAATTAAGCTTACCAGCGGGAATTAGGACTGTTTCTATGACACAGACTTAATATATGGATGAAAACTAATTGAGGGAAACTGGGAATAGGATGTGACACGAGCGTGTTTGTAGATAACTGGAAGGTAAACATGAAATGTTTCATCTGGCATCTCGCTGACTATCCATGCTAGTAAACATTCCGGCAGGGATGTTTCATTGGGGGGGGGGGGGGGGTAATGAAACATCCCTGCCGGAATGTTTACTAGCATGGATAGTCAGCGAGATGTCAGATGGAACATTTCATGTTTACCTTCCAGTTATCTACAAACACGCTCGTGTCACATCCTATTCCCAGTTTCCCTCAATTAGTTTTCATCCATATATTAAGTCTGTGTCATAGAAACAGTCCTAATTCCCGCTGGTAAGCTTAATTCCCGTCTGATATTTCTTCTGTGAAGCATGTTTTGATATTTCATGGAGGCCGCCATCTTTCTTTTGGTCAAGGAATCTGACGGCCAATGAAATCACTCCAAGCGAGGACTCCTATTGCACGCGCGGAACTAGTGACCACTTTGGGGTGTCCAGACACCGTGGGTCACTCTAAATCACGCGCAGTTCTAGCAGCCGGCCAACCAATGCGCGGCCTTGATTGAAGGACCCAGGGTTTCGATTGGACGAGCCGAGGACTCTTCTGGAGTTCCTGGAATGGGTCCTCGGTTTGTTTCGTATAAATACTGCGTCTTTGGAACGCTGCGTTGGAAACTTGCGTACCGAGATCTGTACGGGTCAACTCCCGTTCGCTCAATTTTACATCTACAATATTTAGAATCTGAACTACTAATATTTAGAATTGATATTTAGTATATTTTGCTTGGTCAAGCATAAAAAGTGAGTAGTATTTTAGTAACGCCAAACGGCCTGATTACGAGTTTTCAGTTTTGAGCTGCGAATCTTAGGGAAAGTCTACTTGGAAAGCATTCTGGGCCTATAATCATTTAAGTTGATTCTTTTTACCCGGTTAGACTTCATAGGTGTATTAGGTACTATGAAGAGGGTAATTGTCCTAATTGTAAACTTCATATGTGCTTTTTGGCTATGAAGTGCTTCATGAGATATTTTAGGCTGTGAAGTAAATTAGTGACGGTGGAAGCGCTCTTGGGTGGATGTTAAGCCTTTTGGGAAATTGGCATTTAAGTTTTACTGTGTGGATATCGGGTGGTTGACACTGGGGTACAGGAGGTTACGACCCACCCGTTCGGCTAGTGAAATCCTAGTGGACTACCTTTGTTACAAGGGTACTTTTGTCAAAGATGTATATCCCCACCGTGGGTCCAGAATGCTTAGATTAATTATTTGTTTATAGGCACACATAGTTGGCCAAATGTGGGCTTGTAGGTAAATTCTCCTTAACTTGCAGCTCGGAATCTGAATGTACTCAGTCACTTGTGACACCCAATCCCTTGGCCCCGTATTATAAATCAGCTCACTGCTTGACACCCAAACCAAATTTCCACCAAAACAACATTTACCTCAACGTCCCCACACCCTAGCTATACTGTGACTGGCGTGACATTGTGATAGCTTATTAATACTGCTGTAGAATAACAGCCTGTATACTTTGCATGTCTGTGTTGAGTGTATGTTAGATGACGCTCGGTAATTCACGTTACCCATAGCCTTAGTTTCGCTACCTTAGTTACCTAATTAGTTATAAGATTTCATCTTATCATCAACCCATCTATATATTATCAATTAGTTTATCACGTGTGGATGTTACAATGAGAGAATAATAATGATTAAGCAGCAGACGGGTTCATAGTCTTGATTACATTCTTCCTATTGTATAGAGAAGTCTATTTAGAGAAAAGAAAGCGTCTTCCCCCTCCCCTCCCCTTGCCTGCTTGCAAAGCACGCGCGCTTCACTCGCTTGGAGAGACTGAGGTTCATCTAGCAACGAGGGACGTCACACAGGGTATTATTCGAAATACGACCTGCAGCGTCTGGTTAAGGATTCAGTGTATTATTAAAAAATGTCCAGGGTATTATTCAGCGTCTGGTTCAGTATTCAGGGTATTATTTAAAATACGACCTGCAGAGTCTGGTTCAGGATTCAGCATATTATTAAAATATGTCCAGGGTATTATTCAGCGTCTGGTTCAGTATTCAGGGTATTATTCAAAATACGACCTGCAGCGTCTGGTTCAGGATTCAGCGTATTATTAAAAAATGTCCGGGGTATTATTTAGCGTCTGGTTCACAATTCAGGGTATTATTCAAAATACGACCTGCAGCGTCTGGTTCAGGATTCAGCGTATTATTAAAAAATACCCAGGGTATTGTAAGCTACCTCTGCTTACACGACTTCAGGATGCCGACGACAACTGACACACAACAAAAATAATAAAGACAATTTCTCGTGCTCCAAATTTAATTACTTGCTGTTGTCCCCTGCATAGGGCCTACAGCACCGAGCACTCTGCTTATCAATTGTTACACATAAATACAAGTAGCGCTCAACTAGACCAAGCGCCAAGTAGGGCCTATAAATTCGGGAGCACGGTTCTCTGCCTAAGCACCAAAGCACTGAGAAAAAATGGTGGGCGGGGCAACTCGTAGAAAAAGTTAAGTCGAATAGTCAGAAACAGACTTATACTTTACTAACATGATGTGGAACTTAGAATTCCTCAAGATGATAATCAGCAGTAAAATTCAGAATCCCGCCGACAGGTTAACGGTCTGGAGTCGTGACAGGGACACGGTCGCGCCCCTGAACTGAGTCTGGCAGATGACAAGACGAGACTGTTTCCGAGACTGCAAAACGGTTTACAGTTACAGATTTTTAACGCTGCCAGGCAACTGAGTCACATAGAGGCAGCGCCGACTGCAAAACGCTGTTGCGCTCCCGTATTTATAGCTTCTGGTCAAGCATCACATGATCACAACTTACCAATCTGAGCACCAGATTCCGGTCCGGAATTCCGTTCAGCCAATCAGATTCCGGAACGGATATCCTGTCCAGACTGGAAACCCCCAACATGCGAAATGTCAAATACAGGAATTCCGGTCTCTGCAAATAATTCCATAATTCCCTAAAGAAAAATGTCATGCGATGTTTGGCTCACTTAAATATATATGACGAACACATTGAAGCAAAACTTCATAAAGAATGCTTTCTAGTAATGAAATAATTTGAGTGAGAAATGTCGAATCGAGCAGACTTGGGACAAGCCTACAGACGACGTTTGTGACGTGTACAACCGAAAATAAATATAGTTCCTATTCTCTTAAAAATAAACATCTAAAGTGACAGTTAAGGTGAATTTCCAGTAAGGATTATCTTTAAAGTTTCTGTTACACTGGTTTTTAATATTATGTAGTAAGTTCCTTGGAATCATTTGTGTAAAATCAATACTTGTATAGGGGAATCCCCTTTCAAGATGGCGGCGACGAACAACTTCAGAAACTTATCAAACAGTTTCAGAACGATTTCCAAGTCTATATTTACGTGGACACAATTTCTAATCTGGTGTCTCACTGTCCCTGATAGGTAAATATGACATTGAATCAGAAAAGTAGGTCTTCCTATATGGAATTTGTTCACAGTTCACAGTTCCAAGGCTTCTCTCTTGTGAGAAGCTGATTCCTCAGAAAATGTAAACACCACTTTTATTACTTATAAGAAAAATTAAAAATACTTCTAGCCATCTTAAGAACTGATACTTTGTTATTTGTAATGAGTGACAGGAAATGTCGGCTCAGGCAGATATTTTAAACTAAGTTGAACAGTTTTAAAGAGGGTGGACTATGTGACATGCATGCATCCCAGGCAGGCAGGTTACAGTATTATTCTGCGTCTGGTTCATTAGTCCGGATATTATTCAAAATACGACCTGCAGCGTCTGGTTCAAGATTCAGCGTATTATTAAAAAATGTCCAGGGTATTATTCAGTTTCAGTAGTCCGGGTATTATTCAAAATACGACCTGCAGCATCTGGTTCAGGATTCAGCGTATTATTAAAAAATGTCCAGGGTATTATTCAGCGTCTGGTTCAGTATTCAGCATATTATTCGGGGTATTATTCAAAATACGACTAGCGTATTATTAAAAAATGTCCCGGATTCAGGGTATTATTAAAAAATGTCCAGGGTATTATTCAGCGTCTAGTTCAGTATACAGCGTATTATTCAGGGAATTATTCAAAATACGACCAGCGTATTATTCAGCGCCTGGTTCAGGACTCAGGGTATTATTCAAAAAATTTCCAGGGTATTATTCAGCGTCTCGATTATTGCAAAATGGCTAGGGTATTATTCAGTGTCTGGTTCAGTAGTCAGTATGTTAACATGTTTAAGGTTTCAGCGTACGCAGTTAAAATTGATGTTTGTGCTACATGTTCTGTTTTATTTATTTGGCAATTGCTATTAATTCTTGAATTACCTTCGTATATAGGTATAGGTATAGTTACGGGTATATGCATCAACGATAAGTATTGTTGTAAAATTTATAGTGATAATGCATCCGTAATTGGTGCATCTGTAAAAACAATTTTTGCCGACGCTTATGTTTTTATAAGCGTAGCTTGATAAAGTGTTGAAAATCCGTGCTCGATATATGAATTTTGAAAAAAAAATCAAACGTAACGATTTCCGATATTTTTTTATTGACTTAGGACTAAACAAAGGTTCAAAATTTGGTTCCGGATTTCAATATATGCCAGTTCAAGTTTTAGTTCACGATGCATGGTTGAAATTAGGATTCAAACTGAACAAAATCAGAGTTCAGTCCATGATTAAGGAAACACTACAAGATTCTAAATTTAGTGTAGTTCTTGATTCAGTCTACGGGGTAGGATTCTGAATTAATCAGTTCAAGATTCGGTTTGCGGTTTGGGATAAAGTTCAGAATTCAGTCAGCGTTTCAGCATTCACTTTAAGCTGCAAACGTAATCACATAATTATTCAGTTTATATAGTTTTATGCAAGTCGTCCTTTCACGATACCATATTGTAGACTAAGTTCCTCATTTCCTCGAATTATTTGCTCCCTGTCTCTTAATCTACGCCGGTTGATGTGTGCTCGGAGGGGGATGTGCTTCGCTTGCCGGGTTTTGCAAATCAACTGTTTCGGTTTCACACTTTTGAGGTTTAGATACACTAACGACGTTTTAATAACAGAAAGCCTCAATGTTCCTAAACTTGGTATAGTTGCGCTTATATTGCAATTCACTGTGTCGGTATCTCTGCTGGTGGGTGTTTCCTTCGTCCCCTAGGAAATCATCTGCTCAGAATCAGTTCCTAAGTGCTGATGTTGATACTGCGGTGTTTAAGTCAGTACATAAGTACTGAATTAAATTACTATATTATACCTTAACATTTGCAGTAGTACAAATTCTAAATTCTTCTAAAACTAAGCTTGATTTGTCATAGTGACATGTATCTTAGCGGATTTGTTCGCCATTTTTTGGTTTGAGTTTACCTGTTGCAGGTCTCGCTGCCTGGGACATTCTCCTTGCTGATGCCCGGGATTGCCGTGGTGCGTGGGCCATGCTGACTGAGGTGGCACGGTGGGGGACGCACTTTAATCGATCGGTAGGCGTCTCTTACCTGATGTCTGCGGTTGGACTATCTCATGATTTACATCGATTGATGTGTGCTCGGAGAGGGATGTGCTTCGCTTGCCGGGTCTTGCCAATCATGATTTTCGGTTACAAACTTTTGGGCCTCTGTGTCGCTAAATTTGGTACAGTTACGCTTATATTGCTCTTGTTTTACAGCTAGTGGAGTTTGCCAACCATGGAAATACTAAGTATCTAAGTAAAATAAGAACTATTGATGGTTTATATACCTTTGTTTTGACAAACCGCAAACTATTGTGGTGAACATAACAGGCATACGTAAAAACAGACAGATGGACGGACGGAATTTAATTAACAATCAGGATGAAGTAATCTGATTGGCTGAAAATTTGAAAAGGGTGTGGCATCTTAATTTATTCTTAATTTTGTTTTCAGGTAAAAATAAAAATATCATCAATTTGTCATCTGCTGAATTTGCCTGTAGAGTGGTAAAGGCTAGATAACCATAAGTTCGGACTGAAAAAAGTATGGGACACAAGCTTTACTTAAAATTGTTGATGTCAGGAAGTAACAAATACTGTAACGGAAGATAGGCAATTATGATAAATTGCCTACCTTGGCAAAATTGGTAACTTCCTTACACTAGCAAAGCCTGTCACAACGGCTACAGATGACATTCTAAGAAATAAAAAAAAATCAGAGAAAACAAGGCTCAACACTACATGTAAATCCTCTATTAAGCAGACAATTTACATGAAATATCAAGAAATATAAAGAACAATTCTGATAGTGCCTCAAGGGTTAACAATTATTTTTTCTTTCTTTTTTTTTTTTCTTTTTTTTTTTTTTAGCTGCCTTTGTCTACCAAATAAGTTGCAGTCGAGTAGCTTAACTTCAACGCTTAGCATGCTGAGTAAAATTTTCAAATGAAGTTTTGAAATATTTTTCTTATATTCACCAGAAAATAGGCTTTGGCATTTCATGCAAATTTTGTCCAGAAAATTTGCATGAATTGCCAAATCTTGTTTCTATGAAAATCAGAAATATGTCCTCAATTTATCATCTGCAAAAATCAGTCCAGAGAGAGTGGTAAAGAAAGGTTAAAATGATATTTTAACATACCTTTTTGCACTTAAACAGCAATAAAAATGCTTTTTATTTTCTCATCTGGATCTACCCTGTTTGCACAGTATCTGTTTTGATCTGCAGGGATGAAAAGATTATGGTGAACAGAGATACATCTCAACACTCTCCTCCCTTTCAAAGGGAGAACATTCCAGCGGAACAGATCCTTTCCTGGTTTATAAACCCCTCTTCAAAAGGGGGCTATTCTGATCAGAAAATATGTTCCTTCCATTAAGAGTAGACCTGTGTGAGAAATTTATGGGCAGCATATTTAAGTGCATTATTAAAAGGGCGAGCTTTAGATGTATATGATAGGTTATCGAATGAAGATGCAGCTAGTTATGATAAGTTGAAGGAGGCGTTGTTAAAAAATTTCGATATGACTGAATAGATTGAATAGTTATTTGAATAATTGGCTGGCGATGGCAAAGGTAGAAAAATCGTATGAAGCGGTCTGTGATTTTATGGCACGTGACCAATTTTTGGATTCGTGCAGTAGGGAATTGTATGTTCATTTAAAGCCCAAGACATTTAAGAACTTAGAGGAGATGGCTAGAGAGGCCGACTTGTTTGCTGAGGCGAAAGGCGGCGTCTATATCTGTGTCGCGAAGGGGCAACGCGAGAACAAAGATAAGACTACCTATAAAAATGAATCAAGTAGGCCCGGAAATAAGCCGGAAATTAAGTGCAGGATTTGTGGGAAACCACATTTGACTTATAAATGTTGGAATAATCCCGATAGAAAGGTAGCGTCAAGCGCAGCGACGGAGGGAGGTTAGTGACTGACTCCAGTGTGGAAACTAATAGCATGCAAATAAAGGGAGATAATGCGTTTCATAGGGGCCGCGGTAGTAACAGGAGTAGAGGTTTTGGTAGAGGAAATAATCGCGGTTACGGTAGAGGTGTTAGCAATAAGTCTGAAAATGCATCAGGGGGAGGCCACCAGTTCAACTTTTGTAAGGTAAAGGGACAAAAGGTGTCTAGTGATGGTATAGAAGCCCTTTACCAGAGTAAGGTAGATATCTCTTCGCATTCAGATGCGAATGGCGAAGAAGGGGTCTGTTATTTCTTAAAATCCCGGTTACCAACAGCACCTGGTACAGTGGATGGCCAGAAGGTTGTAGTCCTGAGGGATACTGGTTGTACTGGGGTGGTTGTTAGAAAGGGCTTGGTTTCGGAGGATCAGATGATCGGTAAAGAATCAACTGTGACTCTGATAGATGAAACTACGCAAAGGCATCCTTTAGCAGTTATTGATGTCTATTGCCCATTTTTTCAAGGCCAAACTGATTATGGATGACACTTTATACGACTTGGTAATTGGCAACATTGATGGTTCAAGATTACCTGATATGTCGCACATTTCAGTGGGTGTTGTTACACGAGCCCAGGCTAAGCAAGATGATAAGGCCTATCGGAAACTTAAAGTCCCTGATCAGATTTTGAGTGAGAATAAGAAGGCATTTCAGGACGCTCAAATGTCCGATCCCAAACTCGAACACATAAGGCGTAAAAGCCGATTCGGGGGTCGTTACCAAGAGTCGAGGGTTAAATAGAGGTGAAACTAGGATAATTAAGAAAAGGGACTTATTGTATAGACACTTTACACAGGGAAATAAGTATCATTACAACTTATTGTCCCGACCAGTTTTCGAGAAAAAGTTTTGAAATTGGCCCATGAGTCATTAACGGCCGGTCATTTGGGTATTAGAAAAACTTTGAATAGAGTTGTGGCTGAGTTCTTTTGGCCTGGTGTTTGTGGGGATGTGACAAGATTTTGTAAATCTTGTGACATTTGCCAACAGACAATTCAAAAGGGGCGCGTAACAAAAGTACCTTTAGGGAAATTGCCACTAATTGATACACCTTTCAAGCGTGTAGCAGTTGATATTGTTGGCCCAACTGAACCCCGTTCTGACAAGAAGTCCCGCTATATATTAACAATGATATATTATGCCACACGGTACCCAGAAGCGGTAGCATTACCTAGCATTGAAACTGAGCGTATTGCGGAAGCATTGGTAGAAATGTTTAGTAGGGTAGGAGTACCAGATGAAATGTTGACCGATTGTGGGTCCCAATTTACTTCGGAGGTTATGAAGGAGGTAGCAAGATTATTATCCCTTCAGCAATTAACGACCTCGGTCTATCATCCCATGTGTAACGGATTAATTGAGAGGGTCCACGCTACTTTAAAGCAAATGCTTCGTAGGATGTGTGCAGAAAGGCCCAAGGATTGGGATAGATATCTTCCCGCACTGTTATTTGCTATTAGAGAGGTTCCACAGGAATCTCTAGGTTTTTCACCTTTTGAACTATTATACGGACGTAATGTTCGTGGCCCCATGGCAATACTAAGAGAGTTATGGTCCGAGGAGATTCCTGATGAACAAGTTTCATCTACTTACCAATATGTAATAGATCTTAGGGAAAGATTAGAGCAGACATGTAAGTTAGCCCACGAGAATTTACGTAAGGCACAGGGCAAGCAAAAGGCATATTACGATAGACGCGCGAAATCGCGAAGGTTTAATGTAGGAGATAAGGTGTTACTGTTGCTCCCTACAGACAGCAACAAATTATTATTACAGTGGAAAGGTCCATTCGAAGTGACCGAAGTTCTAAATAGAATGGATTACCGGATTGACGTCAACGGCGTCATCGGAACTTACCATGCTAATATGTTGAAGCAATATGTAGAACGTCAAAGCATGACGTCGCATCGATTAATGTCGATCGAAACTGTTGCAGTGGTTGAAACCGACGAGGCGGATGAATATTCGTTAGAAGATTGTACATTCCCGTCAACACAGAGCGCGGAAACATACAAAGACGTTAGTATCTCGAATGAATTAACATCAGAACAAATTCGCGAAGCAGAATCTCTGGTAGAACAGTACCCGGATGTACTGACGAGTTTACCCGGACGTACAGATATAATACGTCATAATATTAAATTACTGACAACAGAGCCCGTAAGATCTAAAGGTTACCCTATTCCATATAAAACCCGAGAGGTTATGGAAACAGAAGTTCAAGAAATGCTAGAGTTAGGAGCAATTGAGCCGTCAGTTTCTCCATATTCTTCACCTGTTGTGTTAGTCCCCAAAAAGGATGGGTCGGTACGGTTTTGTATCGATTTCCGAAAACTT
Organism: Anodontia alba; assembly: GCA_964016985.1. NCBI lineage: Eukaryota > Metazoa > Mollusca > Bivalvia > Lucinida > Lucinidae > Anodontia > Anodontia alba. The sequence goes on from OZ024821.1 coordinate 55,306,874, forward strand.
AACAAGGTTACGGAATTCGATGCAGAACCAATGCCGAATATGGAGGAAGTGATCAATAGACTGTCAGGTCATAAATATTTCACAAAAATTGATCTAAGTAAGGGTTACTGACAAGTGGAATTGACTGAAGAGTCTAAACCTTTGACAGCATTTGAGACTCCACGGGGATTGTTTCAGTTCAAAACTATGCCGTTTGGATTGGTAAACTCGGGTGCTTCATTTTGCAGGCTAATCCGCATCGTTTTGCAGGGTCTTCATAACGTAGACAGTTTTGTAGATGACATGTGGGTTTTTTCTTCATCTTGGCAGGATCATATGACATCTTTACGTCAGGTTTTGGATCGTCTCAGATCTGCTAAACTTACCGCTAAGCCTTCAAAATGTATGATCGGGTATTGCAGTATTGAATGCCTTGGTCACAATATCGAGGGACAATTTGTTAGGCCCAAAGATGAAAAAATACAGGAAATCAGAGATGCTGTTAGACCAACAACTAAGAAACAGGTCAAATCGCTGGATTCTATCGGAAATTCATTCCAAACTTCTCAACTATAGCTTCACCTTTGACAGATTTATCTAAGAAAGATAAGCCGAATAATATCAAAGATTGGCAAGATCATCATGAAAACGCTTTTCAGACGCTGAAAAATAGGCTCACGTCTAATCCCATTCTTCGTTTACCTGTGTTTCAGAACGGAGTCCCGTTCATTCTTAGAACAGATGCTTCTGAAACTGGTCTAGGAGCCGTATTGCTCCAGGAATTCGAAGGTGAAGGTAAATTTCCTATTGCTTACGCAAGCAGGAAATTGATATCTCGGGAGAAAAATTATTCAGTGATCGAGAAAGAATGTATGGCCATAATCTGGGCAATTGAGAAGTTTAGAAAATACCTATTCGGCACTGAGTTTTTGCTAGAAACTGATCATAAACCTTTGTCGTTCTTGCAATCCGCCAAAGTGTTAAACCCCCGGATCATGCGATGGGCATTGAAACTTCAGCCTTACCGGTTTAGAATTATCGCTATACGTGGGCAAGATAATTTGGGAGCGGATTATCTTAGCAGATAAACCGTGTAAGATGAGTTGCACTTGTATATAGTACCTGTCCATGTGTCCACTTTTCTGTGTCATAGCAAGGAAGAAAAAAACAAATGTTTTTTCGTCTTATGGAGGGCCTTTGTGACGACACAGAAAGGGAACACCGAAGGGGACAGTTTCTTTTTTCTTACGTAGGGTACCTTTTCACCTACATAAGGCCATTTTCGCCTTAACCCTACGTAGCTAGTAAAACATCATGCGATGTTACCATAAATAACTTAAGTACAGAGGTTGCCCGTGTAACACGCGTATAATCCACGTGGTGGCGTAATACCGGCCCTATATAAACTCCACCGTAAATGATTCCCATAAGGGCGAAATTGTACACAGGAGTGTCATAGGACACCAGTTCTCGGTTATATGGGATTCATTTCGGTGAGTGAATATTTATTACTTTTGATAATTTTAGTGTTAGTCATCGGTTTGTAGGTTTTATTTGCAAGGTCTGAACGGCCAGAAATGAATTACTGTCTGATTTAAAACCTGCGAATTGTTGATTACACGGTCTATATAACAGACGCATGGTAGTACGGTTCTGCATTTTATTGTTTAGGGTTTTTCCCAGCGCAAAAGGTGTATGGGAAAGGCGCTGAGCAGGCTGAGCAGTATAATCAGTCTTATCGGGGTCTTTCCTATCAAGCGCAAATTCGGTCTAGTCGGTGTCTTCATTTTGCGGGAATGATGTGGCTATAAAGGACTGCAGTATATTCAGTCTGATCGGTTCTTTATGGCAGACGCAAAATATAAGGGACTTGTGAACAGAGCAGAGCCGGACTTACCGATGAGCAAATAGGAGCATCGCGATTATCATCAAATTCGCGACATGAAGGCATACACGCATGACAGACACGCATATATGTAATTTATGCCCTCTTCGCGAAAGACGGCACGGAATATGGGCAAATAGACGCTTACAGGACCAAGCCTGCCCAGTGTACGTGCAGTCTAAAAAAACTTTTCTTGTTAAATTTTGAAACACATAAATTGCAAGCATTCGCGGTTACATAGGACCGGGCAACATAATTTAGTAAAGTTAAAATCATTAATTTGTAAATATGTTTTTGTCTGCTCAATTTTTTTTTTGCCCTGATGCGGCAGACGAAAAATATACCGTAAAGCTGTATGTATTATATGATATGTTAGGGGTTGACATTTATTAGTGAACGACATTTGGGTCGACAGTACAAATGTCGGGTCCCAAATACTAGAAGGTTGAAATGTCATAATAATGGGTTGACAATCGAAATGTCAGTTTAGCCATGGGCATTTGATGTGTCATGACCCTGATGTGAAATGTCCTGATCGCAGGTAGAGCGGATAAAATGTCTTTGCTCTGGTTGCTATCTGTGTGCATTTCAAATGTCATGTCCCTTATTTTATTTATTACTGTTATGTCAATTATAGCCCTGGGTTGGGGCTACCCTAACCCTAGGTTTATCCTAACCCTAACCCTAGTGAAAAAACATCAGAATTAACCTCGACCCCCCAAATTAACCGCAACCTAAAGCCTCCAACCCTAGCCCCAGCCCTAACACTCACCCTGTCAAGCCCTTACTACCCTAGCCCTAACCCCTAACCCTAACCTATCGCTTACCCTAACCCCAGCCCTAGGTATGAAACATTAGAATTAACCACTATCCCAAAACTAACCGCAAGTCTCAGACACACCCTCTCGCCCTAGCCCCAGCCGCAAAGACTCTCCCTGCATAGCCACAGTGTTGGGACTACCCTAACCTTAGGGTAACCCTAACCCTAGCTGCAAGGCATCAGAATTAACCACAACCCCAAAACTAACCACAACCTTTAGTGGCAGCCTCCAACCCTAGCCCCAGCCCCTAAAACTAACCCTGTCAAGCCCCTACTACCCTTGCCCAACCCCAAACCCTAACCTTAACCTATCACTAACACTAACCCTAACCCTAGCTGCAAAACATTAGAATTAACTGCAACCCCAAAACTAACCCCAAGAGACACACAATCTCACCGTAGCCCCAGTCCTAAACACATACCCTGCATATCCCTAGGATTGGGGCTTCCCTAACCCTAGGGTTACACTAATCCTAACCCTAGCTAGAAGACATCAGAATTAATCGCAATCCTCAAACTGACCGCAAGTCTCAGTCGCATCCTCTCATCCTAGCCCCAGCCCCAAAGACACATTCTACATAGCCCCTGTGTTGGGGTTACCCTAACCCTAACCCCAACCCTAGCTACAAGGCATCAGAATTAAACGCAACCCCCAAAACTAGCCGCAACCTTTAGCGGCAGCCTCCAACCCTAGCCCCAGCCCCTTACATTTAACCTGTCAAACCCTTACTACCCTAGCCCTAAACACTAACCCTAACCCGTCACTAACACTAACCCTAGCTACGAAAATTTTAGAATTAACCGCTATCCCAAAACTAACCCCAAGTCTTTAGACACACCATCTCACGCTAGCCCCAGCCCCAAACACTCACCCTTATAGCCCCAGGGTTAGGACTACCCTAACCCTAGGGTTACCTAACCCTAACCCTAGCTACAAGACATCAGAATCAACCGCAATCCCAAAACTAACCGCAACTTTTAGCGACAGTCTCAAGCACTAGTCCCAGCCCCTAACACTTTTCCTGTCAAGTCCCTACTACCCTAGCCCTAACCCCTAACCCTAACCTATCACTAATCCTAACCCTAGGTACAAAACATTAAAAGAAACGGCAACCCCAAAACTAACCGCAAGTCTTAGACATACCATCTCACGCTAGCCCCAGCCAAAACACTCACCCTGCATTGCCTCTGGGTTTGGGCTACCCTAACCCTAGGTTTATCCTAACCCTAACCCTAGTTGAAAGAGATCAGAATTAACCGCAACCCCAAAACTAACCACCACCTTTAGCTACAGCCTCCAACCTAAGCCCCAGCCCCTAACACTAACCCTGTTAAGCCCCTACTACCCTAGCCCTAATCCCTAACCCTAATATAACAACCAGGGGTGGTCGGGTGTGGCAAAGGTGTCGTGTATCTTGCGTCACCAGGGCGTCCAACTGATATTGGCTTACAGTTGGGCAAGGCCTGCTGTCCTTGCAGCAGGTATGGGTAGAGGGGGAATGTTTAATTTCTTCTGTGTCTTCACTTTCATTCATTTTCCTCTTTCTCCCCTGTCCCTCTCTTTCATCGTCTCAACTATCTCTTCTATCTTCTCCTTTTCTCTGGGAGACGACACAAAATGACCCACAAGGGTTGACGTGTCGTTAAACCCCAACACAATCAATAATATAACAACCTATCACTAACCCTTACCCTTGCCCCAGGTACGAAACATTAGAATCAACCGCAATCCCCAAATTAACCGCAAAAAGACACACCCTCTCACCCTAGCCCCAGCCGCAAAGACTCTCCCTGCCTAGCCCCAGTGTTGGGCTACTCTAAGCTAAAGTTTACCTAACCCTAAACCTAACCCTAGCTAGAAGACATCAAAATTAACCGCAACCCCAAAACTAACCGCAACCTTTAGCGGCAGCCTTTAACCCTAGTCCCAGCCCCTAACACTAACCCTGTCAAACCCCTACTACCCTAGCCTCAAACCATAACCTTTACCCTAACCCTAACCCATCACTTACACTAGCCCTAACCCTAGCTACGGAACATTAGAATTAACCACAATCCAAAAACTAACCGCAAGTCTTTGACACACATTCTCACCCTAGCCTCAGTCCCAAACACTCGCCCTGCATAGCCCCTGGGGTGTGGCTACCCTAACCCTAGAGTAGAACGTCTCCCCGTGCTTTACCATAGTGCAGATTGTATTTCATTTCTTTTGGGATCATTGGACCCATTGTGGTATATTTGAAAATTGAGTTCTGCTCGTATACGTTAGAGGGCGTAAGCAGTGTTGCAAACTTCATTACTGCTTATGAATAGACTCAATAAAACCGACACTCACATTTTCTAATCCGTAGTGTATTTTTTTTGTTTCCAAAGGCAATCTTTTTGACGTTTATTTACCCAAACCCTAACCCCAACCCTAGCTACAAGGCATCAGAATTAACCGCAACCCCAAACCTGAGGCTTCCCCGCTTCTTGAGCGTTGTTGAGAGCGGGCACACTGGGTCTTTTCAACCCAATTTCGGACAGTTTATTTTTGAAGAAAATGCGAACCTAGTCGGTTTTCGGTTGTGTGCTTAATTCGGGGCGATATTGGACTCCGGGGACTTCCCCGCTACTTAGCGCTATTGAGCCCGTACAGGCCTGGTGGCTACACGCTCGGGGCTTCCGCGCTACTCGAGCGATGTTGAGATCGGGCGAACTGGGTCTTTTGAAAGGAATAAATGCGAACTTAGTCGTTTTTTGGTGTGGTTACTTCCGGGCGATTTTGGACTCCCGGGACTTCCCAGGTGCTTCAGCGCTATTGAGCCCGGACAGGCCAGGCGGGGTCACTCCCGGGGCTTCCCCGCTTCTTCAGCAATGTTGAGACCGGATACGTTGGGTCTTCAACCTATTTCGGGGGCGATTTTGGACTCCGCGAACTTCCCTGCTGCTTTAGCGCTATTGAGCCCGTACAGGCCTGGTGGCGACACGCTCGGGGCTTCCACGCTACTTGAGCGATGTTGAGACCGGGCGCACTGGATCTTTTGAAATCAATTTTGGTATGTTTGGTTAATTCAGAGCAATTTTGGACTTGGTTTATTTTGGAATAAAATGCAAACTTAGTCGTTTTTTTTTTTGGTGTTGTTACTTCTGGGCGATTTTGGATTCCCGGGACTTCCCCGCTGCTTGAGCGTCACTTCGCCCGGACAGGCCAGGCTGGGCATCCTAGGGGCTTCCCAGCTTCTTGAGCGATGTTGAGACCGGGAATATGAGGGATCCTGAACCAGTCGCTGAATAATAACCTGGGCATTTTTGAATAATATGCTGAATACTGAACCAGACGCTGAATAATACCCTGGACAATTTTTAATAATACGCTGATCCAGAACCAGACGCTGGATAATACCCTGGACAATTTTGAATAATACGCTGAATCCTGAACAGACGCTGCAGGTCGTATTTTGAATAAAACCCTGAAAACTGAACCAGACGCTGAATAATACCCTGGACATTTTTTAATAATACGCTGAATCCTGAACAGACGCTGCAGGTCGCATTCTGAATAATATCCTGAATACTGAACCAGACGCTGAATAATACCCTGGACATTTTTTAATAATACACTGAATCCTGAACCAGACGCTGCAGGTCGTATTTTGAATAATACCCTGAATACTGAACCAAACACTGAATAATACCCTGGACATTTTTTAATAATACACTGAATCCTGAACTAGACGCTGCAGGTCGTATTTTGAATAATACCCTGAATACTGAACCAGACGCTGAATAATACCCTGGACATTTTTTAATAATATGCTGAATACTGAACCAGACGCTACAGTTGGTATTTTAAATAATAGCCTGAATACTGAACCAGACGCTGAATAATACCCTTGACATTTTTTAATAATACGCTGAATCCTGAACCAGACGCTGAATAATACCCTGAACATCTTTAAATAATTCGCGGAATCGTGCATCAGTCTCTGAATAATACCCGGGACATTTCTGAATCCTGAACCAGATGCTGCAGGTCGTAATTTGAATAGTACCCTGAATACTGAACTAGACGCTAAATAATACCCTGGACGTTATTGAATGATACCCTGAATCCTGAACCAGACGCTGCATTTCGTATTTTGAATAATACCCTGAATACTGAACCAGACGCTGAATAAAACCCTGGACATTTTTTAATAATACGCTATATTACATGGATAACCAAGAAATACCATGATTTCTACCAGACATAAAACTGGTATTTTCCTTGTTTTCTAAGAAGAAATATTTCCTCTTAGCCGGGTAAATAAATCTCTTTAACCGGAACTACTTTTTTTTTGTAACATATAAACAGCCTAGATTTTGACCCTGCTGTCAATATCATTTAGGATAAAAACAAAAGCTAACCTAAATATATTATTTATTACTACGCCGACCCAAAATAGAAATGACAGCGTAAACAAACTGGCTAGACTTGACTTGCCACAAAAGCCTCTTAAATGGTGTACTCTATTGCGGCGAAATGCATGTAATAAACAGTTTATTCATTTATCCTATTTTAAATATGGGATTTATAAACCTCGGGAGGTAAAAAAAATCCGATAAAGAAACTCGTGCTTCGCACTCGTTTCTTTATCGGATTTTTATGACCTCCCTCGGTTGATAAATACCATATTTAAAATAGGAGAATGAATAAACTCTATGAATCCTGAACCAGACGCTGCGGGTCGTATTTTGAATAATACCCTGAATCATAAACAAGACGCTGAATAATACCCTGGACATTTTTTAATAATACGCTGAATTCTAAACCAGACGTTGCATGGCGTGTTTTGAATAATACCCTGAATCGTGAACCATTCGCTGAATAATACCCTGGACATTTTTAATAATACGCTGAATCCCGAATCAGACGCTGCAGGTCGTATTTTGAATAATACCCTGAATCGTGAACCAGACGCTGAATAATACCCTGGACATTTTTTAATAATACGCTGAATCCTGAACCAGTTGCTGCAGGTCGTATTTTGAATAATACCCTGAATCGTGAACCAGACGCTGAATAATACCCTGGACATTTTTTAATAATACGCTGAATCCTGAACCAGACAATGCCGGTCGTATTTTGAATAATACCCTGAATACTGAACCAGACGCTGAATAATACCCTGGATATTTTTGAGTTATATGCTGAATCCTGAACCAGACGCTGCAGGTCGTATTTTGAATAATACCCTGACTATTGAACCAGACGCTGAATAATACCCTGGACATTTTTTAATAATACGCTGAATCCTGAAACAGACGCTGCAAGTCATATTTTGAATAATACCCTGAATACTGAACCAGACGCTGAATCCTGAACCGTGAATAATGAACCGTGAACGAGATGCTAACTTTATGCTCGTGGGGGACGAGGGGGTGGGGGGGGGGGGAGAGGGTGGGATACAAGCGCTGCCGCAGGTTGAACTTACTGATCTTCGAGTTCGGGGTTTCTTTATTTTTCTTTTACTTTAGTTTGATATTGTTTAACCTGTTAGCAAAAGCAGTACTTCAGTACGATCCAAGTCATATTATGGAAAATCAAAAACAACACATTACGCTAAACCTCCTAGGAGGACATAAATGGTGTACATTGTACGAGTTGCAGGATGAAGGCCTCGAGTAACTGCACAGGGTGTGACTTTCCCTGCACAGGGGACCTCCAGTTAACGTCCCGATCCGAAGGACGGCACACTGTTTTCATCTCATGCCTGTAAATGACATGACGGAAAGCGTGTTCGGACACCGAAAATTCCCTTGCCTAAGCCTGGGATCTTTCCCGGTACCTCTTGTTCTAGAGGCCAGTGCGCTCACGACTGAGCTACCGAGCTACCTAAAATACATGTTTTTATACGTCTTTGTTATGGGATAAATGCATGCTTTTTGTTGACAGGGCAACACAAAGCTAAGTGATGTGAATGTTGCTTTTAACGCACAGTCAAATACTTGATAAGTAATACATTTAAACCAGTCAAATAATAAACACTTTCCCTTTCAGTCAAAACCACATATAATTTCAATGAAGCAACGCATTTTTTTTCTTAGGTGATAACTTTTTTCTTTCTAAATTGTCATCCAGTACTTGACAATCTAAACGATGAAAAAAATAGAATTACATTATAAATAGATTATTATTAAATAAAACTGTGCTTTTATGGGATAAATTCGACATATTTGTTGCCATGGCAACATAAATTTCTGAGACATGTTGATTTTGTTCATAAATTTGTGTTTCAATATTTGACAACTATGAAACTATCAAGTGGATATGCTTATAATTACATTGTTCTCAGATTGCTGCCATGAAATCGATCAAAACAATTTTACAATACAGCATGTAGTGTATTGTGGTTGCCATAGCAAGCATTACAGTTAGTTTCTTCAAACTTATGTTTGTTGTTTTTGAAGATGTCCCATGTTGACTTATATTTAGAAAAGTGTTCATCAATGTTTTAAATAGGGCAGATTTTTGTCATTCGTGAACCAATCCCTTTTGATTTGTATCCTTATGTCTTTAGCGTATACGTGAACTTACAGTATAGAAGGCGCCATCGTCTACTCTCTTCGAACATCTCAGAAATCGCTGGATCAATCCAAACCCAATTTCATATAAAGCCTCAAAGGCATTTGGGGAACAAACATTTGTTAAAATGATTCAGTCATATCATCAGGATATCGGCCTTGCCAATATACATTGTTGTATCTAGAGGGGGACAAGGGGCCATTTCTGCACTTAAAGCATGAATGGGACAAGGGGCCTTGATGACCCTCAACATTAAGTCGTGTTGCTAATATTTAAGGTAACAGATTCCCTTAAAATAACTGATGGCCCTTTAACAATTGTTATGGGCCAAAAATGCCCCGCCCCCATCACCTTGGTCCTCCAGCGGCAACACTGCATATATGAGCCGCCACATGAAAAAATCAACAAAATGACATGTGCACCCAGCGCAGTCTGATCAGTTGTCACTGTCTATACGTAGTTACCTTAGCTCCTTAGCAACCCATTGAGTGCACAGCGAAGACTGATCAGACTGGGCGGATACCCATATTGATCTGATTCTTCCCTGGGAAGTCATTTTGTTGGTTTTGTCAAGCGCAGGCTCAGTTATGGTTAACCGTTCAAATCAGCAGGCCGATTACCTTCAAACCTACTGGCGCAGTGACTCAGTCACTAGAGCGTCCGGTTAGCGTCCGAGAGGTTGTGAGTTCGATCCCCGGCCGAGTCATACCAAAGACTTTAAAAATGGTATTAGCTGCTCTTTCGTTTGCGCTTAGCATTGAGAAATCGGAACTGGTCGATTCGGTGTCAGTATAATGTGACTGGGTGGAATGTCACGTCATCTGTCTGAGGTGTGATATGTCAGTGAGGCAGCACTCTTAAAGTGAGCATTGGGCTCCCTGTCACATCCAGACATCGTCGCGATATGACTGAAAGATTGTTGAAAGCGACATTAAGTCTGAATAAAAGAAAATAAACTTTGGAACTTACTTTTTTCAGGTTGAAATCTGTCTGATGGATTAAAATTTAATGTCATACCCGCGCTTGCGCAGGTCCTTTTTAGTTCTGTAGTAAATTTAATGTCATACCCGCGCTTGCGCGGGTCCTTTTCTAGTTCTGTAGTAAACTTAGGGCTGCTTAATTTAATCTGGTAATAGCATTTACAGACAACAACAGTAAGGTTTTATCAAAATTAGCTCCGTTAGCAACCTTTAAATTTGTACTTAGTTTGTGATACTCATAGTTGTTTGCTAAGTTGTGATAACGTCAATAGAAAAGCGACATTCATGTCGGTATTTTTGGGCCTTTGCAATGACAGATAAAAAAATATTGGCATTCAAAGTGTATACTTTCTTTTGCGCTGAGTGTATTTTCATTTTCACAGTACTAAAAGAACGGTATAGTTGGTTTCAGTTCAACTGCAGATACACTCTTCTTTCGTCAGTTGAATAATATTTAATGCTATCTGGCTCAAGTGAATGGGCTTCACCATAGTGCAGATTATACTCGTATTTTCATTCCCTTTGGCCTCATTGGGCCCATTGTTGTATCTTTGAAAATGGTTCTGCTCATGTACACGCCAGAGGGCGTAAGCAGTTGCAAACTTCATTACTGCTTATGAAAAGTCTAAATAAAATCGAGACTACCATTTTCGATCTTTTTGTTTCCAAAGGCAACCTTTTAGATTTTAATTTTACCACACTGCAGTTGATGTTATTGCCCTGTGGCGGCCGTAGTGGCAATCTTTTAGATTTTTATTGTGTTTATATTTTGTGTTAAAAAATGACTTTAGGTTTTATCCAGTGGAAGGCAATGGATCCATTTCTGTCAACTCATCTTGCTCCAGCGACACAATATTGACGACGAAATCCGGAATTGGGCTGATAGTGGTCTCATATAAAGGAATACTGAGATAACGCAGTCATGTGGATGAAAGCTAATAAACACTAAACAAAAATCATGGATTAAAAACAAACTTATTGCAATACAGTTGTCTGGTAAAAGCAATTAAAACACATGAAAATAGAAATACAATTTCCTTTTATCCCATCCCACATTTCTTCTCTATTACAACTTCAGAAGGGAAGTAAAGCTATGTACAATACCCTAAATAAAAGTGCTGATACAGGACAATGTTCTTGGAACAAAATTTTAATATAACAAGAGTGGAAAGGGATATACATATTTCCATTACATATTACTAAATATGAAAATAAGAAATGATGCTACTCTACACTCTTTGCCAGACAGATAATCAAACAATTAAACATTTACTGTGAAATTGTTGTAAAACACAACAGTTTATTGATTTAACCCATTGGTTAAATTCATTTACCACACATTTACTAGAAAATATGCTCATTTTGCATATGTGATACTAACATGGCTTTCAAGCACATATCATTGTTGTGGAGCGAAAAATAATGGGTCACGTGGTGATACGGCTTTTTTGCCCATATCACCACATTCGGAGCACTCGGCGGTCTTGCCTTTGACTCCGCATACGATATCGTATAGGCAAACTTGTCAGAAAGATAAATGTATGATAAATAGATTATGATATGGCAATTTTCATATCATACCCCATATGAACCCGAGACACCCATATAATATGGGTGTCTCGGGTTCATATGGGATATGATATAAGGCCCTCGGGCTGATATGGGTGTCTCGGGTTCATATGGGGTAGGATATGAAAATTACCATATAATAATCTCTATATAACATATATTGTAATCTTACAGAAGAGTACTTCATGTTTGGTTTGCAAAGGTAGCATAGTGTTGATAAAATATTGCATTTCATCTTTTTATATGCAAAATACTATATTTATCTAGCTAGATGTAAAACCAACAACTGTATATCAGATTATTTAAAATGAAACTTCAAATTATGTACAGAACTCATAGACAAATTGCACTAGAAAACCAAGAGGAAGAAACTGTCTTTACAGATTGGAGCACATATCCAGCATTAAAGGCTCCATATTCCTCAAAAATAATTCCATGATAGTTTTAATAAATTGATATATGGTATTAATACAATCGTAAAATGTGGCAACTGACAGTCCGTAAAATTTCAGTAAGTCTCTCGTTCTTGAACTGGATCTTTTTATCGTATCTCTGAAGTAATGTTGCTATGTGTTTTGATTAAATGTTGTGAATACATGTTAACATCATTATTTTGATAAGTCATCAAGATGACTAGCCTTCAAACGGATATGCATACGAAAACAGTGCAGATCCAGATTGGACTTAGAGAGCAGTCTGACCTGGGTCTGAACTGTTTGTACTTCAGGTAACTACGGCAAATTTAAATGTCCGAAATCGTGAGTTTTACGGTGGTTTGCAGACAGTATGATAGTAATAGTGAAGGGTGTACTAGCACATAATTTATAATTATAAAATACTAATTATACATATTAATGTTTTGACAGACTCCAGAGAGTGAAAATGAATGAGATGTTGCTTGAAAGATGAAAGAAAGAGACTACTGAAGAACCTCTTGTAGATATGACCCGGGTCTGAAAGAGGAATTATAACGGGGCTAAAAAGGAATAAAATGTACATATTTAAAGAAATTGAATAAATAAATAAACGAATAAATAAAAATAATTGTTCGTTTATTTTCTTTTTCGTTATAATAGCGCACTGTCAATTTACTGAGGATTATCTGCCATTGTATGTATCGCGACATTGCATTGATTTTACTGCTTAAATGTCTCGAATACATTCAAATTATGAAATGGAAATTCCACCGCCACTTAAGAGCATACCATGTGCAGGGCAATATTTTGTCAGGTGTACCCCAAGAACCCAAGTGCTGTCATTGCAGCTGATATTTAAGAATTCGATATAATAAAACAACCGTTTTCCATGTACAATTTATTCACCCTCGCAAGTAATTGTAGTTCGTCCTACCCTCTGACTTAAGCGCATTTCACGTGCTGGGTAATATTCTGTAAGGTTTCCCTGCAATATTACTGAATGTTTTAAACTATTGTATGAAATTATTGTTTAAAGTTATTGTACTACCCCAGTCACACCGGTTACCGCGATACAACGAACGCGACTGGGTACAACGAACGCAGTTGAAAATGATGACGTCACAAGAATATGTTCGGTAAGAAAATGATTTATTTTAGCCATATTCTTAATTTTCTTGGACGTTTATTTTGCATAGCTGCAGGAAAGCGGTATTATCTTTTACAGATACAGTTGCAAAGAAATCTGTTAATGACAAACGAAAATAAAAATATTTTTCTTCTGTCAAGCGTATTTTCACCAACCCCAGCATACTTCGGTCAATATTTTCTGACCGTTACACATCTTTTGTGAAAATGCTTTTGTAATTTATATATTGTTGAGACTCTAGAGCCTCTATTGACGTATTTCTTTAAGCCCTAGGTAGTGTCAATGTCCACTGAATTCGGGAATGGTTTAAAGCATGATTTTTTGTTAGGGTACCATTTACCACGGGTTACGATACACCATAACGCGGTTAATCAGCACAGTTTGAGACCAACGAACACGGATTATAATCTTCATGCCCTGAGAAAAAACTCTTTAATCCGCTTGTGAAGTCCCGATAAATGATGTTATTTTTAAATTCCAAACGATGTATTTGACTGTTATATACTCTTTGATACCTTTCTGTTTCTCATTATTATGATTTCTGTACATATGTATGGCTTTGTTTCTGATCTTTGAATTACGAAGTGCTCACTTTCACCCAGAATCAGAATTGTTACTGGTGACACGTCAAATGACGTTCATTTACAAGATCCTGTGATGTAGGGAGTTAGTCCCTAGCTCTCACCAAAGAGGTAAACTTAGCTTCATTATCCTCACTAGGAATGAAGCATGACAAAATCAAACCGCTGATAGCTCTGGTGGGTCGATTGTCTCTGAGTGTAGGCTGGGAAAATGGTCCTGAACGGGGAAAAAGATAATTTCGTTCAGCCCTAAAGTAGCTGTACTTTAAGTAAACAGTGACGACCCTTCGGGTAGATTGATAAACAGTCGACCAAAAGATATTCCAGCTATGGTGGATTCGACCCTGGAAAATCCAGTGCTTTAACCATTGAGTCAAAGAGTCGTACCCCTTACGCAGTTGCCATAGATTGGTTATAAACCTATAACCTATGTATAAGCTTTCAAGGTAGATAACTGAGGTTAGGGGTCGTGGGTCGTAAAAGGATGAGGGACGGATTTTCCTAATTACCCCTCAAACCCATTACTTTTGTTTGTTTGTTTCACTGATTGATTGTGTTAGGGTTTAACGATGTGTCAACCCTTGTGGGTCATTTTGTGTCGACTCTCAGAGATAAGAAGAAAAGAGAAAGAAAAGGACAGGGAAGAAAGAGAAAAAGGAATGAAACTGAAGAAACGGAAGAAATAAAAACATTCCCATCTACATTCCTTATCTGCTACAAGGATAGCAGGTCTTGCCCAACTGTAAGCCAATATCAGTTGATTACTCCAGTGATGTAAGATACACGACATCTTTGCCACACCCATCCACCCCAGTTTGTCTGTTTGCTTTGGAGTTTAACGGCCCAGTCAGTACTATTTTGGTCATATCGGGCTGGTCAATATACCTAACAACACTTCCTGGACAGGCTAATACATAAATGGTTAACCAGTATAGTGCACATTCTTACGCCAGAAACTGACAACTGCCTTTCTCGAATCAGTTGAAGGAAGAGAATGACCGTAGAAAAGATTTCATGACACGCCCATTACCGATTCTTTTTCTTGTATACCTTTAATTCTAGAACGTAGGTTTAAGAGCAGTCACTTCGATCATATTGTGATGAAATTATTGCAGCGTTTAGTGACGTCTTGTTACATGCAATATCAACGACGGCGTATATGACGTCCTATAAACAAGTGCACATCAAACACCTATATATATATATAACACATGGAGTCAAACACGTGAGAATTTTTTTTACTTTTATACAATCCCTTTGCAGGATAACCTGGGCAGGATAAAAGTTTTTATCCCGGGATTAAAACTAGGATTTCCTCAAAGGGGCGAAAGAAAAATACCTGCAATAAAATATGCGTGTCCAGGAAAGACTCGAATCCGCGAATTTAGGCCAAGGTCATTGGTTCCCGTATAAATATAATGAATAAGTCTTTAGTTGCTCGCATAATGTAAACAGACTATGCGGATGCACAAAGTATCTTAAGTCACTACTGTACTGACAAATTATTTTGCAGGTTCTTGTGATTGCACTGTGAAACCAGATAGTATCTCAATGAAGTGAAATGTCACTCTGACTTTTGCTCGTGACAGTTGGGCAGGTTATTTTGTATGCCACATGCAAACTTTATTGGTCAGAGCGATTTTACAACCCAAAACACTTTCTAATATCGGAATGGTCAGCGCATCAGTTTATGTTGCAATTTTACAACGAGGGGCAGATATGAGCCAGTCTTCTTGGCTAATTCTTGAAAACTGGCGCTTGTAATGAAAAAAAGTCCAAATCTGGGGTTTCCATGTCCGTGTTTGTTGTACCATCTGTTCGGTGTTCAGTGTACCCAGACACAACACATGATCCGTGGTAAGTTGTACCCGTGTTTCAAGACAGTTTGCTAGGAATTTTTATGAATTAGCAAAAATAGTATATTAATTCGATACCTAGAGACATAAAAACACTAGAAGGTTTACATGCCTTTCTTTTTAAATTGATAGACCCTTAAAACGAGAAGTTTTGTTGTATTTTTTTGCCTTTTGTGGTCTAATTTGTAACTTTGCTTTTCCTTCTTTGACCGTATCATAACTTAAAATTTTTGGACAAAACAACAAAAACACATCTTGTAGTCCCATAACCGCCAGAAAACGAAACTCGTGATTTTTCCGTCAAACTAAAGGAAACATTGAACTAACACTTTTGTCCCATCAACAATATTTCAACTGCGTTCGTTGTACCCAGTCTCGTTCGTTGTACCGCGGTAACCGGTGTGCCAGTAGTGTGGATACAAAAATTATCTGTACATTTATTCATGAGGCGTTAGAATTAAGGTAGTAGATCTATTGATTGTTTTCTCACGTTTATTCTGTTTAATGTTTACATTATATAATACATGTCAATGGAGAGCACCTTCATATACATGTAGGTTTTCTAATAAAATATTCTATTCTATTTTATTCTATTCTCTCACAAGTAACATTACCCTCTAGTCATTGCAGTTGCTATTCTAAGAATTCGGTGTAATAAAACAATTGTTGCCCATATACAATAGTTCTATGACGCTCAAGCTTTAAGGTAACATTACATGTCTCGTCATATTACCCTCGCTTGTATACACAGTGTATAACCGCACAGTGATTCAAATCGGAAGCGCAATGATCTGTACACCCAAAAACTCAATAGTGGCATATAAACAATAGCGGACCGCTGAAGTAAATTTCAGGTAGGTAAGCAACAAAGTGCACGTTTACAACGCGGTTTCTGGCAGTTGGAAAAGAAAAGAAAGTAGTTTACCATTATTATTCCTATTTTCCCATCCAATGATTCAGTATTTATATACAGACGATCATTGGCGACTCAACCAGTGATTACAATTCTTCTGTCGCCCGTCAGTATGGTAAATCTAGATCAGTTTAGCCCAAATTATTGAAATATCTCTACTAATACCGATGTAAGTATTCGAACTATGTTTAATCATTCTTATATAATAGCTAGTGGACTTCAAATGTTTGGGATCTTCAAAAGAGGACCTGTGGAAACGCTCCTATTAATTTCGACTGACTGTCCGACTAGCGCCAACTGTACTGCATCATCAGCAATACAAGAGCTAAAAAATACTGTCCGACAAGCTACACATTTTTTATACAATATGAATTCAAAAGAAATTGATTGAGGGTCCATTTTAAATGAAGAAACAGAAATTTGAAGACAGACATAGGTACCAACCTCCATGCCTGTTCTTTGAAAAAGGCAACAAACAATGGTGCTTATCGCGTGATTTAGCAAGCTGTGCGAGGAACTCCACCTGTCATAATTTGCTATATGCATATAATGATACATCGGCTCACATGAAAAGGGTACATGTACTTATCACATCTGCTACCAGCGAATATCTAGGCTAGTCTGCGCATCCGTAAAAGACTCGCTCGAACCGTCACTATTCGCTAACAAAATAAGTGAACTACCGTTATACGATTATACTTGTTCTACTTTTAGTAAGACCCTATCTGAACCGTTATTTAACGCACTTTTCATTTTCATTCAGCTTTTGCAGTATAAAGAACACTTTCCATTTATTTTCACTGTATAGGACTTATAGCCAGCATATATTTGCAAGGCCTGACCAAGAGCTGGCCTTATCGGGGGCCTAAAGTGAATTTGTTCATGTCCAAATAAGTAAGAAACGGTTACTCAGGAAAAACCACAGTCAAAGACTGCAACCATCTCAAGCCACCGAAGGAAAATTTGACATGGAGGCACAAAGACGTTAGATGAAACAAGAACAAATTAACACAAAGCCAATTAACAAATAAGGCATTGCAAAGAAACGGCCGCCTTGAGATTGTCAGTAGAAAAACACTACGGGGGAAGGGGTGGGGGCTTCAACTCCAGCCAAAGTTAATGGAAGTTTCAACCCTCGCTCTCAGTTCCAGTGCACTACATACAAGCTATTCCAGGGTGTAGCCTGAGGCGGAAAGCTAATATTTCACATAGTCGATGCACTTTCCGTGTCATCTAATCCTGGCCTGCCTGTTGAAATTTATAAATAAAAACAAAACAAACGTGTAGTATTTGTTATCATTCTCGTATGCATTTGATCCATTGAACAATATTTTTACTACATACAGTTCGGACTGCAGAAATCATAACTAGGCTTTCAGCAGATTTTTTTATTGGTCGCTAGTCTGACAGTCAGTCGAAACGTATGGGAGTATTCCAACAGGTTCTGGTTTGAAGATTTCAAACATTTGGACACCAGCAGCTATTATATTACAAAGAATAAAAATTGTTCGAATATTTTACATCGGTATTAACAGAAATATTTCAATAATTTTGCCTATACTAACCGACATTCACCGTACTGACGTGCGATAGAAGATTGAGCATTTCATGATCGTTTACACACCTATACTGAATCTTTGGATGGGAAAATGAGAATAATAATGAAAAACAACTTTCTTTTCCCTTCCAACTGCCGAAAACCGCGTTGTAAACGGACACTCTGTTGCTTACTTACCTGAGATTAACTTAAGCGGTCCGCTATTGTTTATATGCCACGAATGAGTTTTTCGTGTACAGATCATGGCGCTTCCGATTTGAATCACTGTGCGGTTATATACTATGGTATAAGTGAGATATTTGGCACTCCTTTCGCCTAAACGATGTCTGCGCCAAATGACAAGTGCCTCGGACAAGTGTTTTTTTTTTCTTTCTATCTTAAATTGCAGTGCAGGTCAAACGTTATGTCGTAGTAATCTCCTTTGGGACGAGTCAAATTTTCATTAGTAGTAACAATACACTTAATGTTAATGCCAGAGGCATACGGTGCAAATTCTACGCATGATTTTTTTTATTCTGCACATGATTTTTCTGCAATATAGTTCACAGTCTATACAATACATATAGGTAAAAATGGGTTCCGGTGTCATATAATATTTTGACCTGTCTAAAAAATGACCCGCGAGTAGTATAGGCTGCCACTATGGGGACACCTTATGGGAATTTTGTATGGGGAGATTTTTCAGGCTACATTTATACGAACCGAGAACTTAGTCATTTTTCCGTCGAAAAAATGACTATTTCTCAGTTCGTATAAATTTAAGCCTGAAACATCTCCCCATACAAACTTCCCATAAGGTGTCCCCATAGATGGCACCCTGGGTCTAAACTTGAGTAAACTAGCTTGAAAATAACAGTCATTTTTCTGAGGCTAAAATAACTTAATCAGTTTTTTGAGCAGCTTGATAAAATAACTTAGTCATTTTTTATGGATGTAGATAGATAATCTATGGTATTATAGTAGCTTGAATAAAATAACTTAGTCATTTTTTGTGTGTATGTTTGAAGTTAGATAGTTAGAACTAATGGTCTTGTATCTCAAGACCCAGTCCTAATGGTCTTGTATCTCAAGACCCAGCATGATATATTTGTGTAGTTGAATAAAATGGACTTAGATTTTTTTCCTGTGTAGTTGATGAGTGTGCGTTAGAATTGATAGTGTGGTGTGTGTCTTGGCTGGTCCTATGCGTCTACTATAAGTCTCTTGTCTTGTATCTCAAGACCTCAGCTCTATACCAGAGGCATATCTTTCAATGGATTCCTAGAGGCTGTGAAGTAATATGCGTTTTCTATGAGTCTCTTGGCTCTTGTATCTCAAGACCTCAACTCTAGTCAAAGGCATAACTTTATAGCGTCTACTTAATATATTGAGACTCTCCAGAGGCTTCTCTTCTAAGATCTTGTATCTCAAGACCTTGTTTGAGTAGACTGGAAAGTATCAGGGGACTTATTTTTTGTTTGTTGGTTTGCTAGTCATCTCAAGTTTATCTTACTACTACCTCCTATGAGGAGAAAGTAACGACACTAGACTGGTAAACATTTCAACAATTTTATTTGCCCCGCTAACTAGGAACACGACAAGAGAGAGGATTAGGGCCGTCCCTCTGCTATCGTTAACAATAACTTCCTTAACATAACATACTATACATAGGAAACTTCTGTGACAAGCAACGTGTATATTTTAAGCATTTACAAAACTGAACTCTTGGTTTCCACAGAGGTGTTATGCCTCTGTAAATGTCTTTGTATAATTGTCCATAGTTTAAACTGAACCACATTTCGACATCTCTGTCGTTCTGGTAGGGATCTTCTCCAGTACCATAGAGTTGTTCATGAATGGCTGTTTTCAAGTCCAGTCCTCTTCCGAGTTGATCCAGAATATTGATACAGTACATGCCACAGACTCTACTCCATGGACTCTGTAGCAATTCTTTGTTGTAGATCCAGTGTCTAGTATTCCTTTGAATGAATGGTAGAATATAGTCGTCTAGTGGTGGTAGTCCATAAGAATCAAAGTAGATAGCCTCGTTGTTGTTTCTGAAGCAAATGGCTACCCAATGCTCTCCTGGTTTGTCAGAAGTGTCCGTATTGATGATATAAGCTTTCACATCCAATGGTTTCTCTTCTGGTAGTAAGTCTTTAGCACACACTTGTCCATGTAAATGTTTAAGTTGTGGTGCTCTGTTTAACAGAGATGTGAGTTCGTAGGTATTCATTGTAAAAGCTTCTGTTTCCAGACGTCTCTCCACTCTTGGTTGGTACTAGGATCACTTCTGTAACCGTTTTGATTGTTTCTGAGAAACATCCAGTTTTTATAAGCTTCCACCGCTTCTCTTGGTGACAGATCTCTTAGTCTTCTTGTCTTTTCTAACCATAGAAGACTGTCCCATTCTTGAATGATTTCGTAGATATCGAGACAACTCAGCGCTGCCTCGTTGTAGCCATAGTCTACTATCCAATCAGTTGGTGAAGTCCATAGACACAGGTCGTGGTATTTCTGACTGGGATGATCTATTCTACATCCAGTACATTCGTGTCGTGCATAGTCTGCTATGGCATCTTTCAGTTTTCCAACCACTGCTTGCTTTAGCGTGTCACAGATATATCGTCTTCTTTCGGGGGTTAATATGTCTTTTTCAGTATCAGACTCCTCATCATCTTCTTTGTTCTGTTTTAAGTCCCATTCTTGAAAGATAGGTTCTTCTGGCTCGTCTTCGTATTCGTTTTTCAGTAAGCCATATCCAGGAACATGTCCATAGTATGAAGCGTAACTGCTATCTCGAAGAATCAGTTCTTCTTCAAGGTAATATCCAGGATTCATTCTGTCTTTAGTAGTCTGTGATGACTTCTCTGATTCCGTTGATATCTATGCGATTATCAAACTCTGCATACACAATTACGTTGATGGTGCTGTCGAGTGCTCTTGCAAACTGAAGTTCCAGTCGTAAGTTTCCAGTTTTTATAGGATGCAGATGACCTTGATCTTCCCCCTGATCAGGTGTGAGATCGTATCCCCAGAAGCAGTATCCTGATTTGTAATCTTTGTAATCTATGTTACAGTTCTGAAGTTGATTTCCCAAAGCTTGATAGATGGACATATAAGATCTGAGGTAATTGTCTGATTCGAATTTGGGTTCAAAGGGTTTTTCGTAAGTGCTCTGTCCATCGCAGCTTACATCCAGTTTACTGAGATTGAAAGGTTGAAATAAGAACGGATTTCTGTTATAGGCACCATTGAAAGTTTCATTGGTGACCATTCCAATGAAGATACGTTTTGGAAGTTGTCCCTGGAACAAATGATCTTCGACTTTTGATCGAAGTCCACTGCCAATCGTGAAACTTTTGACTTCCACTCTGCGAATGGGAAACTTAGCATTATGATGTACAATAGACTGATTCAGCTCGTAACTGTTTGCAGGAAGAAGTTGGATATGTCGAACCTCCAAAGCAGCTTCATCGATTTTCACTACACAAGGTTCATCTGATAGGATACAGAACCTGGGAGAAGCACGATTGAGTCGACTTTTGATTTCTATTCCGTTGGGCAGATATTTTTCTTGCATAGCCAAATCTAAATGCAAACGTCCCCAAAGTTCCACTGGTCTGCTTCTAGCTACAGCAACAATGCGTGCATTTACGTTAGCATTACCAAGATCTTCAAATTTCCCAGCTGCATCTGGATACCAAAATTCACCAGCTTTCAGTTGATTAGATTTGACATCTGAACCATAGGAAAACAGATTTTCAATGTAAGCTCTGTATGGATAGGTGTCCATACTGCTGGTGACAAGTTTATTGTTCAGAAACAGATCGATGCCACTGAACATACTGTGCAAGAAATTATTAATGGGACCTGCTTTCTGATCATCATCCAAATTAGACTCGTCTTCTTTTAAGATTCTGAATTTTAAGTAAAGATTTGATTGTGACAGGTCCGTGTAATATTCGGTCTGTGCAGGTACAACAAATTCGATAGGTGCATGATAACTATCGAGCGAAGCAATAGGATGATACATTTCCATTTTAGTTTGAATCATGGTTGTCATCGTAGGAGGCACGGTTTGCATTTCTAATTCAGACTTACTGCATTCGTCAGAATCTTGTTGAAACATGATTACTTAAATATGTTTTGACCAGAAAATTTTTTCTCAATGTCTCTAATACTTAGTCTCTTGCTTTTGCCTGTCTTGTTTACTCTTTGGCGTTTAGCGAAAGAATGAGATTTGCGAGATGAGCGTTTCGATTTTATAGGCAACAGTTGCTTCAAAGCTGCTTGACCGCGATGCTGCAACACTTGTTTTACATTTTGTCCTGACACCATATCGCGAAGTGCTGATATACCTTGTTCTTTGACAACTTTTTTAGCCGATCGTAATCCAGCTTTAGCTACAGGTTTTAAAATGGGAACGATTGTTCGAATAGCAGTTTTGAAAATAGAACCTAAACCATGACCATATTGTCTCGGTATGCCACGATACACTGGGTACGATGCACTAGTCTTCATTTTTTTTTTTTAATTTTCTTTGAGTCTGAAGTGTAACTTGATCAACGACTTTCCAGTAATAAATGGTACATCATAGCCTGTATCTCCTTTTATACTTATGTGAACTTGATCGATGTATGATTTAGCTACGGGAACGTAATGTAAGTTTAAAAATTCTTGGTGAGAGTGAGTTTCTGACTTTGTTTGTTGAAATGGCACAACTCTCAAAACTGGTGCAGTCACGTCTCCAATGTAAGTGTAACTTGCAATATCTGAGTACACGTACAATTGATGATACGACGTGTTTAAATCCACACCATATTTGAAAGCATGTCTTTCGTTACCAATGGGTTTATCATGAAAATTTGGATTGACACCTAACTTTTCTGCAAGTGGAGTGGGAAAGAAAATTTTAACTTGATTTGGATCCTGTGAGTGTACTTTCACGCGTCGACTATTTTTCCCATACGAAATGGTGATAGATGCATTGCTCTGTTTTAAATGCGTGCCATAACGTCTACCGATTATATTTTGTATTTCTTCAACCAAATGGGACGGCGAATGTTAGTTGCCTTTTGGAATTGTGAGATCAATTTCTGAACAACTACCATCATATGTGCAATTCACATCATCTATTTTCGCAGCTAAGCTCCTGTCGTAAAATCTTAAAAAGAAATAATTATTTTCTTCAGATATATTTAAAATTTGCGAAGGTGTGATCATTTCTACCAACGCAACTTCCCAAAGTTCTTTTTCGATTTGAATGGGGTGATCTAGTTTTACAGTGAACGAGTTTTGTTTATTGTCCGGATACATGTGTAAAGAATTGTCACTTAATAAAGTCAAATAAAAATCTTTCATGGTTTCAATTTTGCGTCTGGTTCGTCACCGGGTAAAGATTGTTTTCTGAATTTCAAACCTGGCGATGGTAAGATGTAACCGATAGAACTGCTGAGTAAGATTAACCACAATTCTTTATTCGGACTTCTCAGACTGATTTGAACTAACGATGTAATAATAATGAAGTAAACTACAATGATCTGTGCAAGAAATGTAAAACGATTTTTAACTATTTTTCCTATACTGTCTGTAGATTGTACTGAAGCGCTGTCACTACGCATAAATGAACTTTTAGGATCCATTTTCATGCTTTTATACTAGTTCAGATTCTAAAATCCAACTATCAAATTTAGACGGATAGCCTTTCCAATGAACTTTGATTTCTTTTACCCACTTTTTACCAACTTTTCGCTTTCTGTGATTTAAAATAGATTCAATTTCGTAAATTTGATCTTTTTCTACACGTTGTAACTCTTGCGAGTAGAAAGTACCTCTGACTGATTCGCCATCGAGATCTGTTATTTTATAGGTAACGGGAGACTGAGTTTTTATCACAGCAGAAATGTTGAATAATTCCCGAGTCCAATTTGGTAAATATCCTTTCTCAAATGTGCGTTTTGTTTTGTTGATGCGCACAAAATCTCCCACTTTGAATTTAGCTTGAGATGATTTTGAGTTCTTACGATTCAATGTCTTGTTTCCAAACAAAATTTCAGAAACCTTGGCTTCGTTTTGGACTGTTACAGAGACAGGTGTACGTTTTATGCTACGATGATACGAGTGATTGTAAGCGTTGACTAATTTTGAAAGTACATCGAGATATCGGAGAGTGCGATGATGTGTGAAATATTTCCACATGCGACTTTTCAAAGTTCTTTGAAAACGTTCAACGATACTGGCTTTAGTTTCAGGATTCTCTGTAGTGAAAAAATGAATCTTTTTCGATTTCAAGAAATTTTGGAAGTCTTTGTTTTTAAATTCGGTACCTTTATCAGTTTGCAAACTCTTAGGTTTTCGTCCACTTTTTAACACAGACTTCAATGCATGGACTAAAGTTTTACCTGTCTTGTCTTTGATTGGCACAACCCAAGCATATTTGGAAAATACGTCAATGATACAAAGTAAAAATCTGTATTTGTCATTAAATTTTAAAGTACTCGACATGTCTGCCAAATCTGCCTGCCATTGATAATCGATTCCAGCTGCTACAGTTTTACGACGATAAAATTTTCTACGAATAGGCTTATGCAAAGTATACGTTTGTTGTTTTCGCAACCAACGTTTCACATCATCTAACTTGATCTTTTTTGAAATTTTCTTGGCAGCTTTATACAACGGTAAAATACCCGTGTAGCCAACGGAATGATTTGGATCGTAAAATAATTTGGAAAGCAATTTATTCATCGTAACTTGACCAAGCAACTGGATCTAATTGACGTTTTGCAGAGAACCTTTCCTTTTTTATACTACGTTTGGGAGTAATATGTGACCTCCTTTTCTTTGATTTTAAAGGTGTTTTAAACACATCCTCCTCCTCCTCCTCTTGAGGAGAAGATGATGGACGGTCCAATTCTTTTGAACGATGCATCCATTCCCATCTTCTTTTATTACCCACAAAAGCTTGAGGAACGTTCATAGCTTTAAGTCCCTCGGCAAAGGGTTGCCATCCCGTAGGTTCTATTCCTTTTCTTTGTCTCAAAACATCATTGACCAAATCGATAATATTTGAACGTGGAATGGGCTGACCGTACATTTTGACTGTACCGTCTTCATCCCAAGACAAATTAGGATGATCTTGTAACATGGACATTAATAATCTGGCTTTCTTTTTCATGGTAGGGGGTACACTGTCCATGATCCTTTGATTAATTTTAGACGAAATAGATTCTGGAAGTTGAAGTTTGTTAGTTTCTAAAGCTTTACGATGTGCCGTTTGAAACTGATGTAAAGTCTGACCATACAATTGAGATTTTTCTCCTTCGGATAAATCTTCGTTTGCCAAAACAGAAGATAAATCTCTTTGAAGACTGGCAGTAGCACTGACATTAGGATCGGGCGATAGTCTAGGTTTTTGAATTTGTTCATCCTTCCAACGTTTCATATCTTCCCAAAGTTTGAAAGGAACGATTGCCACTTTACGACCTTCCATTTGCAAGTGCACCTGACAGAATGGACCCTATTACTGGACCTATGAGTGGTTTTAACAATAAACCTAACAGTGCACCACCTTTTTGATTAATGATTTTCTTTTTCTGTGCCACAGGAACCTTTTTAGAGGAGATTAATAATAGATGATTTTTCCTTGGCCTCAGTCTCTGTTTCTGAGCAGAACTTAATTTGACATTGCCTTTTATAATATTCAAGCAACATTCCCCAACACAATCGATGACTTCTTTTGGACAATGTTGAATCATTTTCTGACGATACTTTCCAGGAATTTGAATCAAACCTTGCAAAAAATGTCCATATTTTTTAATCAAAATACGTTTTTGCCCTCGTCTTTTCTTATGCACAGCCATGATTTAACGACGCATCAACCCATGAGGGTCATTTGCGTCAAAATGGTAAACTAACATGGTTCTGTAATGAAACGGCTATAAAGATAAGTCATATATGCATAAGATGTAAAACTAGAATGAATTCAAAAATTAAAGCAGTTATACTTTGTTAAAAAGGTTGATGTGTTTTAAAAAGACCAGTATATTATCAGCAGGTACATTTTCAAATAAGTATCTCAGGTCATTTGTTTGAAAGAATTGACGTCGCACATGAGAGAATTCAATGCAGTCGATCAGGAAGTGTTTCACCGTAAAAGGTTCATTACAGCTGATACAAAATGGCTGATCTTCTCGTTTGAGCAGATAAGAATGTGTGAGTCTAGTATGACCTATACGTAGACGAGTAAGAACCACTTCTTCTCGTCTTAATGATCGATAAATGGTATTTTTACCAAGAACCGGTTTTATTTCATGTAGTTTATTGAATGTTGCTCTGTCCCATGACAGCTGCCATTTGGATAAGATGTACCTGTTGATAAAAGATTTAAAATCTGTACATGGAAGTTTAAAATAAGAAATTTCTAGTTCGAGTGAGGCCTTTGCTTTTACATCGGCAGACTCGTTACCTTTTATGCCAACATGGCTGGGGAGCCAACAGAATATAATTTCCTTAGTTTTCGATAACTTGTGGTGTTTTTCTATCAGGTTCTGAATTTTGGGATTTTTTGAAGATGTGTGGTTTAGAGATTCCAAAACAGAAAGGGAGTCCGAGAAAATAACGAATTTGTTATCTGAAGAATTATTCATAACGTAATCCAAAGCCATATCAATAGCCTTGGATTCAGCAGTGAAAATAGATGAGCCATCAGGAAGACGGATCTTTTCATGGTGGCTGCCCGATATATATGCACAGCCAACCTTTTCTTCAACTTTTGAGCCATCAGTATAGATGTGTTGATAATCTGAAAGTCGCGATTGTAATTCTTGAAAGTTTTGTTTCATGAGATGTGAATCAGAAAGTGACTTTTTGCTATTGTGTAAATCGAAAAGAATAGTTGGTTTAGTAATGCACCAGGATGGAATATCAGAAAAAGAGTGCTTTTGGATGTTTTTAGTGTTAATATTAGCAGATTCTAAAAGTGGTGCTATACGAAGCCCGAAGAATTTAATTGCATTAGATTTTCTTTCATAATATTCCTGAAATTGTGGTGGAAATGTGACTTCAAAGGCAGGGTTAGAAGGGTTAGCAGCAAGTCTGATGGCATATTGAAGGGACAATTTTTCTCTACGTAGCCATAACGATGGCTCATCTGCTTCCACGTTAAGACTCGATATTGGAGACGTACGAAAAGCTCCCAATGCCAAACGAAGTCCTTGATTATGTACAGTGTCTAACATCTGTAGATAAGATTTTCTAGCAGATCCATATACGATGGACCCATAATCAAGTTTTGATCGAATTAAAGAACGATATAGATCAAGAAGAGTTGTTCTGTCCGCACCCCAACTTGTGTGAGATAAAACTTTTAAAAGGTTTAATGCTTTTAAACATTTCGCTTTCACGTATTTTATATGGGGTATGAAGGAGAGTTTTCTATCAAATATAACCCCAAGAAATTTTGATTCGGCAACAACTGGTATTTGAGATCCATATATGTAGAGTGCTGGATCATTGTGTATTTTCCGTTGTTGACAGAAATAAACGCACTGCGTTTTCGATTTGGAAAATTTAAAGCCATTTCTTGTTGCCCAGTCTTCAATTCTGTTTAGACATTGCTGTAGATGTCTTTCTATTGTGCGCATATTTTTCGAGCGAAAACATATACAGAAATCATCAACGTACAAAGAACTATCTGTCTTGTAATCTAGACAGTTTATAATATCGTTTAATTTCACGTTGAATAAAGTGGTTGAAAGTATGGCTCCTTAAGGAACGCCCTGCTCTTGATCATAGAGGTCTGAGAGGGTCGATCCTACACGCACTTGTATAGTACGATCTTCAAGAAAACTTTTAATAAAGTTTGGTAGTCTTCCTTTCATACCAAAGTTGTGAAGATCTTTCAAAATTCCGTATCGCCAAGTAGTATCGTAGGCTTTTTCCAAATCGAAAAATACAGCGACTACATGTTCTCGTTTTATAAAAGCATCGCGGATAAAAGTTTCTAGTCTAACTAAATTATCATTGGTACTACGTTCAGCACGGAATCCCGACTGAAACTTTGTGATAAGATTGTTAGATTCTAAGTACCAAACAAGTCGTTTGTTTATCATTCTCTCTAATGTTTTGCAAAGGCAACTTGTTAGCGCTATTGGTCTGTAGTTTGTTGGTTCTGCATGATCTTTCCCTGGTTTGGGAATAGGTATAACTGTGGCCAAACGCCAGCTTTCTGGAAAAACCCCTGTTGTCCATATCCCGTTGAAAATATGTAAAAGTGTGTCAAGGGCGGTTTCGGGAAGGTGTTTAAGCATCTGGTAATGGATGTCATCAGGGCCTGTAGCTGTATCTTTTGACACTGCTATAGCATCTTTAAGTTCTGTTATATTAAAAAGACTGTTATATTCTTCGGTATTTGAAGAGGTGAAATTAAGTTTGATCTTTTCTTCTTGTTTTTTAATGTTTTGAAACTTCTTTGAATAATTCCGAGATGAGGAATTATCCAAAAAAGTTTCGCCAAGTGTATTTGCTATCTCTTCCTTTGATGTGGCCTTTGTTCCACGTTTTGTATTTAAGTGGGTGAAACTGGGTGATTTTGATTTACCAGATATTTTTCGTATCATATCCCAAACCTTTTTAATTGGAGTTTTATTATTTAAATTCGAAACGTAAGATTTCCATGATCTGCGTTTGGAGGTCTTTATTGTTCGACGAGCCTTTGCTCTGAAGTTTTTAACCTTATTCAAGTTCTCCTTTGTTGGATATCTGCAGAACATTGATAATGCTTGCTTGCGCTGTTTTATAGCATCTTTGCATTCGTCATTGTACCACGGCTTGCTTTTCTTTGGATTTGTCGAGGTTTTCGGTATACTTTTGTTAGAGATATCGAGAAGAGAAGAAGTAAAATCATCTAGAGGATCTAAGGAATTGTTAAACTTATCTATTTTGAGACTTTCTTCGCATAATGAATGATATAATTCCCAATTTGCTTTATTCAGTTTCCACTTTGCGTTGTGATCGTTCGTGGAATTATTTACGCTTTCAATAATAACAGGGAAGTGATCACTTCCATGTTGCTCTTCACTGACCGTCCAGTCGAAATCTAGCAGTAGAGATGGATGACACATGGAAAGATCTAACGAAGAGAAATTTCCAGTTGCAGGATGGAGATAGGTGTGAGATTTGTCATTCATAAGACAAAGATCGTTTTTGGTTATAAAGTCTTCAATAATATTACCTTTAGGGTTGTTATCTTTACATCCCCAAAGGATATTGTGACCATTGAAGTCACCAACTAGTATATAGGGTGAAGGAAGTTGTTTGAGTAAAGTGTCTAAATGTTCGGTCTCTAAATGAAAGTTCGGAGGTATATACACAGAACAAATAGTAATTTCTTTATCTAAAGTGACAGAAACCGCAACGGCTTGAAGATTGGTTACAAGTTTAATTTCTCGCTGCGGACATGAAGAGTGAACTAAGATTGAGCTTCCACCAGACGGCCTCTGGCCTTCCGAATATATATAATTGTATGTATTGAAATCTCTGATATTAAATTGATCATCAGTTTTTAAAAAAGTTTCTTGCAAGCAAAAAACTGATGGACTCAATAAAGATAAAAGTAAGAAGATCTCATTATAGTTTGACCTTAGATCTCGACAGTTCCATTGTATTATTCTGTGATTTAAATTCATTTAAGAGTTGTTAGATTTTAGTTAGACTAGAAACTAAGGATATGTTATTGGTGACTTTGATCTATTATTACTACTACTGGCGTGATTATTTTCTCGATCTTGATCTATTATTGTTAGTTCGTGGGCGATCTGGAGCTTCTCCTAACTCCATATCATCGCTACTGTCACTCAAAGATCCAAATCGGTTATGCTGTTGAATATCATCATTTTCACCTTTTCGTTCTCTGTTTGATGGGACTAGTTTTTTTGTTCCTTGACTAGATTTTATTTTTGTTTGGTCTTTCTTAGATGGTGATGAATGACTTCTTGCTTGTCTTTCTTTCTGTTGTTGTTTCTTCAAATCTTTTTTTATCATCTCAATGGTGGCTTTTTTCAGGCCAACCTCTATTTTTTTCTCCTCGATAGGTGTCTTTGTTCGACTTCTGGTTGCGTTGTTTGTTTGAACGTTTTGTCTTTGCAGTTCCTCTGTTTGGCTGTTTGTGTTTGTTGAACTTGGTTAAACTGCAGAGTCTATGATAATTATTGGATCAGTTTGAGTGGCAGTATCAACTACAGAAACTTTTTTCATAGAAGACTGGGTGATGTTTGCATAACTTATTCCAGGAATTGGAGTAGGAGCCTCAACGAGTTTCCACGCTTCAAAGAAAGAAATATTTCTGGTGAACTTTATACGTAAGATTTCTTTTTCTTTGTGCCAAATTCGACATTCTTTAGAGTCGGCACTGTGTTTTTCACCACAATTTACACAGTGTAATTCGTTTGTACATCTACTTTCGGAGTGTTCGGCTATTTGACCACATTTTGAGCAGATAGGGTCTTTGGAACACCTATCCTCATGGTGTCCATATTTTTGGCAGTGATGACAACGCAAAGGATTTGGTATGTAGACTTCTACGTTGACTCTAAAGTATGCAACTTTGACCGTCTTAGGTAAGACTGGTGTATTGAATGTAAAGACAAAGGTGTTTGTGTCTTTTAACTCTCCGTTTCGTTTTACTTTGAATCTTTTAACTCCAGTTACTCCTTGAGATCTTGTGCCCTCGAGAATCTCATCCTCGCCGCAATTCCTCAATTCGGGGCAATGAATTACCCCTTTTGAGGAATTCAGCGAGGTATGAGGGTACACTCTAACTTTTAAGTCGTGAAAAGTCTGTGCACGAAGGAGATTCTCGGCATGGGCTTTTTTTTGATACCTCAATGAGCAGCTGATTCGACCTGTGTAGTTTTTTGATGTTTTCAGGTTCACCAGCTATGCTCTGAATTACTTTTTGTATCAAAAACGGGGACAAAGATGTAATTTCTCTCTTCTCGTCTTTACTTTCAACTAGAATGAAGCGCGGAAAATGTTGAGTTGGTGTATCATTTGAGGTAGTTGGAGGTTGAGTGCTATCGTCAAAATCTGAAATATCTGAGTCTGGACATTGTCTAGTTCTTTTTCTTTTATCAAAACCCATGATGAAAAAGTATTAAAATTCGTCCTCCATGCTCTCCACCCACCATGGAGCCCAACAAGGGAACACATAAATGGAGTGGCTTTCCTACTCACTTGTGCTAGAGATACACAGAAGATATACTCGCACGAGCAAAATGCTGCACGATTGACCCGTTGAGCCGCCGCCTTCTTAGGACTGGAAAGGTTGAGAAATAAGACTTATGAGCAAACGGTAAGTATCAGTATGATACAAAAGACAAGGAAGAGAAAGAAAAGATTTATCCTAGGGCTTGGCGCGACCAGCCGATTGACCGTGCCGGGTCTCACGGACACCCTTCTACACCGAAATCCAGGCCAAAGAGGCGTGTTGAGCCATCAGGAGAGAACAAACTCCCAATAACTCGCAACCTCCAGGATCCCTTCTTCCGGCTTACGGGTTGCCACCCACGGCAAACGGGTGGTATTTCCTCTTCGCTCTTCCCAAAGGGGACAATTACTGCTCACCAAGCTAGCAACGTTCCCAGTGGGAATTGAGCCCCCAGGGCCTCGACAAGGCGGAAAGTTTAATACCCAGGGGCATGGGTTGCAAAGGTGAAAATCTTGAGATATGAGGAGATGTCTTTTGTGGTGTCTTATGCATATCTTGCAAAATGCTATTGACAAGATTTCGAGTACTAGAAGGTGGACTAGGAAGAGATGATAATGGTGATGGAGTTGACGGCGGCGTAAATTGTTTTCTAGGAGGTGTACGTTTTCTGAAAGTAATAAAGCGTTCATTTATTTTACGTTTCTGAGTCGTAGTCTTACTCGTTTTCTTAGACTTTTTAGATTTCTTAGATACTTGTTTTGATTTCTCGGAGGGTTATTTAGTTTTCTGAGATGATTTCTTAGTTGATCTTTTTTGCCAAATTTTCTCATGAGTTTATTTCCATCCCATCTAATGAGACTTCGAATAATGGTACCACCAAAAAATCCACCGCCTCCAGGTTTTAAAATAATACTGCGTTTAATTTCTGGATCTACCTTAGCACTTGCTAATTTTTTGACATCATCTTTATGTCTATCCGTGAATTTTTGAGTTTGT
The DNA here is from genome assembly GCA_964016985.1 of Anodontia alba. Lineage (NCBI taxonomy): Eukaryota > Metazoa > Mollusca > Bivalvia > Lucinida > Lucinidae > Anodontia > Anodontia alba. The sequence continues at coordinate 55,339,307 of OZ024821.1, forward strand.
TTGGGTAATTTCTTTTTACCTTCCAAAATTTTGCGAGCTGCCAAAGAAAACCATTTGATCATTTCAACTAATCCTGCATTTAATAAATGTTGACGTTTCTGAGTATCGTGTTCTCTACTCAAATTGTACAGAGCACGAATCAAGTTAGCAGATGTTCTTTGTTGTGCAACAGCCATGATGACTTTTGATCAATTATAAACCAAACATTTCTTTTTATACTACTGGAAAATAGACAACAGGACCCTGTTGATTTGAATTTGTAAACCAATTTTGAAAAATATCTGTTCTGAATCTAAGATAACTTGGTGTGTTTCGTTTTAAATCGACCAATAAGTAGCCATGAAGTTTGGATGTGGCATCATTAAAAGCGTGAACCATGTGAAGTGCTTGAAGTTGATTTGAAAGAACTTTGATTTGCATTTTATCTCTGGGACTTTGAAACAAAATCAGATGATGGGCATTCAAACTAATTGTGCGAGATGCTTTACTTTGCTGAACTAAATTTTGTGTGATGTACACCACAGTAGCATTTCTGTGATGACCTTTTCTAGTAAACCACAACTTAGTTTTTTCTTCGTCTTTGTCACCTAACATATCGTCAAAGATGACCAAGTGTGGTGCACTGGTATCAGAGACGATTTCATCCTCATCATCCATGAATAAATTTTATAGTTGATCCTTCGCGTTCTTGTAACACATTGTAAGCAGATTGCCATTCTTTGTAACACCACACGATATGTAGTGGTAAAATATCAAACAAGTCCTCTAGATACTCAATCATTTTTTTCACAAATTCAGTTTTTCCTGAACCACTAGGACCTGATATAAAGATATTAGAAGGATGTTTAAAAAAAACAAACTACTAATATCTTGTTGTAATACCTGTACGGATGCCATACCGCAATCTGAGTAAATATAAGAAAGATACGTCTTTTTTATAACTTTTTTTTTTATTTTGAATAACTGTTTTTTTAACTATTTACATAATATCAACACGATGCAAAAAAAATATCTTGAAAAAAAGCACACTACCGATATTTTGTTGTAATACCTGTATGGATGCCATGATGCAAACTGAGAAAGAATAAGAAAGGCACGCCTTTTTATAACTTTTTTTTGAACAAACAAAATTTTAACTACTAACATAATATCAACATGAAACAAAATATGTACACTATTTTTTTTTTGTATCTCCTAAAACAATTTGATATAACCACAATGTCACAGTTTTATGTTGTCTTAGATTTCAAATCCATAGGGTACAGTATAACCGTTTTTCAGAATCATACGTTTATTGTAAGTAAATCTATAAGTCTTTGATTGTTTCTCAGTAGTCACTCGTCTATCTTTATGTTTCCTAATTCTCTGATAGTCCACGGTTTCTTTAAAATCTCTGCACGTTGACTTGGCCCATTCCAACATTCGATGAAAGTGAATAAGTTGAGAAGTGTTGTAATCCAGTGTCAGTCCTTTGACTTTACACGTTGACTTGCGCTGACCATCTTTATCCACATATTCGTAACCATAGTTCTTCGGTCCCATTCCAACAAATTTCTTAATGTTTGCATTTGGTACTTCGTCCGTCCATTCTCCAAGTCGATTATTGATGATAGTAGGATTCCATAGGTCTGGTTTGTGTACATAGATGATAGAATCTGTATTGAAGTAGAGGACACGTTCATTCAGTTTTTCCAGTACTCCATAAAGTTTCAATCTCGCTTGTGCAGTGACGAATGCTGCAATAACCACATTGCTGCACGCATGTGCCTCGATGACCGAATCCATATCTTCCCAGTTGACGAGTAGAAACTGTTCACCATATACATCAACATTCTTTACCAATTTTGTTGGATTTGTCACCAGGTCAAAAAACTTGGACGGTTCAGATATATATTTTGTTCTTGTTAAGTTCTCACGTTCTGCTAGCTTTCCCCAGTGTTTAGCATAATCTTTGCAATAGCTCTCATCCCTTTATTCTTTTCCACATGTTCCAGTAAAATGGTAATCTGACTTGAACTTTTCTTTATCTTTGTCCGTCTTACACCAGTCCGGATAACCACTCGATTCTTGCTTGATCTTTAAGTATACATCAATATACTTGGCAAACCAGTTCCCGTTGTTTTGTCATACTGAGTCGTCTCTGGAAAATGCCAGACCTCGTAAACATCCTGTAATCTGTAACCTCTCTCTAACGCCGCAAATAATTCGATGCTCACCCAGGTATATACTAAAGCTCTGTCTTCTTCATTCTCGTGAGTACATTTCTTCGAAGTATCACAATCTTCTGCACAGCTCCTACAGAGTGGAAACATCAACTTGCCATTTGACTTGTATGGTAACACGGGATGGTACAAATTTCTTGGTGGTAAAACTTTGCATTTAATCAGTCCACAGTATTGCTGAATATTGTCTTTGTCGATGTTCTCCTGAGACAAGACGGTAGGATGCCCCAGTGGAAACAGTCCATACTTGCAAATGAATGGGTAGAGTGAGCAAACATCAATATACTTGATTTCATCTTGAGACCTTGGGTCAATTTTATGGTATAACCTCGTTGAATTGGTTCGGCCACCAAACAATGCATCTCTTGGTCTGAGAGGGTCCAAATTAGTAAATTCTGCGTCCACCATTTGTCGAAATTCCGAGTCTTCTTTGTACTTCTTATCGTATTCACATTCCCAAAGCTCTATCACTTGATATCCATGGTATTCCAGAGTCTGTGTCTTCTCAGTTGTCTGTCGATACAGTTGTTCCATAGTCATACAATTGTGTCGATTTCTAGCATTTCTGTCGGGAAAATGAGTTGGACAACCGTGCCAATAACAACCATGGAACTCGAAAATAGTTTTGGATTCAGGGTGGTAGCCATCAACATAGTGACCATGAATCTTCTGTTCTCCACCATTCAAAGCATGTCGTATCTCTATACCGTTCATTTTAGCCAAACTCTGAATCCATCTGAGAGCTTTGATTGAGTAGTTTTTCTGGTTAGGATATCCTTCGGGCGGAACGATGGCAATACAGTCTTCAGGCATATGATTCTTTCTCCAAACTTTGGAACATGCTTGAGCGATAGTGCATGCTTCAGCAAAAGGATCGAGGCCACTAACGTTCTTCAGTTCCCATCTGAAGCATGCACATCCTCGTCTTAATATATCCACGTCACTCCGACAGTATTCTTCCATCTCTCGCCTGAAATCAAACACAGCTCCAGATTCTACTTTAGCGTTATACCATTTAAAAAACTCGTTTCTATCTTTCTCTGACATTTGTCCAGGGTTGTAGGTCTCGGCCGTAAAATATAGCCCAACATATCTCTGGTTGGCCAATGTATTTGCCAGATGGGGAAAGTAAGTAACCTTTTTCATCTCTGTCAGTCCAAATGTGTCGGGAAAACTAGCTAATCTCATATGCAGAAATTGATAGGAATCTAGAAATAGAACTTTACCGACGGTCATTCTCAAAATCGTATTTCCATTCATGATCACATTTGGTTTAACTGTACCATTTTCCAATATATAGCGTAATATGAATTGCCCATCATATCCACCGAAATTATGAGCAATGCACGTCACGCCTTTATTATTGTCTCCCAATATCCAGCCACAAAAATTAGCTAACGCATCAACTCCTTCGAATATCATTTCTCTACCTCCAGGAAACTGACTACAAGTTGGACATGGCTGGTCAATCGGGAGATCCATACATATGTCACATCCTCTTTGAGCTACACAGAAATTCACATGATGTTCACCAGTTTCTTGGGTAGATTCAAAGTCGAAGAAGATGAAGCGAGACGATTTCTCCTGTTTTATCTCTTCATCTTCTTCGTCATCTGAATCTTCCGAACTATTATTCTTACATTGATACCTTTGAATGAAACACTGGTGATCAGGTCCTACAATTGTCTTACAGAATTTACAATTTCTTTGTCCAGGACACACGTGATTCTTCTTTCTACCAACAATCCTATTGTCACATTTTGCACAATTATACACTAACTGACAAATAGATTTCTTCTGATTAGTCTTGATCTGTTTATGATTATTAAAACAAGCTGGACTTCGAAAGGTTCTTTTACAATCCCTGCAGAATATCTTCCTCTCGTATGTGCAGGGAATATAATTATAGCACCCATCGCAACCATCGGGACATCTATGATCTCCTCGATTTGTATATCCGATATCGCAATATTCACAGTAGTAATTGGAACCTAGAAATTCCTTCACTTTGGTAATCGTGTCATAATGATGGGCTCCATTCCAATAGATATGAATCACATTGGTTTCACGTTGCTTTTTAAATTGTAAGGGAAACAGCAGTCCACCTTTAGGATGTTGACTATGAACTTTAATCAGATAGTCAGAAGCCATGACAGCTTGAATCAGCTTATACTCCTCGAGGCCACAGGACTTGTCGTGAGGAATATTAGCTTGATCCAATAACTTCATGGCTTCTACTGTCTGCAACGACTTATGAGATCTCTTGATAATATCCCACTTCTGTTTCCACGAATCCGAATCTTCCTTCTCAGCATAACATTTTCCAACCACAATAGCTCTTGCCATACACATCACATCCTCGGTGTTATCAATGCAAACGATACTTCTTTTATTTGTTCGCATATTCTCCGACTCAAAGTACAAACCATGATGAAGAGGCTTTCTTCCACTGCCTTCAGGTACTCTAGTATGTGTGATATCTAAAGATAGTTGTCCATCGTTGATTCTGAAGTTTTCATTGGATTGTAATACTTTCTCAATTTCTTGAGTAATCAGTTCTCCTGACAAGTCTGAAGCATTCGTATATGGTACGAAAATGGCTAACTTCAGTGAAGGATGATAGATACTCATACAAAGTTTGTCGTTTCCTTGAGCTTCACAGTTCCTTTTGATATCGTCAACCATCTGTTGAAATAATCTTGGTATAAATTCAACTGGTGATGTTTTGTCAGGAAACTTTTTCACATCCACCGAATACACTTTTGACTTTGTTTTAAACTTTCTTGATTCTATCTCACTTTTAGCTTTGATAGTATAAAATGAGTCAAAGCTATCTTCTTCCTCTTCCTCAGAATCTGAATAAATCACCACAGCCCTTTTCTTCTTACGTGGTGGTGGTCTAATCTGATCATCATCATCCTCACTGTCAGAATAATCTACCAACCGATTATTCGTAAAAATAATAGGCAAACTCTCCTCCTCCTCCCCACGACTCTTACTTTTCCTAGCCCTTTTAGGCATGTTATCTCTTCAGTGATTCATCAATAAATGATGGTGTAGTCCCAGCTGAGCTCGGCTTTATACCCAAGTTAGGGAAGCCTGAAGAACAGGTCATTGTGATAGAGTCATTGGGCAGGCGAGACAACAGTTAAAGAAGAAAATAATATTTTGGAAGGCGAGACAACAGTTAAAGAACAAATACTTTTTTGGCAGGCGAGACAATAGTTAAGAACAAATATTATTTTTGACAGGCGAGACAACAGTTAAAGAACAAAATAATATTTTTTGGCAGGCGAGACAACAGTTAAAGAACAAATAATTTTTTGGCAGGCGAGACAACAGTTAAAGAACAAATAATTTTTTGGCAGGCGAGACAACAGTTAAAGATGTTGAAATATATAAGCCATAACTTTTTGCCTAGTATTCAGAAATTCTTTCTGCAGTTGAACGGTTACTATTCTTTTTTACATTCCAGTACCATTAGAACTTCAACACGCGATACTGGACAACTTAATATATAGTTGTGCAAAATGATTAGCATTCAAGACAATGATTCAAGACTCCTGGTTTTAAATCAGCTTGAAACGGCTTGATAAAACTTTGAATACCAGATCGCAGGAAACCTTTAATAACCTTTAAATGTTGCGACTATTTCTGACCTTAGATGAAATGCCAAATCTCACTGACGATATGCGATTGAAATTTCACAGAGAGATCTTTAATTTACATTGGCGCAGCAAAGATCAAATTGACAAATCTCGTAGATGGATGATTGCCTATCGCAATATTACACTGAATAAACTTCGATATTTGAGGTTTGCACTTCAGAGACAGTGTCATTACATGACATATCTCTAGTGATGATCAGCTTTTCGCATACTTGTTACTCAAAGATGAACTACCTAAATATCAAGTCCAGGAGTTACTGTGTGCATATAAAACTCCAGACCTTCATTTCATACCTACTAGTCAGTTATATTTGGATGATAATAGTACCAGACACTATATAAATGATAAGGACTTGTACCAGATCATTTTGGGAGATCGACAGTTGTTCGAGCAAGACGCAAAAAAGATTGTGTTACAATTCCCAACTCCGTATTCTACTTGGCTTCTTTGTTAATCATGATTAAAATTACGAGAACTCTACCCGTGTGTTTGGATCAAATCTTAAATTTCGATGTATGCAAGTCAGCATTAGAACAGACTTTGTCCTTAGAACCGCCAATGGCTGATTTCTTAAAATCACGAGAAGGAATCAAGATGTGGCTGAACTCCTCATATTCCATAGCTTCCTCTTCTGATGCTCGCTGAATGTCTTTCAATACAGAATCGATGTGACTAGTTACGTTTTCATTGCTTGCTACAAACGTTAGCCAGTCGATGTATGTTATCGGAGAGTCATCAATAAGTCTCAACATCTCATATGCAATTTTTATCACCCAGTATCTAAATGTTTCGAAAGTTTCTAATCTGTTCAGCCACATCTTGATTCCTTCTCGTGATTTTAAGAAATGAAATCAATGCCTTGACAACACACAACTGACTGTAGTATATAAATGTATGCGATCGGTGTGAAATCATTCTCTTGCACAATGGATTCTGAAGAGAAGAAGTATTACGAAGTGTCTCTTGCACAAATTTTAAAATTCAGACCTTATAGGAAACTTCTATTTTGTAGTTACCTATTGTTTTCACATGAGAATATAACTAAAGAAGAGATACAGCAAAACCTAAACAATTCTGAAACCGTTCAAGATTTCAAAAGACTTTGGTGTACAAGTATCAAACATCGGATGGAAAACGAGGCGAGTATAATCACGTACGAAAACTGGAAAAGATGTGTTTCCAATAACCCCAAAGTGATAGAATTCCTCTACAAGCATCGGCGAAACAATACTCCACCGGGGGTATAAAGTCTGGAGCGGAGGCACTTGGATCATTTCACATCTGACTGTCAAGGAGTAAACATGTCTAGTAACAAACCTACTGATCCAAGAATGACTAAGGTTAAGGACCCTAAAAGCATCTACTATCAGTATTCATCTTTGAAGAAACTCTTATCTGAAGAAGACATACAGTTGATGCAGCCATTAGAAGATTCATTAAAACAGCAGGGTCAGCTAAAGCCACCATTTGGAAAGTGTTACTTCTGTAAGGACCCTACGCACTGGATTGGTGATTGTCCAGAAGCAAACAAACCAAGAAGTCAACAGGCTACTGAACAGAAGAAACCACCATTTGGACAATGTTATACTTGCGGATCACCAAATCACTGGGCTCCAGATTGTCCACATAAAAATGAAATGGACTCTTCAAGTGTTTCTCCTTCGAGTACTCTTGAGAAACAACAACCTTCAACTTCTACTGAAAGTTCGACAGTGGCTACTGAAAAGTTGAAGAGGCCATTTGGACAATGTTATACTTGCAGATCACCAAATCACTGGACTCCAGATTGTCCACTTAAAAATGAAATGGACTCTTCAAGTGTTTCTCCTCCAAGTACACTTGAGAAGCAACAACCTTCAACTTCTACTAAAAGTTCGACATCAAAGAAACGCAAGCTTCCTGATACCGATTCTGAGGAAACTGTACCAAGCAAGAAAATGAAAACTCGTGCTGGATCAAGAAAGAAAACCTCTAGGAAACAATACTGTTTCGTATGTAAATCAGATTCTCACCGTGCTAAGGACTGTAGTGATATTGTTGTTGATCGTTCCGATCAGGCTGCTACAGATGAAGAATAAAAAAAAAATCAGAGACATTATTCACAGTGTACTATTAACTTTTTTAAGATAAGTGTTTTTCTTACTTCATATAGTTTGTGTTATTTTAGTTAACAATAAAAAGTTTTAGTTAAATTATTTGTCTTTGTAATTTTATTATCATAAAGGTTATTCTTTAACGGAATCAGTGGGTAGCCGTGAAAAGGGCTGTTGGTAAAACATTTCCTTCCTAAGCTTTATGAGGAAGATCGACGTGTAGGGCTAAAGACGGCTACAGGTCTTGTAGGCTTCGATAACTCTACACCTCGTCGCCTCATAAAACTTTCAAAACCCTTCTTCCTCTGTTGATTCTCCACCTCCATCCAATCCTTACGGTACAGGGCACTAATCAGTTTAGTCAAACAGAAAGGAATGTACTTTCCCATCTTGAAAAAATATTTTTTTTTCGAATTGGAGAGCTAACAGAGCAATATATATAGATGCATAGTGGACTGACCTACTTTTCTTAACCAATCAAATCAGACTAACATTCAACCAATCAAAAGTCAATGATACTATTACTATCATACATCTAACACAAAACAATATCAATAAGGTTATTTCAATCGGAATAAGTTGGTGGCCCTGAAAAGGGCCGTTTTGGTGTGAATACCACAGACTTAAGAACAGGAGGAGCAGTAGCGACCCCCACAAGCAGGACATCGATTGGCCCACCTTGAATAGTTGACACTCCGGTAGACAGGCAGGGCAAAACATCGGGATTCATCCAGCTCTGCATCCCAGTCCTCACCACTTCTAGCCTCATGGGTATTTACAGAGCCACTATCCCAGTCCTCTTCTTCATCAGGTTCCCTCTTAATCTCGACCCTCTCCACCACCCTGCCACCGTGTGCCAATACCATGGCCTGTCTTGTCATCTCTATCATCCTCTTAAGGTTATCAACAGTTCTAAGGACAGACTCCACGCTGTCCTTAAACGTGTTGATAGCCATCAACATCCCTTCTGCGCCAGCCTTGATAGCATCGCTCTGCTCCTCCAGTGCCCTCATATATGCTTCGCAATCAGTCTTCGTGGTAGCCATACTTTTTTTCTTGAGAAATCTCAAAAAAGTGAACAGACGCAAACTTCAGTCTACTTATATACTACTCAGATGGATTGACCTACTTAGACAATGAACCAATCAGATACTGATTCATGGAACCAATCAAAAGCTCACATGCACAATAAAACAACCAATCAAAAAATTATCCAATCACAAAACGATCAGTGATAAAACCTAGAACCAATCAAAAAAATATCCAGTCACAGACTACCCTCACATACTGTTACTGATTACATTTAGCTAAGTCGTTCACTGTAAGTATAGAAGTTAATGGAGTACAATCATACAAGCATGGAGGCAAATCAGATAAGCTTTGATGAGATGATGAACAATCAAGATATATTGTTGAGAGCATGCAGCGAAACATTTGGAAACGATGGAAATATAACACAGCCGTTCTTTCCATCACAATCAACTTTCCTAGCTCAGGACTCAACCACAGATAATGCAGCCGCAGCAGAAACAACAGCATCCTAAGTCACAATTGATTGAGGTTATGGCAAAAGAAATTAGCGAACTGAAAAACAGAGTGAAGAGTTTAGAAGACAGCTTTCAAGCTCAATCTGCAGGAATACAATTACCACCAATCAACATACCACTACGATTAGACATCGCTGAACATGTAATACCTACAGGTCAAGGGATTGGAGCTGCAACTAAAAACATAAGTATGACTAAGAGGAAGAAGACAAAATAATTATCAGGAAATCATTATTCCCACAACAGCCCTTATCAGGGCTACCATTTTCCTAAGAAAGAAAACCATCTTATTGTTAGCACACTCATACAAAAAAATCTAAGTCCATTTTATTTAAGCTACACAAATATATCATGCTGGGTCTTGAGATACAAGACCATTAGTGCTGGGTCTTGAGATACAAGACCATTAGGACTGGGTCTTTAGATACAAGACCATTACTTCTAACTATCTAGCTGCAAACATACACAAAAAAATGACTAAGTTATTTTATTCAAGCTACTATAATACCACAGATTATCTAACTACATCCATAAAAATGACTAAGTTATTTTAGCCTCAGAAAATGACTAAGTTATTTTCAAGCAGCTCAAAAAATGACTAAGTTATTTTAGCCTCAGAAAAATGACTAAGTTATTTTCAAGCTAGTTTACTGAAGTTTAGCCCCAGGGTGCCATCTATGGGGACACCTTATGGGAAGTTTGTATGGGGAGATGTTTCAGGCTTAAATTTATACGAATTGAGAAGTAGTCATTTTTTCGACGAAAAAATGACTAAGTTCTCAGTTCGTATAAATTTAGCCTGAAAAATCTCCCCATACAAAATTCCCATAAGGTGTCCCCATAGTGGCAGCCTATACTACTCCCGCGTGTCATAATATTATGACCCGCGGGTCAATATATTACTGTAATATTTTGATCCGGCCATAATATTTTGACCCGCCCGACTATCTTTCTTAAGGAATGATAAAACACATGTAGAATGGATTCATTTATAAAAATAGCATAAAAAATAATTTTAGGAAGATAATCCGTCCACTACAATTCTTGAGGGAGGGTTTTGGGGTAGGGGGGGGGGTTCAAAATATTAATCCATAATATATTGACCCGTCCCTGACCTTGACTAGACAATCATAATACATTGCTAGAAATAATGTGAAATAGTTCCTTTTACCATGAAACCTAAAAAAAGCATTTTCATAAAATGACGTCCTATTTCACTTTTTGAGGGATTGGAGTGGGGGAGGGGTCAAATATAATACCATAATATATTGAGCCGCCACTGGATTTGAACAGGCAATCATAATCATAAATAATGTAAAATGGTTCATTTTCACATGAAAACCTACAACAACAACAACAAAAAAAAAAAAAAAGCATTTTGATAAAATGACATCCTATTTGACTTTTTGAGGGGTAGGATATGGGGCGAATGGGGGATCAAAATATGATTTTATTTTTTTTAAGTTTACATTTTAACTTGAAGGGGAACGAGGTGGGGGGTCAAAATATTATACCATAATATATTGACCCGCCCCTGACATTGACTAGGCAGTCATAATACATTGCTAGAAATAATGTGAATTAGTTCCTTTTAGCATGAAACCTAAAAAAGCGTTTTCATAAAATGACGTCCTATTTCACTTTTTGAAGGATGGGAGTTGAGTGGGGGGGGGGGGGGGGGGGGGGTCAACATTTTACCATAATATATTGAGCCGCCACTGGATTTGAACAGGCAATCATAATCGTAAATAATGTGAAATGGTTCATTTAAAAAACAACAACAAAAACATTTTGATAAAATGACATCCTATTTGACTTTTTGAGGGGTAGGAGGTGGGGTTGGGGTGGAGGGTCAAAATATACCATAATATATTGACCCGCCCCTGACCTTGACTCGAAAATCATAATAGATTGCTAGAAATAATGTGAAATAGTTTCTTTTACCATGAAACCTAAAAAAGCATTTTCATAAAATGACGTCCTATTTCACTTTTTGAGGGATTGGAGTGGGGGAGGGGTCAAATATAATACCATAATATATTGAGCCGCCACTGGATTTGAACAGGCAATCATAATCATAAATAATGTAAAATGGTTCATTTTCACATGAAAACCTACAACAACAACAACAAAAAAAAAAAAAAAGCATTTTGATAAAATGACATCCTATTTGACTTTTTGAGGGGTAGGATATGGGGCGAATGGGGGATCAAAATATGATTTTATTTTTTTTAAGTTTACATTTTAACTTGAAGGGGAACGAGGTGGGGGGTCAAAATATTATACCATAATATATTGACCCGCCCCTGACATTGACTAGGCAGTCATAATACATTGCTAGAAATAATGTGAATTAGTTCCTTTTAGCATGAAACCTAAAAAAGCGTTTTCATAAAATGACGTCCTATTTCACTTTTTGAAGGATGGGAGTTGAGTGGGGGGGGGGGGGGGGGTCAACATTTTACCATAATATATTGAGCCGCCACTGGATTTGAACAGGCAATCATAATCGTAAATAATGTGAAATGGTTCATTTAAAAAACAACAACAAAAACATTTTGATAAAATGACATCCTATTTGACTTTTTGAGGGGTAGGAGGTGGGGTTGGGGTGGAGGGTCAAAATATACCATAATATATTGACCCGCCCCTGACCTTGACTCGAAAATCATAATAGATTGCTAGAAATAATGTGAAATAGTTTCTTTTACCATGAAACCTAAAATACGCATTTTCATAAAATGGCATCCTATTTCATTTTTAAAGGGATGGGAGGGGATGGGGGTCAAAATATTATACCATAATATATTGACCCGCCACTGGATTTGAACAGGCAATCATAATCGTAAATGATGCGAAATGGTTCATTTTAACATGAAAACCTACCAAAAAAGCATTTTGATAAAATGACATCCTATTTGACTTTTTGAGGGGTAGGAGGTGGCGGGGGGTGGGGTGTGGGGGGTCAAAATATTATACCATAATATATTGACCCGCTCCTGGATTAGAACTGGCAATCATAAATGATCGCTGAAAATAATGCGAAATAGTTCCTTTCATCACGATGACTTGAAAAATGCATTTCCATGGAGTGACATCCCCTTTGACTTTTTGATGTGGGGTTGGCTGAGGAGTGGGGGTGGGGGTCAAAATATTATACCATAATATATTGACCCACCCCTGACTTTGACCTGGCAACATAATATATTGCTAAAAATAATGTGAAATGGTTCATTTTAACATGAAAACCTACTAAAAAAGCAGTTTGATAAAATGACAACCTATTTGTCTTTTTGAGGGGTAGGAGGTGGGGGGGGGGGGTCAAAATATTATACCATAATATTATTGACCCGCCCCTGGATTAGAACAGACAATCATAAATGATCGCTGAAAATAAAGTGAAATAGTTCCTTTCATTTAGAAGACTTGAAAAATGTATTTTCATGGAATGACATCCCCTTTGAGTTTTTAATGTAGGTTAGGCTGGGGGAGGGGGTCAAAATTTATTATACCATAATATATAAGCCTGCCCTTGAATTTGACCAGGCAATCATAATACATTGCTAGAATACATTGCTAGAAATAATGTGAAATGGTTCATTTTAACATGAAAACCTACAAAAAAGCATTTTGATAAAATGACAACCTATTTGACTTTTTAAGGGGTAGGATGTGGGGGGAATGGGGGATCAAAATATGCTTTTTTTAAGTTTACATTTTAACATGAAAACCTAAAAAAAAAATAAAATAAATGACGTCCTATTTGACTTTTTGAGGGGTGTGGGGGAGGGTCAAAATATTATACCATAATATACTGACCCACCAATGGAATTGAACTGGCCGTAAATAATGTGAAATTGTTCATTTTATCATGAATACTTGAAAAATGCATTTTCATGGAGTGACTTCCCCTTTGAATTTTTAATGAAGGTTGGGCTTGGGAAATGGGGAAATATTATACCAAAATATATTGCCCTACCCTTGAATTTGACCAGGCAATCATAATACATTGCTAGAAATAATGTGAAATAGTTCATTTTAACATGAAAACCTACACAATTCATTTTGATAAAATGACAACCTATTTGAATTTTTGAGGGGTAGGAGGTGTGTGTGTGTGTGTGTGTGTGTGGGGGGGGGGGGGGGGGATCAAAATATGCTTTTTTTTTAAGTTTACATGATAAAAGAAACCATTTCACATTATTCCTGGCCATCTATTACGATTGCCTGGTCAAAGCCAGGAGATGTCATTCCATGAAAATGCATTTTCCAGGTCTTGGTACAGCGATCATTTATGATTGCCTGTTCAAATCGAAGGGCGGGTTAATATATTATGGTACAATATTTTGCCCCCCCCCACCCCCTCCTACCCCTCAAAAATTCAAATAGGATGTCATCTTATTAAAATGGTTTCTTTTAGGTTTTCGTGTTAAAATGAACCATTTTGCATTATTTCTACCAAGCTATTATGATTACCTGGTCAAATCCAGGGGCGGGTCAATATATTATGGTATAATATTTTGACCCCCCCCCCCTCCCTCCGCCTCCTACAGACTCAAAAAGTCAAATAGGCTGCCATCTTATTAAAATGTTTTTTTTTATTTAGGTTTTTATGTTACAATGAACCATTTCGCATTATTTCTAGCAATCTTTTATGATTGCCTGATCAAAGTCAGGGGTGGGTCAATATATTATGGTACAATATTTTCACCCCCCAACCCCCTCCCCCTCCCCCTCCCCCTCCCCCTCCTACCGCTCAAAAAAGTCTAATAGGACGTCATCTTATTAAAATGTTTTTATTTAGGTTTTCATGTTAAAATGAACCATTTCGCATTATTTCTAGCAATCTATTATGATTGCCTGGTCAAATCCAGGGGCGGGTCAATATATCATAGTATAATATTTTGACCCCCACCCCATCCTATTCCTCAAAAAGTCAAATAGGAAGTCATCTTATTAAAATGTTTTTTTTTAGGTTTTCATGTTAAAATGAACTATTTCGCATTATTTCTACCAAGCTGTTATGATTACCTGGTCTAATCCAGGGGCGGCTCAATATATTATGGTATAATATTTTGACCCCCCGCCTTCCCCTCCTACCCCTCAAAAAGGTAAATAGCACGCCATTTTATTAAAATGTTTTTTTTTTTTTTAGGTTTTCATGTTAAAATGAACCATTTTGCATTATTTCTAGGAATCTATTATGTTAGCCTGGACAAAGTCAGGGTTGGGTCAATATATTCTGGTATAATATTTTGACACCCCCTCCCCTTCCTACCCCTCAAAAAGTCAAATAGGACGTCATCTTATTCAAATGTTTTTATTTAGGTTTTCATGTTAAAATGAACCATTTCGCATTATTTCTAGCAATCTATTATGATTGCCTGGTCAAATCCAGGGGCGGGTCAATATATTATGGTATAATATTTTGACCCCACCACCTCCTATCCCTCAAAAAGTCAAATAGGAAGTCACCTTATTAAATTTTTTTAATTTTAGTTTTCATGTTAAAATGAACCATTTCGCATTATTACTAGCAATCTATTATGATTGCCTTGTCAAATCCAGAGGCGGGTCAATATATTATGGTATATAATTTTGAACCCACCCCCTACCCCTCAAAAAGTCAAATAGGACGTCATCTTATTAAAATGTTTTTTATTGAGGTTTCCATGTTAAAATGAACCAGTTTGCATTATTTTAGCAATCTATTATGATTGCCTGGTCAAAGTCAGGGGTGGGTCAATATATTTTGACATAATATTTTGACCCACTTGTCCTTCCCTCACCAGCCAACCCCACATCAAAAAGTCAGAGAGGACGTCATTCTATGAAAATACATTTTCAGGTTTTCATGATAAATGAACTATTTAAACCTTTTTACAGCGATCATTTATGACTGCCGGTTCAAATCCAGGAGCGGGTCAATATATTATGGTATAATATCAGACCTCCTCCCCCAATTTTCCACCCCTCAAAAAGTGAAATAGGATGTCATTTTATGAAAATGCTTTTTTTAAGGTTTTCATGATAAAAGGAACCACTTAACTTTAGTTCTAGCAATCTATTACCATTGCCTGGTCAAAGACAGGGGCGGGTCAATATATTATGGTATAATATTTTGACCCCCCACCACCAAACCCGCTCTCAAAAAAATAATCGGACGGATTACTGTCAGAACATTATTTTTTATGCTATTAAATAAAAGAATCCCTTCTATATGCGTTATATCATTCCTTAAGAAAGATAGTCGGATGGGTCAGTATATTTTGGGGCGGGTCGAAATATTATAGCAATATTCTGACCCGCGGGTCAAAATATTATATGGGTCAAAATATTATCTGACACCGGCACACTATTTACTAGGGTCAGTGATGAAGTGAGGTGGATCTAGGTCATACAGACAGATAATTTATTAAAGTCTCGCCTTTTATACAGGATTAAAAGGTACAAAGCCACAAAGTTTGAGAGTTTAGTATATATATATATATAAAATAATCATATATCCCAGAGAGTGGTAATGGTAAAAGGTCAACCTTATTTAGGCACGTGTTAAAAATGATTCTAATCCCGAAAGTTATCAAAAGGTTTGAGGCACGTATTGTAGTTTCAAATATCAAAATTGGGTGACATTTTTTTCAGCTTTCCAGATACGCAAATACTCGTACTTTTCCGTTCTACTATCGGCTATCTAGACCGGCTATCTCCGTAAACAATTGTGTTTTCTTTCAATGTTGCAGCGTACTCATAATTTGCAGTTATGAATAAGCTCATAACTTCTTAGTCAAATAGTTTCGTACGATTAACATCGCACATCTATCAAAGTTTGTTGTAAACTTAAATATAATTATTATTTTCAAACCCAAATATACATGTATTTTGTGCCAGTGCTGACTTTGTTGGTTATGCAGTGAAGACTGCGCAGCGAGAGGTTACCGGAGCAGTCCATTGTTAGTGAACATATTTGACGACGAAACACAGAGTGATCAGCAGTGTAATTTACTCTGTCATGGAGACGGGGAGACAACAAGACTGTAATAAGGCTTTTACTTATTTAATGTGAAATTGGTTGTCTGAAATGAGAATAGATCTGATGTTCCGTATTCTCAAAGCAAATCCCGACTGACATAATATAACAAATTCATTTGAGAAGTAAATAAATTCACATATGTTTTAAACAAAATCAATTACAATAACAGAAATCAATTCCAAAATTTATAAATCTATATATTATTATATTTAATACTTAATGATTAATTTATTTATGATTCGTGAAAATTTATTTTAAAAACCTTAATATATATATATATATATATATATATATATATATATATATATATATATATATATATATATATATATATATATTCCCAATTTGTTATATTCCCAATTACGACAATAAATATGTGCATAATATTGCCAATATTTTTAAGTTTTCCGAAATTTACTTCAAAGATTTTCGCAAGAGTCCAAAAGAAATCTTACCTGAAATGAGAATAGATCTGATTCTGATGTTCTGTATTCTCAAAGCAAATCCCGACTGAAGAATCGCAGAGCGGGATGGCATTAATATTAAAATAGAGTTAGCATCGAAATCTAGGCTTTCGCCTTTTGTGGTTAAGAGGTGAAACCAAATTAACCTATGAGCGTCTAGTCTTAGTTATATTTTTTTCATACAACTCGAAACTCGAGCCATACAGCCAAAGAAATTCCATTCCCTTTGAGAAGTTCTGATTCAGCATAACGAAATGTCTGACGCAAATGTCTTACAACTATAACAAAACATACGTAGACAGTTCAAGACGTAAGTCACGTAAAATAGGTAAAGGGCTAGAGATAAGGTATTTTCATAACTTTGTTACATATTTTTATTTTCACGGGTCGTTTTCAGCGTAGATGCAAGCGGTACTTTGCACTTTTACTCGGAGTTTTTCGTAAATGCTTTGCCGCAGGGGTTGAAATTTTGGTATAACTACTTTGGTCTTCGGCTTGGCAAGCCAAGCCCAGGCCAAACAGATACGTTCAGCGATTGGAGTTGAATTGTATCGACCAGTTTCTATTTTCAGAGGCGCAACACCACACCTGAATTTTGCTTAAGCACTTTTCTGAGCTCTGTTTAAAATATGTGTATCAGCATATTTTCTCCGTTTTATAATTCCGCTTAAATACAGGATATGTCCCGCAAAATACTAAATGAATAGAAGGCGAGGACTGAGAAACGACACTTGCCTTCATCGGAGGATTGACTAATCAAACACACTTCAAACTGTCGGAGGGTATATCACAGTTTTGCTATCTGTACATGTTTACCACAAATTTCCCTATAAATTATTGTCTTACCAGAAGATCCATACGTAAAAGAATCAACATCAACAATTTCCATATTCTTCTCCCCATTATCTAATGTCACAGCTGAGCCATTGCTTACATTTGCAGAATTTGTATTTAGAGTGTCAAAACTAGAACCAGATTCAACGCCATTCAAATGGTTTTGCAATTTTCGGTTTATAATATAAAGTCTTGCTTCTCGTTCAGGGCTGATTTTATAGTAATAAAATTCTCCAACAAGAACAATTAATGATAGAGCCATGCCTATTATTATAACAAGAAACACGCCTCCAATATTTTTTATGCTGATTCCATCAGTTTCATCTTCTATGCGAGGACATTCTTTCTTTAGCTCATTGGAGTCCCACCATTTGCTTGTAAGTTCTTCTAGTACTCTGTTGTTTATCAGCTCCAGCATTCTGAAACACACATTATTAAACTAAGAAACAAAAGATACCATGACAGTCTGTTATGCATCTAGAAGAAAATGGTCGTTGATCATTTGTTGCTCTTCTGAGTATTAATAATTAAATTCTCAATATTAATCTAGCAAGTTTATATATCGCCCTTGGACATCTTCATTGACGTGCTGCCACCCAAGGACGTTAACACTGTTACTACGCTTATCTGTTCTCAAATTCCTTTTGCAAATCCAAAATGAAAAATATCAAAGTAATCTTTGAAACAAAATCACGATGTTTCAAAATGTTCTAAGGGATCGTCTGGGTCAAGGAAAACAAATCCTTTATTCATATGCTTTTATATATAAGAACTCTTTCATACTCCGCTTTCTTTATTGAAGTCTGGATATATCTTCTTCACAAATCTACGTCAAACTGAAAAAGAGACTAAAGCATACTCTTTGGTGATAACACTAAAATTACACAGAACGGTAGAATCTGTCGGAATTGTAACTGACAAAATTTGTCCGAAACTGGTTCATAAAAACAAATGCACAACGTGTTAATGGATTTCAGATTCGCATAAAGACGCAAGCATTAATTACCTATATTACGCAATCTACCTATGAACGAAAGAAAATGACAATTTTCAGTATGGCCGATTTCGCAGCAAATCCTTTTTTTTCGGACGTGCACAAAAAAGGTTCCAAAAAGGGAAGGGATTCAAATAATGCAAACCGCATTACAGTCGTTTACCGAAGATGAAGATTATAAGAATCCATCATAGGTGACCATGCAGGATAGGGAAATCTCACCCGAGAGGAATTTTATCCATGGACGAGGCTTGCTTGCTCTCCAAAATTATTTTATTAATTTTCTTCATGACAGCGCCATGTATGAAACGAGTAACACTGTAGTCGAACCGCCCCGTTGGCACTCTGACTGGTAATATAGGCCTCGTTGTAAATCCGGATGGTAAGAGGTTCAATATGGCGCTATAAGGAGTTTTGGAATTTACCTGTCTGGAAAAAGTAAGCAATTACTGTAATATTCTTATTTGAAAAGACGACCAATTTTACTGCTGTTGTCTGAATAAAAAACTTTGTTAAGTAACCATCACGTTTTATCATCACAAGTTTTATCAGAAAGCGAAATATCAATAGCCGAAGTTGTACTCACGGAAAATATTTCGAATCGAGTGATTTTCTAAAAACAATGCCGTCGATATTTATTGAGTTTTGCATTTGCATTTAGTTTCTACAACGAAAATTGCACAACATACTCATTGTTTGTATTTCTTATTTTCGGTGCATGAAAGGATACACGAGGCAATACGTTCATTGATTTTGCCCCGAGTTGGTAACTAGTGGCTCCTGGGTTGGTTTTGATAGGAAATCGGATTGGAATGACCCACTAATGACAGAGAGTACGGGTTGGTCCGTCTATTTATTTGATAGAATGGTCTTTGCGAGGTAGGCTAGTAAAAAGATATCCCCAAGGCAAAATTGAAATAGCTCTGTTTCCGCTAACATGCTGAAAAACAAGAGGACCATGATGGTCCTATATCGCTCACCTGAGCAAACAGCTTTGCATACTTACTGTTGAAGTTTCAGCCAAGTTCACTGCTCTAAGATTTTTGTATAAATTTTATAGCCCTGCACCCCAGCGGCCATGTTTTTTTCATGCATCATGATGGCTTGAACTGAATATTGAAAGAGGGTCACCAAAGGAACATTTCTGGCGTTATATTGAAATTGGTCCAGTGGTTTCTGACAAAAAATTTTTAAAATGTCTTATATAGATATATAGGGAAATTAAGCCCCACCCCCTAACCGCCGTGTTTTTTAAGAAATCATGACAGCTTGAACAAACTTGGTAGAGGGTCACCAAAGGAAAAATCCTGCCAAGTTATATTGAAATCGGTTCAGTGGTTTCTGACAAGAAGATTTTTAAAATTTTCTATTTAGATATATAGGTAAAATAAGCCCCACCCCTAGCAACCATGTTTTTTGACGAATCATGATTGCTTGAACAATCTTGGTAGAGGGTCACCAAAGCAACATTCCTGCCAAGTAATATTGAAATCAGTGAGGTGGTTTCTGACAAGAAGAATTTTAAAGTTTTCTATACAGACATATACGGAAAATAAGCCTCGCCCCTTGACGGCCATGTTTTTTGACGTATCATGAGGGCGCAATCTTGGTAGAAGGTCGCCGAAGCAATTCCTGTCAAGTTACATTGAACTCAATCCAACGGTTTCTTACGAGAAGATTTTTAAAGTTTTCTATATAGATATATAGGGAAAATATGCCCCGCCCCCTAGCGGCCATGTTTTTTGACAAATCATGACGGCTTGAACAATCTTGGTAGAGAGTCACCAAAGAAACATTCCTGCCAAGTTATATTGAAATCAGTCCATTGGTTTCTGACAAGAAGATTTTTAAACTTTTCTATATAGATATATTGGGAAAATAAGCCCATGCCCCTGGCGGCCATGTTTTTTGTCGAATCATGATAACTTGAACAATCTTTGTAGCGGGTCAACAAGGAAAGATTTCTACCAAGTTATAATGAAATCGGTCCAGTGGTTTCTGACAAGAAGATTTTTAAAATTTTCTATATAGATATATAGGGAAAATAAGCCCCATCCCCTAGCGGCCATGTTTTTTGACGAATCATGACGGCTTGAACAATCTTGGTAGAGGGTCACCAAAGCAACATTCCTGTCAAGTTACATTGAACTCGAGCCAACGGTTTCTTACGAGAAGATTTTTAAACTTTTCTATATAGATATATAGGGAAAATATGCCCCGCCCCCTAGCGGCCATGTTTTTTGACGAATCATGTCGGCTTGAACAATCTTGGAAGAGGGTCACCAAAGCAACATTCCTGCCAAGTTATATTGAAATTGGTCCAGTGGTTTCTGACAAGAAGATTTTTAAACTTTTCTATATAGATATATAGGGAAAATAAGCCCCGCGCCCCCTGGCGGCCATGTTTTTTTTTGACGAATCATGATAACTTGAACAATCTTGGTAGAGGGTCAACAAGGAAAGATTTCTGCCAAGTATTAATGAAATCGGTCCTGTGGTTTCTGACAAGAAGATTTTTAAAGTTTTCTATATAGATATATAGGGAAAATATTACCCGCCCCCTAGCGGCCATGTTTTTTGACAAATCATGACGGCTTGAACAATCTTGTAGAGGATCACCAAGGAAACATTTTTGCCAAGTTATATAGAAATCGGTCCAGTGCTTTCTGACATGAAGATTTTTAAAGTTTTCTATATAGATATATAGGTAAAAAAAAGCCCCATCCCCTGGCGGCCATGGTTTTTGACGAATCATGACGGCTTGAACAATCTTGGTAGAAGGTTACAAAAGAAACTTTCCTGCCGTGTTATATTGAAATCCGTCCAATGGTTTCTGACAAGAAGATTTTTAAACTTTTCTATATAGATATATAGGGAAAATAAGCCCCGCCCCCTGGCGACCATGTTTTTTGACGAATCCAAATGGCTTGAACAATCTTGGTAAGGGATCACCAAAGAAACATTTCTGCAAAATTTTATTGAAATCGGTCCGGTTTCTGACAAGAAGATGTTTAAAGTTTTCCATATAGATATATAGGGAAAATAAGCTCCGTCCCCTTGGCAGCCATGTTTTTGACGAATCCAATGGCTTGAACAATCTTGGTTGAAGATCACCAAACGAACATTTCTGCAAAATTATATTGAAATCGGTCCAATGGTTTCTGACAAGACGATTTTTAAAGTTTTCTATATAGATATATAGGGAAAATAAGCCCCGCCCCCATGGCGGCCATGTGTTTTGACGAATCCAAATGGCTTGAACACTCTTAGTAAAAGATCACCAAAGGAACATTTCTGCAAAATTATATAGAAATCGGTTCAGTGCTTTCTGACAAGAAGATTTTCGAAATTTTTCTATACATATAGGGAAAATAAGCCCCGCCCCCTGGCGGCCATGTTTTTTTACGAATCCAAATGGCTTGAATAATCTTGGTAGAGAATCACCAAAGGAACACTTCTGCAAAATTATATTGAAATTGGTCCAGTGGTTTCTGACAAGAAGATGTTGAAAGTTTTCTATACAGATATATAGGGAAAATAAGCCCCGCCCCCTGGCGGCCATGTTTTTTGACGAATCCAAATGGCTTGAACAATTTTGGTAGAGGATCACCAAAGAAACTTTTCTGCAAAATTATATTGAAATTGGTTTAGTGGTTTCTGACAAGAAGATTTTTAAATTTTTCTATATAGATATATAGGGGAAATAAGCCCCGTCCCCTGGCGGCCATGTTTTTTCACGAATCCTAATGGCTGGAATAATCTTCGTAGAGGATCACCAAAGGAACATTTCTGCAAAATTATATCGAAATCGGTCCAATGGTTTCTGACAAGAAGATTTTTAAAGTTTTCTATATAGATCTACAGGGAAAATAAGCCCCGCCCCCATGGCGGCCATGTTTTTTGACGAATCCAAATGGCTTGAACACTCTTAGTAAAAGGTCACCAAAAGAACATTTCTGCAAAATTATATAGAAATCGGTTCAGTGCTTTCTGACAACAAGATTTTGAAATTTTTCTATACAGATATATAGGGAAAATAAGCCCCGCCCCCTGGCGGCCATATTTTTTGACGAATCCAAATGGCTTGAATAATCTTGGTAGAGAATCACCAAAGGAACACTTCTGCAAAATTATATTGAAATTGGTCCAGTGGTTTCTGACAAGAAGATTTTGAAAGTTTTCTATACAGATATATAGGGAAAATAAGCCCCGCCCCCTGGCGGCCATGTTTTTTGACGATTCCAAATGGCTTGAACAATTTTGGTAGAGGATCACCAAAGGAACACTTCTGCAAAATTATATTGAAATTGGTTTAGTGGTTTCTGACAAGAAGATTTTTAAATTTTTCTATATAGATATATAGGGGAAATAAGCCCCGTCCCCTGGCGGCCATGTTTTTTCACGAATCCTAATGGCTTGAATAATCTTGGTAGAGGATCACCAAAGGAACATTTCTGCAAAATTATATCGAAATCGGTCCAGTGGTTTCTGACAAGAAGATTTTTTAATTTTTTAGTTAAAAATCTATTTGCAGCTCCTGTGACCTAGATATGCAATGGACCGGAACCATCTGAATAACTTTGAAAAAGGACCAAGCAAGGATCATTCCTGTGAAGTTTGGTCAAAATCCAATCAGTGGTTAAGGAGGAGATGTTGTTTAAAGATTGAGAACGGACGGACGGACGGACAGACGGACGACGACGACGACGGACGGTGAGTGATC
Organism: Anodontia alba; assembly: GCA_964016985.1. Classification (NCBI taxonomy): domain Eukaryota; kingdom Metazoa; phylum Mollusca; class Bivalvia; order Lucinida; family Lucinidae; genus Anodontia; species Anodontia alba. Next base: position 55,362,883 of record OZ024821.1, read on the forward strand.
ACAAAAGCTCACCTTGAGCCTTCGGCTCAGGTGAGCTAAAAAAATTGGTCGGTAGGTAGGAGAAACTTTTTTTTCATTTTTCTTTTTTTTTTTCTCCAGAAAAGAACAGGGTCGGGCCTGTAATTTTATGAAAATACAGGTATTTTGTTGAGGGTCGGTGCTTTACCTTTTTATTTTCCATTTTTACTGATAAAAACTAGCAGAGTCGGGTGTTTGAAACAGGGTCGGTCGGGTTAGTGGAAACACATCTATTTTTTTACGCCCTATACATGTATTTCTTTGCGCAGGCAGTACTTCTGCATGTTACAGCCCAACAGTTTTTGGATAGTGTGTTTTTTCAACAGCATTTGTGACATGAAGACGAAACTGTAAATAAATACGTGCTCCGATGGCTTGCTTAAGGACCGATCATTTGATTCTTACCGATGGGAGTTAGAGCGGTGGTAAGAAGTTCTCAGGCAAAGATTTGTTCTTCCGCGACTAAAAACAGTCCTTTTATTCACGTTTCACAAAGTGTGCAAGCTCTATGTCATAGGCAGAAACGAGTGTCTGTGCATTAGGAAGGTATTATTCTTATCTGTTCTTATCTATTCCCGTCCAGCTCCTTTCCTGTACCTGTAGAATGGGAATCTGTAGTGGTTCCCAGTCAATTCGTACTCAAGTCAACTCGTACTCAAGTCAATTCGTTCTCATTTTGGTCAATTCGTACTCATCGATTTGGTCAATTCGTACTCATTTGATCGATTCGTACTCACAGTTTGGACAATTCGTACTCATTTTGGTCAATTCGTCCTCATTTTGGTCAACTCGCACTCATGATTTTGGTCAATTCGTTCTCACTTTTGGACATCTATTTTGGTATGTATGCAGCAGTGAGTGTCATTGGTGCATAAAATGACGTAATTAGAAGAGATAAATGGCAATAGATTTCCGCACGACACTAATATGTCCCACCCATCGGTTCGTCCGTCCGACTGGGCGAACTTTTAGAATTAGAGAAGCTATTTTTGGACAAGATTATAAGGTTAATTCCGTTTAAGATACAGTGAGGGAGTGTTTTCCAGTACATAAATTCAATAATCAATCATTATTTACTGAAAGCAGAAGTGCATTATTATTACACATTGAACTGCTGGGAAAGAAAGAAGAATAAAGAAATATTTTTTCTTATTTTTCCCGGAAAATGGGATTTGATATGTCAAATCCTATGTTCCAGGAAAATATAAGAAAAGAAAATCAGTTAATTTGTCGTCTGCTGAATTTGCCCATAGCGTGGTAAGTGATAATTTTTAAATGTCTGTGCGAAAAAAAGTGCTCCAAACTTATGCTTTTCCTGCCCAACGGATTTATTTATTTACACCCTTTTCAGTGATTGGCCGGCGCGCGAATCGCGCCGGTCTCTTAATATAGCTTTGGATTTTTATGTATGGAGAAGTGTTCGATTAGCGCAGAGCACAGTTCGATAAGTTTGAAGAGTGTAGGACAAGAGACAACTATGACAATAGCCCAACTGGACAAAAGCCCACTTACACTGGGACAATAGCCCACTAGGACAATAGCCCATTTATATGAAATTATGTATTCAATTAAGAAATTGAGTATGTAATTAGTTTAAAATATAAGTATTCATAAGTCAACAGTGTAGACTATTTTTTTTAATTCTGAAATTCCTGTTTCTATACTTTTTACTCATGTTTTATTTGGAAGACCAGGGTATAAATGTGTAAAAACACACTGTATAATTGAATATGAAAACAATGTTTTGACTATAATCAGACAAAGGATTGAATTTGTATTTAAAATATATAGATGTAAATAAAAAAAAAACAAAAAAAAAACAACAAAAAAACAACAACAATTAAACATTGGGAAGAAATAGGCAAAGTTCATTATAACTTTTGTATAATCGTCTGTTTATTCTATTTAAAGCAAGAAGATTGTATGTGCATGAGAATTTCATTTGCACTTACAACATTATGGCATAATAAGATTTGTATTAAATTCTTATCAAAAACAACAAAATTTGACAAATGTTTCATTTGTATTTGAGGTTGTTTTTGTAAAATATGTATGCATTTGAAGAACATCGGTTTTCTTCCAGTTTTATGGGGTTCTTAGTGGGATTATATATAACTATTTATATTTACCCCTCCCCCAACACACACACACACACACTTTTTTCTTATTATTCAAAGTCACACTTTTGCAACAGAGAACTGTGCTTTTGGTAACATAGTAAATTAAAAAAATAAGAAGTACTGTGTAGAATGAATGTAGCAATGTGGGTTTTGCTCATTTAAAAGAGAAAGAGTAGGAGCCCCAATTTGATCATTCGACCTGAAATGAGCTTGTTGCTGTCAATATTCGTACACGTTTGAATTTTTTCATTTCGTTTTTTTTTTTTTTCGTCGTACTACGAAGAAGAAACAAAAGATATTTTTCTTTGTTTACGATTGGAAATATGCATTCTCAAATCGAACGGATTATAAGCTGGTTTAATAATACAGTTTAATTTTATATTCAAGCATGGAAAGATTTGGGCCGAAAGAAAACGATATGAGTGGTGAAAAGAACGAAACACTGCTACATAGATGATTTCGGATATAGTATGTTCGGCTTAGGCTACGGATGGCGACATGTAATTATGTATGCGGGCTAGAAAACAGACAATCATAGTTGATTTTTTTACATAGCTCTGATAACGTCTATAATGTTTTTATCGTTGAGTATTGCGATAATTTATATAATTACAACCTTTCATAAATTATAACATTTTTTCACTATACTACGATCTATAGGGAGCTAAGTAATGCATGACAGATTAGTTTTTCTCGGCATATAAATGCTTTGCATATGGAAGCGTATTGGTACCCCCCAAATATTTTTTTCACAACTTAAATTTATGTAGAGAAACATAATAATAACATGATATGGCGACAAAATTTTGTCGACAAATCGTGATAAGTCAGTATGATAATGTTATAACATATCGTATTCGCTACATATTTGTATATTGTTCACAAAATATTTGATCATGTATGACATTTTCTTTACTGCGTAGAATTTTTATCACGCTATATTTTTATACGCTATACCAGTAGGTTTTTACGTGCACTTCAAAGAGTTATTTCATTGTCGCAGACCATTTTGTCGTCATAATATCTTTTGGCTGGAATAAGTGACGTCACATGGGCCACTGAAGGGAAAACTTGGCCGAACAAAATAGGTTAAAAAGCAATTAAAAGACACAGGGTTTTCATCGGTACTCAGTCAGCATAACGGAAGGAAAAATGTCTAGCACACATGCTCAACCTTGCTTTGAAATACATATACACAATTTGTATGAACAAGTGGGCCGAATGTTTATCCCTTTCTCAAAACTAAGATGTAGAAATGTACGTGTACCCTCGCGTGTACCAAGCTACAACGTGTACAAATAAACATACCGAACCGGTGTACCGGTTTATCTTGAATCCTGGATAGCTTTCCCCTCCCCATCCCCTCACGGGGAGTGAAGCTGCCTTTGTGCAGTTACTCCGGGGTATGCCCCTCACCCTGGGCAGCTTGCCCCCTCCCCCCAGGGGATGAAGATACCCTGGACCGAGAACACCTGACAGAACTTCATGCAGAAAGAAAAAAATAATGAAAAACATACATTAGTACTGTTCTGATAACTGAGCGTTAAAAATTTGTATAAAAAATAAATATTGTTTTGAACTGAGTTTGCGAGGTTTTCCTGGGTGGGGATGGGGGATAAGCTGCCCAGGGTAGGGGGCAAGATACCCCGGGTTATCTTGCCCATGGGGGACAAGCTGCCCGGGTGGTGTGGGGGTGGGGCAAGATAAACTGTTACACCGGCTAAAACTAGATACTGACGAAGAGACAAACCATTTAACAGAGCAGAGCCGCAACAGGTGTACCGCAATAGATGAGACCGCTTAAATTACTTGGGGTATTGGGACACTTGCAGGATTTTCTCGCCGACACTAAGCATTCGGTCCCCCTGGTAGCCTCTTTTGATTGACAAATGATGTCAGTGTTCCGCTTTTGATTTTTGATCGTGCGTATGGCGATAAAATAATACAGATATCAAGATCTTTAACTTCAGTTCCGCAAAAAAACATAGCGTTGTTTCGTAAAACATATGTTGTAATGTGCAGTACAAACTATTCAAACAATACAGATTACCACATAATGTTGTCGTTTTTATATAATTACGAGAATATCTACAACGAAATAAAATTAAAATGAAATAATGAACACGTGAAAACATTGTTTTTATCTAACTTTTATGGAAAACAGTATATAGTAAAAACTCGATATTTTTGCATTTTCATGACAAAAATATTGCCACGAGAAAAAAATATATGGGGGGTACCAATACGCTTCCATAATGATATGGTGACATAATTTTGTCGACAAATCATGATAAGTCAATATGATAATGTTATAACATATCGTATTCGCTACATATCTGTATATTGTTCACGGAATATTTGATCGTATATGACATTTTCTTTACTGCGTAGAATTTTGATCACGCAATATTTTTATACACTATACCAGTAGGTGTTTTCGTGCACCTCTAAGAGGTATTTCATTGTCGCACACCATTTTGTCGTCATAATATCTATTGGCTGGAATAAGTGACGTCACATGGGCCATTGAAGGGAAAACTTAGCCGAACAAAATATGTTAAAAAAGCAATTAAAAGACACGGGGTTTTTATCGGTACTCAGTCACCAAAACGGAAAGAAAAATGTCTAGCACACATGCACAATCTTGCTTTGAAGTACATATACACAATCTTTATGAACAAGTGGGCCGAGTAATTATCCCTTTCTCAAAACTAAGATGTAAAAACGTACGTGTACCCTGGCTTTGTGCAGCTTGTCCCCTCCGAGGTGAAGATACCCCGGGGTATGCCCCCACCCTGAGCAACTTGCCCCCTCCCTTCCCTCAGCGGGGTGAAGATACCCTGGCCTGGGGAGCTTGCCTCCCACCCCAGAACACCTGACAGAACTTAATGCAGATTTTTTTTTTTAAATAAAAATCCTTATAACAGAATCATGGGATTTTTATGTGCATATGCATCTTTTACCTGAAGGGAGGATATTGAGGGCCAGAATATAGTGGCCTTAGATGAATTTATCTATGCCAGAAAACCTGGCAGACTCCATTCCAAAAGACAATTTATCACTTAATAGACATTCCTATCAAACAGTCATTTGAATATTCATAATATTGACCATTACCTATTTTCCTACAACTGGAGGTGGGGGCGGGGGGTAAGAAACCGTGGCCTGGGCAGCTAGCCCCTCACCCCGAGAAACCCTGACAGAACTTTATTCAGAAACATGGGAAAAACTATTTTTTATGCGTATATGCATCGTTTACCCGATAGGAGGAAACTGAGTGCCAGAATATAATAGTCTTAGAAGCTAGCACCTATGCCAGAAAACCTGGCAGACACCATTCCAAAAGATAGTTTATCACCTAACAGACTTTTTGTTCAATAGAACAGTCATTTGAATATTCATAGTATCGACCATTAACCGTTTTCTCTAAACGGGAAGAGGGGTGGCAGGTGTGTGTGTGTGGGGGGGAGGGGAAGGGAAGGGGAGGATAAGGTACCGTGGTCAGGGCAGCTCGCCCCCTCCCCCACCCCGCCCCTCCGGGGGTGAAGATACCCTGGCTTGGGCAGCTTGCCCCCCGCCTCAAGAAAACCTGACACAACTTAATTCAGTAAGTTTTTTTTCTTCTTTTAGATAAAAATCCTTATAACAGAAACACGGCAAAACTGATTTTTATGTACATATGCATCTTTTACTGGATAGGAGGAAATCGAGAACCTCAGAATTTTGCACCTAAGCCAGAAAACCTGACAGACTCCATTCCTTAAAGATAGTTTATCACTTAATAGACTTTCCTATTGACCAGTCATTTGAATATTAATAATATTGATCATCAATTGTTTTTCTCTAAACTGGAAGGGGTGGGGAATAAGATACCGTGGTCTGGGCAGCTTGCACCCCCACGCCACCTCTTCTTTAAACTGAAGGTGTGTGTGTGTGTGTGTGTGTGTGTGTGTGTGTGTGTGTGTGTGTGTGTGTGTGTGTGTGTGTGCGTGTGGAGGGGAGGATGAGATGCCATGGCCTGGGCAGCTTGCCCCACCCCCACCTCTAGAAAACCTGACAGAACTTTTTTGAGATGTCTTTTTTTTCTTTTCAAATAAATTAGGTGCATATTCATCTTTTACCTGATAGGATACACTTTTACTGGATAGTCCAGGAAATTGAGTGGCTTATATGCTTTAGAAGCTTGCATCTATGCAAGAAAACTTGGCAGACTCAGATCAATTCCAAAAGATAGTTTATCACTTTAAGTAGGGGTTGGGGGTGGGGTGGGGGGGCAAGCTGGCTGCCCAGGCCAGGGTATCTTACCCTCCCCCACCCCCATCCCTTCCTGTACGAAGAAAGACAGGTTATTGTTAATACTGGATTTATTCAAATGTTCTGTTTAATATGAAATTCAAATGGAATGAGATAAAAATAATATTCTGAAACTTTGTGAGGCGGGGAGTGAACCACTAGGACCACAGTATTTTGATCCTAACCTATTCCCTTAAAGTGAAAAATATGTAAAAGCAGGTATTACTATCAATCTAATGTCTGTGCATTAGAAATGTAAGTTAAAATGATTAAATAGCTTTTCTGATCTGAGTTTACCCATTTTTCCAGGGGTGCGATGCAAGCTGCCCAGGCCAGGGTATCTTACTCCTTAACCCAGCCTGTCTGAAGAAAGAAAGATAATGGTAAATAATAGAAATATAGAAATATTCAAATGACCTGATAAATGGAAAATTATTTTTAAAAAAAAAATGATAAAAACAATTACCTGAGCTTTGTTTTCTGAAGTGGGTTGGGATGGGGGTGGGGGCGGGGTGGGGGAGGGGCAAGCTGCCCAGTGTAGGGTATCTAACTCCCCACCCCTTCGTGTCTGAAGAAAGACAGGAAATAGTAAATATTGGAATTATTCATATGTCCTGTTAAATGTGAAATTCAAATAGTTAAGATAGTATTCTGAAACTTTATTTAGATTTTCTTAGGCTGGGATTGAACCGTTAGGGCCACAGTATTTTGGCCCCAACCCCTTCCCATAAAGTGAAAAAATAGGCAAAAGCAGGTACTACTACCATTCTAATGTCTGTGCATTAGAATTTTAAGTTGAAAATGATTAAATTGCTTTTCTGATCTGAATTTGCAACTTTCCAGGTGGGAGTGGGTGGGGGGTGGGGGGGGGTGTGCAAGCTGTCAAGGCCATGATATTATCTTCACCCCTGTGTGAGTTGGGGGGGGGGGGGGGCGAGTGGGGGCAAGCTGCCCAGGTAAGGATATCTTAACCCCCACCCCAGCCTGTCTGAAGAGTGATAGATGATATTAAGTCATAGAAATATCCAATAACTTGTTCAATGGGAGATTACTTTAAAAAAGATAAAAATAGTTTTCTGAACTTTAATTTTGTTTACAAGATTTTCTGAGTTTGGGCGCAAACTTCTTGGGCCACAGTAATTTGGCACCATCTAGCACCTTTCCGTAAAGTGAAAGAGTAGGTGAAAGCAGGAACAACTAACATTCTAATGTCGGTGCATTAGAAATTTAAGTTGTAAATGATTAAATAGCTTTTTTCTGATCTGAGTTTGCCAAGTTTCCAGGGGTGGGGGTGGGGGGGGGGGGTGGTGAGGGCAAGCTGCCCAGGCCAGGGTATCTTACCCCCCACACTTTCTTGTGTGAAAAAGGATAGATAAAAGTAAATAGTAGAAATATTCAAATGAATTGTTAAATGGGAAATTCTTTTAAAAAAGATAAAAATAATTTTCTGAACTTTGTTTACAAGACATTCTGAGGGTGGGAGCAAATATCTCGGGCCACAGTTTGTTGAACCTTAACACTTTCCCGTTAAGAGAAAAGTTGGTAAAAACAGGTATTACTACAATTCTAATGACTATGCTTTAGAAATTCATGTTTAAAATGATGAAAAAAAATTTCTGATCTGAGCTTGTCCAGTTTCCATGTGTGGGGGGCAAGCTGTCCAGGCCTGTGTATCTTTACCCCATGGGAGGCAAGCTGCCCAGGCCCAAGGTGACTCATCCCCCAGCCTTTCCTATGTGAAGTAAGACAGAACAAAAGTAAATAACAGAAATATTCAAATGACCTGTTAAATGGGCAATTGTTTTAAAAACTATGCTTTAGAAATTCATGTTTGAAATGATGACAAAAAAACTTTCATTTGGTCATGCGAATATTTCTGTTATTTACTTTTGTTCTATTTTTCTTCACAAAGGAAAGGCTGGGGGATGAGACACCTTGGGCATGTGCAGCTTGCCTCCCATGGGGTAAAGATATCCAGCTCTGGGCAGCTTGCCACACACACATGGAATAGTATTTTCTTAACTTTGTTTGCAAGATTTTCTGAGACGGGAAGCAAACTCCTCGGACTACAGTACTTTAGCCTAACGCCTTCCCGTAAAGAGAAAATTAGGTAAAAGAAGGTCTTACTAACTTCTTATGTATATGCATTAGAAAATTATGTTTAAAATGATCGAATAAGCTTCCTGATCTGAGTTTGCCAAGTTTCCATAGGTGGGGGCGGTGGGGGGTGCAAGCTGCCTAGACCAGGGTATCTTCACCCCCGGGGGGGCAAGCTGCCCAGCCCAATGTATCTTAACCCTGTCCCTTCATGTATGAAGAAAGATCAAATACTGGAATTTCTCTAATGACCTGTTCGATGGGAAATTCTATTAAAAGTGATAAAATAACTTTCTAAACTGTGTCTGCAAGAACTTCTGAATTTGGGAGGAAAAGCTTAGGCCACAGTATCTTAACCCTATCCTTCTCCCATAAAGAGGAAAAAAATAATGAAAATCATACATTCGTACTGTTCTGATAATTGAGCATTATAAATTTTTTATAAAAAATACATATTGTTTTGAATTGAGTTTGCGAGGTTTTTCTAGGAGGGGGGTGGGGAGTGGGGGCAAGCTGCCCAGGGTAGGGGGCAAGATACCCCGGGTTATCTTGCCCCCGGGGGACAAGCTGCCCGGGTGGGGTGGGGTGGGTCAAGATAAACTGTTACACCTGCTAAAACTTGATACTGACGAAGAGACAAACCATTTAACAGAGCTGAGCTACAACAAATGCACCGCATTAGACGAGACCGCTTAAATTACATGGGGTATTTGGGACACTTGAATGATTTTCTCGCCGACACTAAGCATTCGGTCCCCCTGGTAGCCTTTATTGATTGACAAATGATGTCAGTGTTCCGCTTTTGATTTTAGATCGTGCGTATGGCGATAAAACAATACAGATATCAAGATCTTTAACTTCAGTTCCGCAAAAAAACATAGCGTTGTTTCGTAAAACATATGTTATAATGTGCAGTACAAAATATTCAAACAATACAAATTACCACATACTGTTGTCATTTTATATCATAACGAGAATATCTATAACGAAATAAAATTAAAATGAAATAATGAACACGTGAAAACGTTGTTTTTATCTAACTTTTATGGAAAACAGTATATAGTAAACACTCGATATTTTTGCATTTTAACGACAAAAAATATTGCCACGATAAAAAAATATATGGGGGGTACCAATACGCTTCCATATTTGCATCAATGTTTTCTTGTTCTGTATTTAATGTGCACAAGAAAATATCGTTGCTGAAACCGTCATTCAACAATAAATATGTATAATAGATACGTACGTTTTAGGTAAATATATCTCATATTGCAGAAGATTTGATATTATTTACTAGTAGAATTCTGTAATATTATTTATGTTTTTTTTTTCAAAAACAGTGAAATTTGACGAATATCTCATTCTATATTTAATGTGCTCATAAAAAATGTTACGGCTAAAACTTTCATTCAACATTAAATATGTATAATAGATACGTACTTTTTAGGTAAATCTATCTCTTATCTATGGAACCGTATTGGTAACCCCCTTATATTTTTTTCACAACTTAAATTTATATAGAGAAACATAATAATAACATGATATGGTGACAAAATTTTGTCAACAAATCATGATATGTCAATATGATAATGTTATAACATGTCGTATTCGCTACATATCTGTATATTGTTCACGAAATATTTGATCGTGTATGACATTTTCTTCACTGCGTAGAATTTTTATCACGCTATATTTTTATACGCTATACCGGTAGGTTTTTTCGTGCACTTCAAAGAGTTATTTCATTGTCGCAGACCATTTTGTCGTCATAATATCTTTTGGCTGGAATAAGTGACGTCACATGGGCATGAAGGGAAAACCTGGCCGAAAAAAATAGGTTAAAAAAGCAACTAAAAGACACAGGGTTTTCATCGGTACTCAGTCAGCATAACGGAAGGAAAAATGTCTAGCACACATGCACAATCTTGCTTTGAAATACATATACACAATTTTTATGAACAAGTGGGCCGAATGATTATTCCTTTCTCAAAACTAAGATGTAAAAATGTACAAGTACCCTCGCGTGTACCAAGCTACAATGTGTACAAATAAACACAAACCGAACCGATGTACCGATTTATCTTGAATCCTGGGTAGCTTGCCACCTCCCCCACATCCGCCCCCTCCCCCCAACGGGGAATGAAGCGGCCTGTGTGCAGCTTGTCTCCCCTCCGGGGTGAAGATACCTCGGGGTATGCCCCCACCCTGGGCAGCTTGCCCCCCATCCCCTCAAGGGGGTGGATATCCTTGCCTGGGGAGCTTGCCCCTACCCCAGAACACCTGACAGAACTTAATGCAGAAAGATTTTTTTTTTAAATAAAAATCCTTACAACAGAATCATGGGATTTTTATGTTGGGTGGGTAAGATATCATGGCAGATTTCCTCAGATTTCCTAGTTTTCTGGTATAGGTGCAAGCTTCTAAATTTCAATATTCATATGCTTGCAGATCCGCCAGTCCTCAGGGAGATAATCGAGATGTATTTTAGTCCTACCAGAGACGAACTGATTACATTTCTTTGTTTCATTATATTTCTAAAATTTATAGTGATATGTGTTTGTGTTTCTAAAATTTGTAGTGATATGTGTTTGTGTTTGTCATGTTCTCTTCAGTCATGATTCTTTGTCAAGGATTGATACTGAATAAATTTTTGACTTTGACTTAGCGACCAAAAGCTGGCAGACTCCAAATACAACGGATAGTTTATCACTGATGACTTTCCTGTTGGATATTCATTTCAATATCGACCATAACCTATTTTTCTCTGAATGGAGAGGTGAGGGGGTGCGATACAGAATAAAAAAAAAAAAAAAAAAAAGAGATACAGTAGCCTGTGGCGCCAGCTGCCTCTGCTGTCCACCAGCCCACCCCCCACCCCCCCCACCCCCGAAAGACAATTATCTCCTGAATGATTAAACTCTTTTCTGATCCCAGTTTGCCTAGTTTCCATGGGTGGGTTGGGGCGGGGTGGTGGAGGGTGGAGGGGCAAGCTAGCTAACCAGGCCAGGGTATCTTACCCCCCACCCCCCCACACACACCCACCCTTCCTGTACAAGACTTTCTGAGGCGGGAAGTGGACCGTTAGGACCACAGTATTTTGGCCCTAACATATTCCCTTAAAGTGAAAAAAAGATAAAAGCAGGTATTACTATCAATCTAATGTCTATGCATTAGAAATTTAAGTTAAAAATGATTAAATAGCTTTTCTGATCTGAGTTTACCCATTTTTCGAGGGGTGCGGGGCAAGCACCCCAGGCCAGGATATCTTACTCCCCACCCCAGCCTGTCTGAAGAAAAAAAGATAATGGTAAATAATAGAAATATAGAAATATTCACATGACCTGTTAAATGGGATATTGTTTAAAAAAAAAGATAAAAAATACCTGAGATTTGTTTTCTGATTTTCTGAGGTGAGTTAGGCTTTGCGGGGGGGGGGGGGGGGGGGGGAGGGGGAAGGGGCAAGCTGCCCAGGGTAGGGTATCTAACTCCCCACCCTTCATGCCTGAAAAATGACAGGAAATAGTAAATATTGGAATTATTCAAATGTTCTATTAAATGTGAAATTCAAATAGTTAAGATAAAAATAGTATTCTGAAACTTTATTTAGAAGATTTTCTTAGACTGGGAGAAACGGAACGTCAAGTGAAAGATACATGACCTTTCTCTCTCTCTCTCTCTCTCTCTCTCTGTCTGTCTCTCTCTCTCTCTCTCTCTCTCTCACACACACACACACACACACACAGGTATAAACTACGTTTCATTACAGTGATTTATTTAAATATAAATGTCACAGTTTTCAATTTCACATTTCGAAGTTGTTTTGGAGACAGATAATTAAAACTCTAGACTTTTTTCTGGACCCCATATGTAATATGTAATTATATGTAACATGTATGTATAATTATTATTTCCATTGTTATACAAACGAAATTTACACTAACGAAGTTTACAATAAATTTACACAAACGAAGTTTACACTAAATTATTGTCAACTTTCTTCAAGCTATTCAAACAGCAGTTATTAAAACCTAACAAGAGGGCAAATATGGCCTTGTGAGTACCAGACAAGTTTTGAGTCAACTGGCGATCAAAATAGATTTCCAAGCTGGCAGACGTGGTAGTCATCTTGGATTTCCGATCGGAACAGTTTTAACTAGTTACAAGTCACCACAATACATCCTACCAAGTTTCCAGTCAATTAGCCTTTCGGTTCAGGAAAGGTTCAAAATAGATTTTCATGATGGTGGCCGTGGCAGCCGTCTTGGATTTCCGATCGGAACAGTTTCTTACCTAGTTTCAAGTCAACTGAACTTTCGGTTCAGAAGTTCAAAATACATTTTTGTTGGATTTTCGATCGGAACGATTTTATCTACGAGTCGCGCCGATACTTTCTATGGGTTTTCGGTTCAGGGGAAGAAAGTCAAAACAGACCTTCAAAATGGCGACCGTGATGGCCATCTTGAATTTCCGATTGGAAAGATTTGACTTACAAGTCGTCCCGATACTATGGTTTTTCGGTTCAGGAGAAGAAATTCAAAACAGATTTTCAAAATGGCGGTCATCTTGGATTTCCGATCTGAGCTTTTAACTATTTTTTGATCTACAAGTCACCCTGATACTTCTTACCAAGGTTCGATTCAGTTGGCCTTTTGGTTCAAGAGAAGAAGTTCAAAATAGATTTTCAAGATGGCGGCCAAGGCGGCCGTCGTGAAGAGCGGAACGATTTTAGATATTTTTATCTACAAGTCACTCCGATACTTCTTCATAAACGACCTTATAAAGCACGTTTCATTGTTAATTCTAGTTCATGTACGATTACTGTTTTGTCCAAACTGCTAAGTTCACGTCTTACTGCTGTTAAAATCATTGGATTAGATACTATGATACTGTTTACGAAAGGGACGGAATTAACTATTTTTGGTCAATTAAAATTCCAATGAAGTTCTCAATAAATTTAAATCTAACACCTTTTAGGCTTCTGAATTGTCTACATATGATTTTTCTACACTGTATACTACGTTACCTCATCATCTTATAAAAGATAAATTTATTGATTTAATTAACCGAACGTTTATTCGGGAGAATACCCATATTTGGCTTGCAACGAAGAACGTGCTTTTTTCACTTGTGATGTATACAATAATTACAATTTATGGTCATGTCAAAAGTCTATGATGCCCTTGTTTATCTTTTGAATAATATTTTTATTAGATTTGGAACTAAACTTTATAGGCAAACTATTGGTATTCCGATGGGAACTAATTGTACTGTACTCCTCTTGTTGCAGATTTGTTTCTTTTTTGTTATGAGAGAGATTTCATGAAGTCTCTCTCACGGGAAAGTCAGGCTGACATTGTTGAGGCTTTCAATTCAACTTCATGATTTATTAAATATTAAGGATATTTACTTTGATCAAATGGTGGACCGTGTATACCCTACAGAACTCAAACTAAATAGAGTCAAGTCTTCCGATACCGAGGCACCTTTTTTGGATTTGAATCTATGTATACTTAATGATACAGTTTCTTCCAAAATTTATGATAAACGTGATGATTTTGATTTTGATATAGTCAATTTCCCTTTTCTGGACGACGATGTCCCCCGGCGTACCTCATATGGGGTATACATATCTCAACTTATTAGATTCGACAGGGCTTCTTCAAATCTAAGTGACTTCAATTGCCGTAATAAAGCCCTTACTGTCAAACTTCTTAGGCAGGACTATCGTTATTTTAAACTTCGTCAGGCGTTTTCGAAATTTTATCGCAGACACAGTGCCTTGGTAGAAAAATATAGCGTCAGTCTGAAAACCCTTCTGCAACAAGGTATATCGGAACCAGAATTTTACGGTGACTTAGTGACTTAGAGTACAGATTTAGAAAAATTGTGGGAAAATCTAATTTTTCGGAGCAATTCAGAAAACTAATTAACCGTTATAAAAGAATTGGCTATAGCCTGGATATTATGCGGCAGACTGCATGCCTAGTTGTCAACCCAATCATTGTTGATGGCTATGCTTCACTCTTTAATTGCACGACGGCGGTTCGGGCCTCAGACTCAATGACGGCCTCTTCGTAAAACTTTTACCAGTGGGTTGGGGCTTGACGATATGTCTTTGGCTTGGCTCGCCGTGGTTCAACTATTAGTTTTCATTTACTCTGGCATACAGTAGAATTAGCCATGAGTACTCGTCTTTGTCTATCATTGTGATTAATCTGATTTTTATGTTTTCGCTTTGATGCATTGACTGAGTTGAAAGCCTTTACGCGAACCGGATTTTTACGTATTTCTGTATTAAGTGTAGCAGGGTGAAGTTGGCTAGCTGTAAGAGTGCTTTAATGCCCCCCCTCACACACACACAAGTGGTTTATTCTACTGACCGTTCTGAGGCGGTTGTCCCGGTGTTAGTTTGACTCTTGTGGTTTATTCTACGAGGCGATTTGTTTTATGTCTTACCTTGTGTTATTTTGTTCTTGTGGTTTTCAGTCCTTTTAGCATTGCGATTACCTAGCTTGGGGAAGAGAGAGCTAATCTTAGTGCTTTTCGTACGTTTGTTCGATTTGCGCTTTTTTAGTTTTGTCTGTTTCTTCTTGGTATCTGGGAAGGGCTGCGGTTTGTGATTGTGGCACTCCCTGGACTTTTCTTTTGCCCTTTCTTCCTGCCAAGTTTCGGGTCAGTTGGCCTTTCCGTTCAGAAGAAGTTCAAAATAGATTTTCAAGATGGCGGCCATTTTTTATTTCGATCGGAAGGATTTTAACCATTTTTTTTTATCTACAAGTCGCCCCGATATTTCCTACCAAGTTTCGAGTCTATTAGCCTTTCAGAAGAAGACGTTAAAAATAGATTTTTCTAGTTTTAGCTCTGGCGGCCATCTTGGTTATTTAGAGCGGAACCGTTTAGCTATTTTGGTAGAGAGCCGCCTAGGCAACGTTCCTGTGACTGAAATGGGCCAATGAATTGTAATTTAGAGCAATTTATTAACGTCGCACAACGGACACGCACGACGGACGATGGTCGACGGACATTGACCAATCAAAATTAGCTCACCATGAGCACTTCGTAAGGTGAGCTAATTATTCATTTCTAAAAAATAAAATCTTACACGTTTGATATTTGTGACCGTAGTGGTGAGCCTTGCTGTACTGCAAAGGCAAACGGTTTTCGACTGAATTCCTCACCAATCTGTTCTACATCACAGTCTATCAGGCATTCGTATTTATTTCTGGTAGCATCATCTGCAACAAATAGTGTAAGAAGAAGTGTTTTTTTTTTTTTTTTTTTTTTTGGTTTAAACATATTTTATTTCCATATATGAATGACAGTATACATTGTAGCTCATAAGAAATAGAATAAGAACGAAAGTATGACTACTTATTTAGTTCTTCTCCTTAATAATCGCGCTTGTAAAAATAGTGACGGAAATGTTAAGCAATATGGATCCCAATTTGCAAATGTAAATTTTTAATACAGAATTAAAGAAAAAATGACAACCAGATACATAATGGGCAATAAAAAAATACCCGAAATATATAAGTTCAAATATTAATGTAAGCTACGGCTGATGACAGGCTCAATTCTAATGTCAATCAGGTCTGGTAATATCAGTTGTAGCACGACTATAACAAATGTACAAAGGCAGCGCATCCGGGCGAATACCTTTTGAATAGAGAGTTGCATGTACAGTACATTTTATTCCAAATAAATTCAACAGTTAAAATCATTTTGGGCTTTTTCAAATATTAGAACAGTTGTTGTGTAAAATAAAAGTCAAAACGGATTGTAAGTTGTGTAAGCATTTCTCAATATTGTTATTGTATTGTTTGATTGCTGTCATACAGTGGGAAAGAGTTCTGTTCGTTCCTGTGCGCGGTGTAAAACGAACAACACAGTAAACAAAGATGTGAATTTTCTACCAGCGGCAAAGCGGAGGATTTTTTTAAGTAATTATTTTTAAGTAAAGATCATTGTTAAGACAGCTACATTTTGTTCGAAGACGTGTATACAAAATTGTTGAAGTTCTGTCGCTGACCCTATCGTTCAAAAGGATAATTTTTGTATCAAATTAAAGCTATTTTTACCAGGTGTTGTCGTCCGCAATGGTAGCGTTATATTGTAAAATGGGGAGATAACTCAAAACCCTTGTAGCCGTAGGTATTTAAATGAAATTATGAGCATAATAAATCCTTTCGAATTCTATGAACTGCCACATTAAAATGTACATTCACTATGCTACAGGTACACAGTTGTGAACAATTTGTAGTTTGGTGTAACTTTCACGATGTAACACTCATCTGATAAAATCGGCAAATTGCAGATTGTTATCTGATGATTGTATATGATGATGATGAGTTCAGGTTTAACGACGCATCAACCCATGAGGGTCATTTGCGTCAAAATGGTAAACTAATATGGTTTTGTAGTGAAACGGCTATAAAGATAAGTCATATATGCATAAAATGTAAAACTAGAACGAATTTAAAAATTAAAGCAGTTATACTTTGTTAAAAAGGTTGATGTGTTTTAAAAAGACCAGTATATTATCAGCAGGTACATTTTCAAATAAGTATCTCAGGTCATTTGTTTGAAAGAATTTACGTCGCACATGAGAGAATTCAATGCAGTCGATCAGGAAGTGTTTCACCGTAAAAGGTTCATTACAGCTGATACAAAATGGCTGATCTTCTCGTTTGAGTAGATAAGAATGTGTGAGTCTAGTATGACCTATACGCAGACGAGTAAGAACCACTTCTTCTCGCCTTAATGATCGATAAATGGTATTTTTACCAAGAACCGGTTTTATTTCATGTAGTTTATTGAATGTCGCTCTGTCCCATGACAGCTGCCATTTGGATAAGATGTACCTGTTGATAAAAGGTTTAAAATCTGTACATGGAAGTTTAAAATTCGAAATTTCTAGATCGAGTGAGGCCTTTGCTTTTACATCGGCAGCCTCGTTACCTTTTATGCCAACATGGCTGGGGAGCCAACAGAATATAATTTCCTTAGTTTTCGATAACTCGTGATGTTTTTCTATCAGGTTCTGAATTTTGGGACTTTTTGAAGATGTGTGGTTTAGAGATTTCAAAACAGAAAGGGAGTCCGAGAAAATAACGAATTTGTTATCTAAAGAACTATTCATAATGTAATCCAAAGCCATATCAATAGCCTTGGATTCAGCAGTGAAAATAGATGAGACATCAGGAAGACGGATCTTTTCATGGTGACTGCCCGATATATACGCACAGCCAACCTTTTCTTCAACTTTTGAGCCATCAGTGTAGATGTGTTGATAGTCTGAAAGTCGCGATTGTAATTCTTGGAAGTTTTGTTTCATGAGATGTGAATCAGAAAGTGACTTTTTGCTATTGTGTAAATCGAAAAGAATAGTTGGTTTAGTAATGCACCAGGATGGAATATCAGAAAAAGAGTGTTTTTGGATGTTTTTAGTGTTAATATTAGCAGATTCTAAAAGTGGCGCCACACGAAGGCCGAAGGATTTAATTGCGTTAGGTTTTCTTTCATAATATTCCTGAAATTGTGGTGGAAATGTGACTTCAAAAGCAGGGTTAGAAGGGTTAGCAGCAAGTCTGATGGCATACTGAAGAGACAATTTTTCTCTGCGTAGCCATAACGATGGCTCATCTGCTTCCACGTTAAGACTCGATATTGGAGACGTACGAAAAGCTCCCAATGCCAAACGAAGTCCTTGATTATGTACAGTGTCTAACATCTGTAGATAAGATTTTCTAGCAGATCCATATACGATGGACCCATAATCAAGTTTTGATCGAATTAAAGAACGATATAGATGAAGAAGAGTTGTTCTGTCCGCACCCCAACTTGTGTGAGATAAAACTTTTAAAAGGTTTAATGCTTTTAAACATTTCGCTTTCACGTATTTTATATGGGGTATGAAGGAGAGTTTTCTATCAAATATAACCCCAAGAAATTTTGATTCGGCAACAACTGGTATTTGAGATCCATATATGTAGAGTGCTGGATCATTGTGTATTTTCCGTTGTTGACAGAAATGAACGCACTGAGTTTTCGATTTGGAAAATTTGAAACCATTTCTTATTGCCCAGTCTTCAATTCTATTTAGACATTGCTGTAGATGTCTTTCTATTGTGCGCATATTTTTCGAGCGAAAACATATACAGAAATCATCAACGTACAAAGAACCATCTGTCTTGTAATCCAGACAGTTTATAATATCGTTTAATTTCACGTTGAATAAAGTGGTTGAAAGTATTGCTCCTTGAGGAACGCCCTGCTCTTGATCATAGAGGTCAGAGAGGGTCGATCCTACACGCACTTGTATAGTACGATCTTCAAGAAAACTTTTAATAAAGTTTGGTAGTCTTCCTTTCAGACCAAAGTTGTGAAGGTCTTTTAAAATTCCGTATCGCCAAGTAGTATCGTAGGCTTTTTCCAAATCGAAAAATACAGCGACAACATGTTCTCGTTTTATAAAAGCATCGCGGATAAAAGTTTCTAGTCTAACTAAATTATCATTGGTACTACGTTCAGCTCGGAATCCCGACTGAAACTTTGTGATAAGATTGTTAGATTCTAAGTACCAAACAAGTCGTTTGTTTATCATTCTCTCTAATGTTTTGCAAAGGCAACTTGTTAGCGCTATTGGTCTGTAGTTTGTTGGTTCTGCATGATCTTTCCCTGGTTTGGGAATAGGTATAATTGTGGCCAAACGCCAGCTTTCTGGAAAAACTCCTGTTGTCCATATACCGTTGAAAATATGTAAAAGTGTTTCAAGGGCGGTTTCGGGAAGGTGTTTAAGCATCTGATAATGGATGTCATCAGGGCCTGTAGCTGTATCTTTTGATACTGCGATAGCATCTTTAAGTTCTGTTATATTAAATAGACTGTTATATTCTTTAGTATTTGAAGAGGTGAAATTAAGTTTGATCTTTTCTTCTTGTTTTTTGATGTTTTGAAACTTCTCTGAATAATTCCGAGATGAGGAATTATCCAAAAAAGTTTCGCCAAGTGTATTTGCTATCTCTTCCTTTGATGTGGCCTTTGTTCCACGTTTTGTATTTAAGTGGGTAAAACTGGGTGATTTTGATTTACCAGATATTTTTCGTATCATATCCCAAACCTTTTTAATTGGAGTTTTATGATTTAAATTGGAAACATAAGAATTCCATGATTTGCGTTTGGAGGCCTTTATTGTTCGACGAGCCTTTGCTCTGAAGTTTTTAATCTTATTTAAGTTCTCCTTTGTTGGATATCTGCAGAACTTTGATAATGCTTGCTTGCGCTGTTTTATAGCATCTTTGCATTCATCATTGTACCATGGCTTGCTTTTCTTTGGATTTGTCGAGGTTTTCGGTATACTTTTGTGAGAGATATCGAGAAGAGAAGAAGTAAAATCATCTATAGGATCTAAGGAATTGTTAAACTTATCTATTTTGAGACTTTCTTCGCATAACGAATAATATAATTCCCAATTTGCTTTATTTAGTTTCCACTTTGCGTTGTGATCGTTCGTGGAATTGTTTACGCTTTCAATAATAACAGGGAAGTGATCACTTCCATGTTGATCTTCACTGACCGTCCAGTCGAAATCTAGCAGTAGAGATGGATGACACATGGAAAGATCTAATGAAGAGAAATTTCCAGTTGCAGGATGGAGATAGGTGTGAGATTTGTCATTCATAAGACAAAGATCGTTTCTGGTTATAAAGTCTTCAATAATATTACCTTTAGGGTTGTTATCTTTACATCCCCAAAGGATATTGTGACCATTGAAGTCACCAACTAGTATATAGGGTGAAGGAAGTTGTTTGAGTAAAGTGTCTAAATGTTCGGTCTCTAAATGAAAATTCGGAGGTATATACACAGAACAAATAGTAATTTCTTTATCTAAAGTGACAGAAACCGCAACGGCTTGAAGATTGGTTACAAGTTTAATTTCTCGCTGCGGACATGAAGAGTGAACTAAGATTGAGCTTCCACCAGACGGCCTCTAGCCTTCCGAATATATATAATTGTATGTATTGAAATCTCTGATATTTAATTGATCATCAGGTTTTAAAAAAGTTTCTTGCAAGCAAAAAACTGATGGACTCAATAAAGATAAAAGTAATAAGATCTCATTATAGTTTGACCTTAGACCTCGACAGTTCCATTGTATTATTCTGTAATTTGAATTCATTTAAGAGTTGCTAGATTTTAGTTAGACTAGAAACTAAGGATATGTTATTGGTGACTTTGATCTATTATTACTACTACTGGCGTGAGTATTTTCTCTTGATCTTGATCTATTACTGTTAGTTCGTGGGCGAACTGGAGCTTCTCCTAACTCCATATCATCGCTACTGTCACTCAAAGATCCAAATCGGTTATGCTGTTGAATATCATCATTTTCACCTTTTCGTTCTCTGTTTGATGGGACTAGTTTTTTTTGTTCCTTGACTAGATTTTATTTTTGTTTGGTCTTTCTTAGATGGTGATGAATGACTTCTTGCTTGTCTTTCTTTCTGTTGTTGTTTCTTCAAATCTTTTTTTATCATCTCAATAGTGGCTTTTTTCAGGCCAACCTCTGTTTTTTTCTCCTCGATATGTGTCTTTGTTTGACTTCTGGTTGCACTGTTTGTTTGAACTTTTTGTCTTTGCAGTTCTTCTGTTTGGCTGTTTGTGTTTGTTAAACTTGATTGAACTGCAGAGTCTATGATAGTTATTGGATCAGTTTGAGTGGCAGTATCAACCACAGAAACTTTTTTCATAGAAGACTGGGTGATGTTTGCATAACTTATTTCAGGAATTGGAGTTGGAGCCTTAACGAGTTTCCGCGCCTCAACGAAAGAAATATTTCTGGTGAACTTTATACGTAATATTTCTTTTTCTTTATGCCAAATTTTACATTCTTTAGAGTCGGCACTGTGTTTTTCACCACAATTTGCCCAGTGTAATTCGTTTGTACATCTACCTTCGGAGTGTTCGGCTATTTGACCACATTTTGAACAGATAGGGTCTTCGGAACACCTATCCTCATGGTGTCCATATTTTTGGCAGTTATGGCAACGCAAAGGATTTGGTATGTAGACTTCTACGTTGACTCTAAAGTAAGCCACTTTAACTGTTTTAGGTAAAACTGGTGTATTAAATGTAAAGACAAAGGTGTTTGTGTCTTTTAACTCTCCGTTTCGTTTTACTTTGAATCTTTTAACTCCAGTTACTCCTTGAGATCTTGTGCCCTCGAGAATCTCATCCTCGCCGCAATTCCTCAATTCGGGGCAACGAATTACCCCTTTTGAGGAATTCAGCGAGGTATGAGGGTACACTCGAACTTTCAAGTCGTGAAAAGTCTGTGCACGAAGTAGATTCTCGGCATGGGCTTTCTTGGATACCTCAATGAGCAACTGATTGGACCTGTGTAACTTTTTTATGTTTTCGGGTTCACCAGCTATACTTTGTATCACTTTTTGTATTAAAAACGGGGACAAAGATGTTATTTGTCTCTTCTCGTCTTTGCTTTCAACTAAAATGAAGCGTGGAAAATGTTGAGGTGTATCATTTGAGGTAGTTGGAGGTTGAGTGCTATCGTCAAAATCTGAAATATCTGAGTCTGGACATTGTCTAGTTCTTTTTCTTTTATCATAACCCATGATGAAAATGTATTAAAATTCGTCCTCCATGCTCTCCACCCACCATGGAGCCCAACAAGGGAACACATAAATGGAGTGGCTTTCCTACTCACTTGTGCTAGAGATACACAGAAGATATACTCGCACGAGCAAAATGCTGCACGATTGACCCGTTGAGCCGCCGCCTTCTTAGGATTGGAAAGGTTGAGAAATAAGACTTATGAGCAAACGGTGAGCATCAGTATGATACAAAAGACAAGGAAGAGACCAGCCGATTGACCGTGCCGGGTCTCACGGACACCCTTCTACACCGAAATCTAGGCCAAAGAGGCGTGTTGAGCCATCAGGAGAGAACAAACTCCCAGTAACTCTCAACCTCCAGGATCCCTTCTTCCGGCTTACGGGTTGCCACCCACGGCAAACGGGTGGTATTTCCTCTTCGCTCTTCCCAAAGGGGACAATTACTACTCATAAGCTAGCAACGTTCCCAGTGGGAATTGAGCCCCCAGGGCCTCGACAAGGCGGAAAGTTTAATACCCAGGGGATGATTGTATAAGTGCATAAATACATTTGTCTTCAGAGTTAAGCAAAGAGATGGGTCTGTAAGAGCTCCTGTTTTTAAATAGGTGGACATTTTGTATCAGCTGTCAACGTCCTGGGGAGTCCTTCATTGAGAAACCTACATATCAGGAAATCTTTTATCAGCTATGCATGAAAGGGCAGGTTATATCCCGATTTGCCATGAAAAATAGAAGGGATAACGGCGGAAGACATCAAACGGACAGAAACAGTGCTATCAAAGTCTTAGCAGCAAGATCAATATTGCTCGTGTCAGAACGTGGTTTGAAAGTGAAATATTTTCAACGTCAGGCTCGCGAAAATCCTTTGAGCAGCCTTCTTCGTCACTAATGTTAAGGCGTGGTTCCGCAGATCCATATGACAAAGATTTAGGCTTTTTCTGCCAAGAACCGAGCACGAAGAAATCCCGGGAAGAACTGCCCTTTACACAAGGTAGCAACTAATGCTGCTGGCGAATCGTTGAAAGAGGCTGTTGAAAAGTCGGAGAAGTCAACTTTAATAGTTTCATTTTTTTTTTTTTTTTTTTTTTTTTTTTTTTACAATTACAATAATTTTATTCTATTTAAGGCCACCGGCCCATAACATATATACATGTATATTAATACAGAAATAGAGAGTGATGTCCTCCATAATAGTATTAACAAGTACACACACGATACAATACACATGTAGTTAGATAAATAAGTGTATAGGTTTGTTAAGATTCGTAATACAGATTTCGTAATTTAAATGCGCTGACTAGGAATTCGGATATATCGAAGATACTAGATGTATCTGATAGTTTCAAAATAAAATAAAATTTATGCAGTGATACATTAAGTTGCCATTCTTGTTAAAAATATTTATCCCTCAGATCAGTATATAGGGGACATAACATAAAAAAGTGAAATTCATCCTCTACAGAGTATACGTTTCTTTCAAGACAGAATAGACAAAATCTATATTCTCTTTCAATATTTTGATGTCGCCCTTTCTCAATTAACAAATTATGGCTACTACAACGAAAATTTGCTAAGGTTTTCCTACACCTAAAGTTTAAATCCATAAACAAATATTTTTCTACATCTAAATTTTGACTTAAAGCATTTATAATGCATTCCTTTGGGTGAATCACTAACTTTTCGTCTCCAATTTTGAATTGAAATGTCTTTTATACGCTGTTTGAATAAGTATAAAAAATGCTCATTGTTTCCTATCTCATTCGCGATCCACGCATAGCCGAATCCGAATTAAAATAAAGTAATTTAATATGAGTTGTCCATGTGATTTTACCTACTTCCGTAAGTGATTTCAGCATCAAATAGCATTGCCTCGGATATCTGCTATTATTCTTTTGTAGCAATTTCAATCAGTATTTTATAGCTTGTGTCATATATGTGACTGCAAGAGAATGACGTCCACATTCTCCAACAGCAAATGCATCGCTTGTATTCACCCCCTTCGCAAATTTCCGCACCATAACATGCTATAGGCTTAACCATGGAGTCGAAAAGTTTTAAAAAGTCTGAAGGATTAAAAGAAACCAAATTTTCTTTGAAACGTGAAAATACTAGCAGCTGCTTTTTGTGCTTGTTTCGCTAATGGTTCTTTCGTTTTGGTCCAAATTAATTTTGGTGTAAAGTATCTCAACTCCTTCAAAGTACCATTTTTCAATCTGTTTTACTATTCCCCCGTTTCGGAACACCATGATTTTTGTTTAGCTAAAATTTAGTTTCATTCCTACACTTTTGCAAAATTTGTCAATTAAATCAATAAGCTGTTGTAGGCGAACTACAGTATCGGGAAAGCAAGAAACATCGTCAGCGAACATTAAGGCCATCAAATCTTCAATATCATTCGAAACGAATATGCCGTGATCAATTTTAGATTTCAGGTATGCAACCAAGTCATTTATGAAAAGGGTAAAAAGTATCGGGAACTTAGATAGCCTTGTCGCGTTCCGACACTACATTCAAAAAACTTTGTCAATGAGTTGTTTACCTTAACACAAGACTTTAGCTAGTTATACACTGATTGAAAGATTTTTAAAAAAACTTACTGTTTGAATTTATATCTTTTCTCTGAAGGGAGTCCCATATCTTATTGTGCAGTATACTATCAAATGCACGACGAAAGTCGACAAATAAACAATAGAATCTTCCTCCGGTTCGGCATAAATATTTTTGTATAAGAGCTTACAACGAGAACATGTTGTCAGTTGTCGAATACTGTTTCCGGAAGCCAGCTTGTGATTCGTCAATAGCATTGCTGTTTTCTGCCCATGTTTGTAATCTGATAGTAAGTATGTATGTAAAAATTTTGCTTGTACTATTTATAAGAGAAATACCCCTGAAGTTTTCCGGGTCCATAATGCTTCCACTCTTGTGTATACGAGTCGTAGGACAAATAATATTTTCACACCAAGCAGGGGGAAAATCCTCGATTCAGATTTCATTGAATAAATCATTCAAAAAAGGTAATATTTCATTTAAAATTGATTTAATCATTTCAATACATATTCCGTCTGGTCCAGGTGAAAGGTTTGAGTGGATGGATTTTATACTTGCAATTACTTCGTCGTCGGTTATTTGTCTATCCAGGTCTATGCAATCATTATTTTGAGTGATATTATATAAAACTTGCTCATGTGCGTCAGGAACATCAAATTTTAATAAATTTTTAAAATAATTGAACCAAGTATCGCTGTTAATGGCATTTTCCCTACTGCTCTTTTTGTTACAGTTACGCTTTATATTTTTCCAGTACTCCTTAGGATTACGACTAGAATTTATCAATTCTGATTTTTTTTGCTTTTCATACAGTGATCGTTTTAACGGAGTAATTTTCTTAAATTGCGATTTTGCCCTTTTATAATCGATCAAATTTGTTTGATTGCCTATTGCTCGAAACTTTCTTAAAAGCGAAAACTTGTGTACTTTAGCTTGTTGACATTCATGGTCCCACCAAGGTGACTGTTTTTTTGCAGGTGTGTGTTTATTTTTTCCAGCCTTCATACATTTTCCTGCCTGTTTAAATATATTGATAAAATCTATTAACGTCTTTACGAATGTCCAACAACAATTCAGTCATATTGGTCGGGTTAGCATCGAATGTTTCATTATCGTCACCACCCTCCGCATTGTCAGGCTCAGTTTCAGAATCCGTAAAGTTAGAGTTTGTACTTTGTTGCGTAAAAGCAAACGTGTCCCGTGATTGCTGTGGTTGTGAGTTGATAAGCCATCTATTCAGAGAAGACTGGCGACTTAATGACGACTGATTTTGTATCCTTCGCGAGCGTTAAATGTTATTACTATCTGTTCTATCAGTACGCTCCAGGGGTGGAAAATCAGCGAAATAATCTACCTGTCCCGATCCACGACCCCTTGGGGCGCCGTACCCTCGTGCCTCAGAACTATCTCCTCTGCCCCTGCTGCCGCGACCACTTTTAGGCGGGCCGGGGTTGGCCTCAACACCTTCCGCAACCAGGAGAAAGAACAACAGAATTCGTATGCTGAGTGATACATATTTCAACGACAGAGTTTTAAGTCTAGTTTTGACCTTCAGGGGCTACGAAAAACATCCGATAGAGATCCTCCACTGCTGTATAGATACGCCTCCACTGCTGTATAGATTTCAGGGTCCGACTAAGTACAGTTATCAATCCTTCAGACGCTCATGCAACAGACGTTCGGTATCATATGAGGTGTTGGGGAAAACACGTAGTAAACGTATTGCGTAGAACGGATAGCGATGAAAGCCATGAAATAGCAGGAGCAGATAATGCCGCAGAAATAGAATACGTGTAATAAATTAAATCTTTTATTAATGAATTAATATTAATGCATGAAATATAAGAGTTGCTAATGGCGTAAACAAACCAGATGTAAGCAAAAATAATATAAATTGTTTCAGAATTCCGAGCCTAGTGAACCACCGCAAGCAAACGAGTTACAATGGATATCACTGCCAGCAACTAATAAGGCTATAGTAGTGATGGAAGAATGCAAGAACGCAGTTCTTGGAGGAGAAATTTTCTGTTGCCAAGAGACTAAGGTCTATAAGAGTTTCGATTCTTGCCGTTTTATGGATCACTTCTAGATCAAGACCATTTAGGACCCAGATCTTTGTATATTTTCTTCAGTAGTGTTGCTCCGAGTACGGCCATCGAGAATGAAGACACAGATATTGTTGTAAGTAGTTGCGGTCATGGTACCTATGCCGTAATCCAAACTCATAAATCCATAAACGAATGACGAATCAGAATGTTCAGACCATGGACCCCAGAACTATGGGTGTAATCAGGCGTCCGCGGATAGTAAGCATTACTTGGTAAGCAATCTTCGCCCACCATGTCCATAGGCCTGAACAAAGGAAATATCGGTAGATATGTCCGGGATTTGGGAAGTCTACTTATGGCGCGTCACTGGCAAAAACATCAGAAACAATTCTGGAATCTGCCACATTGTAGGGATTGACCAGATCATGATGTCTCCCATAGAACTTCTTAAGTATTGCTACCAGTTTGGTTTTTTGATACCCCTGGCTCAATAACTTTATAGTGAGCACTTCCCACGCTCCATGAAGTCCTGATAATTTGAACAGGTTCTGCATAACGGATTAACTGTGAAACGTAAACACCGTATGCTGGTGCAGAAGGGATATTACTGCTCAGGAATGGAAAGTTAACAATGGGAAAATTGAAGTCATCCCGTTTGTCGTAAAGCCTAGTAGTAGGCTTTCCATTGTCAATGTAGAGATAACAATACAAGTACGAGGAGGAGGCTGCTGTCTCCGTTGTTTCCTTTAGTCCAAGTTCACGTGGATAGATGAATTCTAAATACTCTGCAAATTTTGTGTTTTTCAGAGACAATACATCATCTATATATCTGTAGATGAAATTGAATTGTTGTGCGAGCTGTTTCTTGCCTGCTTGGAGGAGGCTTTGTACAAACTCCGCCTCATACGAGTATAAAAAGAAGTCGGCAAGTAACGGTACACAGTTAGTACCCATCGGTTTGCCGATTGTTTGCTGAAATATCCGTCCGCCAAACTCCACAAAAATATTGTCGATTAGATATTCCAGCATTTTTATGACATTTGCATCTGAGTATTTTTGTGGCGCATCAGAGTGATCCCGAACGAAGTATGTGTCTTTGTAGCCAATGACAACATACTGAAATCGACGGTTACCATTCTTGTGGAAGAAACAAATTTCCTTTAATTTAGATTTCACTTTATCATGAGGATAAGCAACATTGCAATAAACCCTGCTCAAACATCAATGTATTCATGATTATCAAGCAAGCAAATGTAAAAAAGTGACATCAACCATGCAGTCATCAAAGAAATGGCCTTTGCAAGTTGGTGTTGGTTTTCTGTTCATTCTAGTTTCAGACACAAACAAAATATAGATATGACACATGGCATATCAGTTTCTGTAAGCTATAAACGTATACTATCTTTACCTTTTATAGTTTGATAACTATCAAATGCATGTTTGATAATGATCTGGTAAACATTCCTAAAGATTTTGTCAGGAGCAGGCACATGGCAATAGACAACTGTGATTCTCAAGAAGATACTCCAACTGGGAAAATACCTTACATGGTACATGAACATCTACTAGCAAATATACCAAGGTGATGTAAACGAGGATAGAATTTGATGATACAGAAGATCAGCGGTTGTATGACCTTCCGAATAGTATTACGAAAGTAGAACGTGCCCTGTCTCTAGTTCAACCAACATGCCCAGTTTTCCAGTCCAGTGATAAACTGTCGTCTTTTGATGAAGAAGCAACTTGGCTTTTAGCGACGATTAGTGTTTAATTAGTGTTTCAGCAGTTACCAGGAGATAACGAAGCTATGACAATTCCAAACAACCCTGTTCTGGTCAGGTCTGAATTCGATAGTTAAAGCACCTTTAAAGCTCACACCTCTCATTGCTGCTCCAGCATATGAGTGCTCTACATTAAAAACTGCTTAAATGACTGTTGCTGTCGTTGATGGAATGACTTGAATGACCTAACTAGATTAAATCTTGCAATAATATTTCGCTTCATTTTCTCTCCAAACTTGATTCAAAATTTAGTAGTCAATACACAGAAGTTCACACCGTGTTCGACAGATCCGATATGGATAAGTCACTGAAAACAGCCACTAGAGTTCGCCGTCAGGCAGGTAAACCATGTTACTGACGCGACCAAGATTGAAAACACTCCTCTCTCTGACTTATTATCACACACGCACACAAAATTTATTTGACAATTTATTTGGCTGCGCATGCTATTAAACATGGTCGTGAAACAGGAAAATCCTACGTAGTTGCCTCTAGAGATACTGTAAATGCATGTGAAATGGATGTGAATTATCTATAAAGCATGTGCTGGTTCTCTGTCTACATCGATTATGAGAGCTACCGCAAAAATACCCCACCCACTAGCGGCCATGTTTTTCAACGGATCGACAAGAGTTGTAGGATAGGAAGTAAATACATGTAAGTGAAATAAAAGATCACGAAAATCGGAGACTCGGTTTGATTTAGACTCTTCATATGCAACAGTGTTGTTTGTACCAGTTTGCACTTTACAATCACCTTTCGTATACTTTATAAAAGTTTTTTTTTAAAAGTGCTTTAACCCCCCTTCCCCCCCCCCCCCCCCCACGGTGTTTTACTCTACTGACCGTTCTAAGGCGGTGGTCCCGGTGTTAGTCTTGCTCTTTGGTGCTTTGTGGTTTATTCTGCGAGGCGATTTGTTGTATGTCTTACCTTGTGCCATTTTGTTCTTGTGTTTTCAGTCCTTTTAGCATTGCTAATCTTAGTGCTTTTCGTATGTTTGATCGATTTGTGCTTGGCTGGATTTGTCGGTGTCCTTTTTCTCTTGATGTCTGGGAAGGGCTGCGGTTTGTGATTGTGGCACTCCCTGGACTTTTCTCTTACCATTTTTGCTAGGCTGCATACGCCCCTTAGCGCCGGCTTAAGCGGTATTTGTTTTTCAAAATAACCAGGATGGGCTGAATGGAAATAAAATAAAATATAACTGCACTCTGATGATGTACGGGGAGACTTTTAAGGCCGCAGGGACTGATACAGTCAGATCCAAATCAAGTTCTCAACATCAAAGGGAAAGATAGACAAAATTAAACAGCCACGAAATGAACATATGTCAAGCAGAGTTAGCAACTCGTTCCCAAAAAGGTGGCAGTTCAGTTACCCAAACATCTGAATATATAATTAACTTACATAATAGAAAATCATTAGTAAAGGAAACACTACAGAAATTTTAACAAAAAGGTACCACAATGAAAGTACCGCCTTGGAATAGTCAATAATAAATTAATGGGGAGTTTACGTTGGCTTTACGTGATCCCAATCCTTACCCTCACCTTCCATAGTGGTAAAAATATTTTTTGTCCGGTCCGCGTGGTCTTATCAAAGACGGGCAACAAACAGATCACAGATAAAGCCTATAATGAAGCAAATATAATGACTTAACAGGAGCAACATGTTGAGACACTTCGAGATCCCTAGGGTGTCAAACAATACCACTGGAATACTGGAGCAAAAGAAAAACACCAGTGAGCCGAGAAACAGACATCAAAAGTTCCGGCCGAGGCCATCTAATGAAGTTTTAGTCGGGGTCATCAGATTAATACCCCGACCCTACGGCGTGCAATTAAAGTGGTAAGCAAAGTGGTCAGCCTTCATTGGGCAAGCAGACTGTTTTATGACATCAATGTTATACCCCTTTCGTTTATAACATGGTGATTTTATTACACTGATCAGAAAATTTAGGTTTACATACAATTTTTGTAACTTATTCACGACAAAATTCAGGTTCCTTAGCAGAAGCTTTTAGTCCAGTATCGTATACCAATTCATAGTGTTGACTATAAAACTTAGGAAAAGCTTTCCGAAGTTTATGATACCGATACCCGTATTGGAGACGTTTGGTAATCAAAGTTTTGTTATGAGCATTAAAGTCGGCATCTTACGGGCACCGTAAGCTCATCGCAGGCTAAATGTACACTCGGTATTAGTACCAGCAACATGTTTTTGTTTAGAAAGATTATATATATCTGGATAATCCTCTAGAATACACAGTTCTGGCCATTTACCATGTATTATTCCATCCACTTGAGGATTCATTATATCCATTCTATTTTATAGGTAAATAAATACATTGTGTCTAGAAACAAATGGAAACATTAGTAAGCTTAATCTATGAAAATTATTTGTGGCTAAAATGCAGTTACACCAGAAAATACATTCTAGCCATGAATTGCAAAATGCATAATTTTGGTCAATATTTGCAAGATAACTCATCCAGTTGTGGATTCTACATGTTCAGTTCATTTATATTCAGTTAGTTTTTATTGCTTCTAACAAGAAAGAAACCAAGTGGGCCTAAATAAAACATTTGCACAAACAAAAGTTATAACTCACCATGCCCCGGAGATCAAATACTGGCTTCAAAAGAAACACTGGCAGGCAGCTCCAAATGGTCCAGTCTTGCCAAAATTTGAACGGGTGCAAGATTTTTATGCCTGCTCAAATTATCTGCAGGTTTCATAAAGATAATGAATAGACTATATGTCTTGAACAATGTCAACAACAGCCAATCAAGGGCAAATACATGTATCTCCATAATCATGCTTCGAATTCAACTGTGAGTTTTGTCTGTTCTGGCCATCTACACTATATTAAATAAGAGCTATTGCAGGACGGCATAGCTCATCGGAGTCGCGCCTTGCCTAGCTATGATATGCTTTAATGGACAGAAACCTTTTTAATCAGCTGACCCTAGGGTTTGGTGTACTTAATCTAAAAGTATACTATGATATGATTATATTTCAAATATGGAAGAGTTCCTTCCAGTGGTTGCTGAGATATAAATGTTTAAAAAAACATTGTCACTAAATGTTATTAAAGTGAGTGTGACCTAATTTTTGACACCTAAGACCCGCTCCTGGATGACCCTGACCCTAATATATGGTGTTAGGGAATCAAAGGTTATGCTGTGATATGATTAAATTCCAAATATGGAAAGGTCCTGTCCAGTATTTGCTAAGATATAAATGTTCAAAAAATTGTCCTTAAACTTTAAAAGTGAGTGTGACCTAGTCATTGACCCCTAAAACCCTCTCCAGGGCTTGACCCTGTGAATGGGTGTTATGGAATGTCAGGTTTTGGTTTGATACTTTATGTTCCAAATATGGACGGGTTCTGTCGAATGGTTGCTGAGATACAAATGTTAAAAAAAAACTATGTCGTAAAACTTTAAAGTGAATGTGACCTAATTTTCCATCCCTAAACCCCACCCCAGAATAAAAGTTTATGGTGTTATATGTATATCCAAATATTGAAGTGTTCTAGGCAGTGGTTGCTAAGATATAAATGTTTAAAAAAAATTTTGCTATAAAACTTTAAAGTGAGTTTGACCTAATTTTTTACATCTAAGCCCCACCCAAGGTCTGACCCTGGGGTATGATGTTACGGCAAAGAAGGAAATACTAATATATTCCAAATATGGAAAGTACTCAGCCCAACCCAGGGCAATACCACTCAGCCCAACCCAGGGCCTCACCCTGGGATATGATATTCGGAATAGAAGGATATGCTATAATACGTATGAATATTTTCTAATATCAAAGGATTCTGGCCAGTGGTTGTTGAGATCTGAACACTTTGTCATAAAACTTTAAAGTGAGACGCCGACGCTGACGTCAGGGTGACAACACTGTTGTTTAGCTCGCTTGTACTTTCGCACAAGCGAGCTAAACAATTGTGTTACGGCCTACCGTTTCGCATAGCTTGTAGGTATATCTTCAATCTCTGACTACTGCGTCAGAGAGTCGACGTTTTGGCTCATTGGATTTTTATCCGGGTAGACAGAGTTCGAATCCCATGCCAGGCGGGATTTTTTTCAGCTATGCTTCATTTCTTTGTTGCGACTTTATTTCGCTGGAAATGGCTTCGTTCCATCATACATGATGACTAACGTCTCCCCGTACATCACCATAGTGCAGATTATATTTCATTTTCTTTGGGATCACTGAGCCCATTGTGGTATATTTGAAAATGGAGTTCTGCTCATGTATACGCTAGAGGGCGTAAGCAGTGTTGCAAACGTCATTACTGCTTATGAAGAGTCTCAATAAAACCGAGACTCCCATTTTCTATTCCGTAGTGTGTTCTTTGTTTCCAAAGGCAATCTTTTTGACGTTTATTTTACTTGAAGAGAGGGAGTGTTATGGCCTATCACTCCTACCTTCGAGTATCTGCCTTGGTATATTTCGCATAGCTTGTATGTATATATTCAGTCTCTGACAACTGCGTCAGTGGGGTCGACTCTTTGGCTCACTGGTTAGAACATTGATGTAAATCCCACGATAGGCGGGATTTTCATTCAGCTATGCTTCATTTCTTTTGTTACAAATTTCATGTCGTAAGAATAGCCATCAGAAAAGATGGGAGCTAATATGGAAATATGGAAACTAGAAATGCAACACACCTCTAATCCTCAAGTACATTCTACAAAGTGTCAGTAAGTCATATGAATCTCAAAGGGTGTTGGAGTTATAGTGATCATAAAGAGATCATTACCAAATACTGTCATGGGAGATAACAACAACAACAACAACAAAAAAAAAAAACACACAAAAAAAAAAAAAAAAAAAAACCCACAAAAAAACACGCACACAGAGCATCCAGAGCTGTTGTTCTTATATACGAGGGTCCTGCAAAAAGTTTTGTCACTGGGTTCGGATTACTTTAGTTTTATCAAACATATTTTTATTATAAACCTTCAAAGTATTCCCCCTTTACTGAAACACATTTTTGTAACCTTTTTACCCAGTCGCGAAAAGCAGATAAATAGTCTTCTTTTGGTATCTGTTGGAGACATTGATAAATAACGCTGCCAAGAGAACTAGACGTATACTTATTTCCAGAAAGCATTTTCTTAAGCCTTGGAAATAAAACGAAGTCACAGGGACTCAGGTTAGGTGAATAAGGTGGGTGGTTTAAAACTTTCACCTTTTCAGAAGCCAAAAAAGACTTAACAACCTCACACTTATGAGACGAGACGTTGTCATGTAAAAGATGGACTCCTGACCATCCTTTGCTTGGTCGTTTCTTATTGTAAAACTCTTTCACTTTCTTCCGTACAGAATTCTTGTAGACTCGGCCAGTGACTGTATGACCAGATGGACAA
The DNA here is from genome assembly GCA_964016985.1 of Anodontia alba. Lineage (NCBI taxonomy): Eukaryota > Metazoa > Mollusca > Bivalvia > Lucinida > Lucinidae > Anodontia > Anodontia alba. The sequence goes on from OZ024821.1 coordinate 55,396,794, forward strand.
GGCACTTGAACGACTGGCCCACTTGAATTAACGAAAATTGCGTACAACATCTTTTTCGAACTTATGGTTCTCTTGGCAATACATGGGCTTTTTTTATCTTTTCGCTTCCATTGCTTATTATCAGCCCTTCTTTGTGGCTCAAACATGTGCACCCAGGTTTCATCACCTGTTAGCAAGTTAGAAATAACCCGACTATTACAGCCTTTGTATGTTTTCAAAAGTCCCCAGGCACATTTAAGGTGTTGTGTCTTTTGCTCCTCAGTGAGCATATGAGGTACCACCTAGCGCAAACCTTTCTCAGGTCCAAACGTTTGTTTTTTTTTTTCAGAATTGTTTGCACACTGCCTTCTGATATGCCAGTACAATTAGCTATATCTTCGACAGACAATCGCGCATCCGGTTCGATTACAATCTTTACAGCAGCGATGTTAGCCTTGGTAACAGAGGTTTTAAGCCTTCCAGGATGGGTATCATCTACAATAGAAAATTTCCCAGCTTTAAAAGCTTTAACCCACCTAAAAACTGTGCGCATTGAAATGATTTGAGGTCCATATATACCACACAATTCATTAAATATCTGCTTTGAATCTATATTAAGCCTAATGCGGCATTAAATATAGCTAAGATTTTCAGTCTTCTGGTCCATGTTCCAATGTAACAAGTAAATTGGTCAGTGTATATGACTGCATCTATTTCAATTTGAAATAACTCGGTCAGTTGGAAAGCAATTTGCATGAAATAAACGAGTATCGTTAGCTATTCAACACACCATTCAAGTGCAGTGAAGCATTTTAAAATATACCTGGGATAAAATCAAGGAAGCCTATTAGTGTCAGAACTTTTTGCACGACCCTCGTACAACCCACCTTTTTTACCTCGGGTACAATTCTACCAAGTATCAACATATCTCCATGATGCTAGAGGTATAGTAATTACATGATTTCTATTGACAAATATTGTCAGGGGAGTTAACTAAAAAATAAAAAAGCAGTATTCTGATTTGTAGTTCTTGCATGCGACTTACCTTCTCACCTCCCGTACAATCTCACCAAGTATTATCAATATATCTCAAAGTGTGTTGGAGTTACGGCGATTACAAAGTTTCAATTACCAATTTCTGTTAGAGAAGATGACTAAAAACGCAGTACCTAGAGTTCTTGTACATGACATCCCTTCTTGTACATTCTACTAAGTATCATCGATATATCTGAAAGGGTGTTGAAATTAAAGCGATCATAAGGTTTCGATTACTAAATACTGTCAGGGGAGATAACTAAAAACTGTGGCACCTAGACAGTTTCTCAACCTTGTGTACAATCCTACCTGAAAAGGATTTATTTAGTTATTTATCTATCTATTATTCTTATCTTTTCTTCACCTTATTATACTTGACAACCTAACTGCGACTATCATATTTGCCTGTCATTTTTATTTCTCTCTCTCTCTCTCTCTCTCTCTTTTCTCGTGTCGTTTATACGATCATATTTTTTTTTCTGATATTTATGTAGTTTTTGCTTGTTGTAATTTTTCTTGTTAGTACATCTTATTTTCACAAATTTTATGCTCAAGTTTTTGTAAGTTTATTTATTAGTTAAGATAAAAAATATAATGATAACAAATAAGATAACAAATATGAAGATAACAAGATATAAGATAACAAATGTTATGCTTAAGTTTTTGTAAGATCCAACTATCAGTTATTCTATTTGAACTGCCTATTCTGAGTAAGCACAATCGTTCGATTTACTTTTCTTGGTGCTCTTCTTCTGTCACGACTGCAAAACACCTGTCTACTAACGTCCTGACTACATTAAGCTTATGAAACACACAATGTTTCGCTAGCGATGAGACCTCACAGCACCCTCAGGACTAGTGCACCCGGAGGACAAAGTGAAAAATAAAAAAGGTGGTGGATTTGTATACAGGAACCCATGCAAAATTTGTGACATTGTATACGTGGTAGAAACAGGCAGATAGCTTGGCACACGAATGGCCGAAAGACTCCAAAATCAGCCCACGTACTCAATCGAGCGGGACAAAAACAATCTGGTACCAGTTCAGCAGAAGACAAGGTCACAGTCTGATGACGTCCTCAACGAGAGGACGAAACTGTCATAGTAAGTCAAATAATTTTGCATGTCAGAGAAAATTCGCCGTGAATTTGGATTATACTATCCTGAAGAATTTCGTTCATGACAGATAAGCTTATGCTTCCGTTTTAATCCATCCTGATTATTTTGTATATGACATTCTAACATAACGTTGACCTTTTCCCATTGAGTCTAATGATCAATGTTTTCCTATCGAGTCAACGTGATCAAACTACAATAATTCACGTCGTCAACATAGTGCATGCAAAAGGGCACGTTTGATGACGTCGCATGTAAACATTTACTTTTCGCGACGACCACAGCAAAAGAGTTATTTGTAAAGCATTGCAAAATGTCGATTTCCTATCTGTTTCATTTTACCATCGAAATATTTTTTCTCTGCTATGACGTATTGCGATATTTCTTAATTCTAATGTTGTATGAACATGAATTCGAAATAAAATATGTTGAAACAAAATCTGTTTTCACTGGCGCAGTAATTCATTATGATATTGTTTCAGCTACACATAACTGTTCGGTCCGCATATGGGTTCTCACAGTGATCAGTAGATCAACACGTAAAAAAAATAAAAATGAACTATTCATTTCTATGATGATGGCTCGACCACAATCCGGATCTACATCTTTTCGTTGATCCGTCAAATTTGACGGTTTGTCCCGTTTTAGATGTAAAACAAATGTGAATATAGGCAGAGAGATAAATTATAGAAATAATTGAGGTATATTAAAGCAATATGACCAGCCAAAACAAAAATAAATAGGGACACAATTTAACAGAGCAGAAAGAAGTCAGCTCCCAAAGAAAGAAACAGTCTGTCTTCGATGGCTGTCCCAGGGTACTTACGTCCCCGATAGCTCCAAATAAAGTCATGATAGTAAAACTCGATGAGCGAGTCACAGACAAGTCAAACCGTCACAAACCGTCCAAAATTGATTTAAGATTGACCCGATCATGCAATTAAACAGGGCAGTTAAATAGTTAATTCTGACTGGGTTAACCACTGAGCATGCAGTCTGTCGCACAACATCTATATTAATAGTTAATTTTACGTTTATGGATTACGACGTCCCACACGCGCGCGTCATCCTACGCTATACAGAATTCTTAATTTATTCGTTTTGCAAGATCATCTGATCAGTAAGTATTTAATTATCGGAACAAACTTCCTTTCTTTGTACTATTTTTAATTGCTAAACATTAAAAACATTGGGTTTATTCTGAATTAATTTCCACATCCAAGTATTACGTTGGTGCAGGAACTGTGACTTGATCTAAAAATCCAGAAGGACAGTTGATATTACCGATGTTTTGAACCATTAAATCGTTACAAAAAAAAGATAGTTACAGCCTTATATATATATACTCAGTTGCATGGACTCAGATAAATTGACTGCAGGACGGTGATTCAGACCTCAGACTGAATGACGACTCCTTCCTCAATCCGTTTCAGAATCTTGGTACCTGATTACTGCAGTAGTTTTCTTTTGCAATGGCCAGATGGCTATTGAACCCTTTACATTGTTCCATCGTAGTTTTGTCATTTACGGTGTTGTTTTCATTAAGGGATTATGCGGGCTAAATATATATTTGTAATTGGGAGCTGCAAAAGGTTAAGGCTTTGATTGTCTTTTTTTTTTTTTTTTTTTTTTTTTTTTTCTTTTCTTTTTTGGGGGGTTGCTTTGCTTTTTTTTATCTGTTTTTTGTAACATCCGTCATACTCTTCCTCTTGGTGTCCTTTGTAGTCTATGTTCAGTGATAAGGGCGCTTCCTGGACATTGTTACATTGAGTATGCCAATTGCTTTTCAAGGTTAGTACTTTGGCACAGTGCTAATACATATTTTGTGATTTTATTTAGAGCCAGAAGTGTTTGGGATTTCTTCTATATATCAATTAAATTTAAGAGAATTATATACTGCTGAGTATTTTTTGACAACGATTACACGACTACAGACAGCTGTAATTGCGTGTAATTAATTTTGTAAGATAGTTACAGCCTTATATATATACTCAGTTGCATGGACTCAGATAAATTGACTGCAGGACGGTGATTCAGACCTCAGACTGAATGACGACTCCTTCCTCAATCTGTTTCAGAATCTTGGTACCTGATTACTGCAGTAGTTTTCTTTTGCAATGGCCAGATGGCTATTGAACCCTTTACATTGTTCCATCGTAGTTTTGTCATGTACGGTGTTGTTTTCATTAAGGGATTATGCGGGCTAAATATATATTTGTAACTGGGAGCTCCATCAGAATAAAGGTTAAGGCTTTGATTGTCTTTTTTTTTTGGAGGGAGGGAGGGAGGGTGGGGGCGGTTGCTTTGCTTTTTTTATCTGTTTTTTGTTACATCCGTCATAGTTTATTTACTCTTCCTCTTGGTGTCCTTTGTAGTCTATGTACAGTGATAAGGGCGCTTCCTGAACATCGTTACATTGATATGCCAATTGCTTTTCAAGGTTAATACTTTGGCACGGTGCTAAGAATTTTTTTGTGATTTTATTTAGAGCCAGAAGTGTTTGGGATTTCTTCTATATATCAACTAAATTTAAGAGAATTATATACTGCTGAGTAATTTTTTGCAACGATTACACGACTACAGACAGTTGTAGTTGCGTGTAATTAATTTTGTAGATAGTAAAATCAGGATCAGGATTCAGGACCAAAACAATTCACAAATAGAGGATGTTTTATTTTCATTATTGTTGGATAGAGAATAGAATAAGATTACCGATAAATGCGAATTTTCCCTTCTTCACCATACTCAATGCTTCGTCGTAAACATTTGAGATATGCATCGTCTCCATCAACTTGGTGAACTGTTCACTTACAGGGTAGTCCCACACTGCAAGTCTAGCTCTCTGAACTGGGCTTAAACTGTCGTTTAAACTCATGTCCTTCCATATTCTACAAAAACAGAACATTGACCCATTTGGTTCCAGATATCATCCTAAAAGATGTATAACAGCAATGATTTTCATGACACACACACACACACACACACACACACACACACACACACACACACACACACACACACACAAATGCATTACTGGTGAGGTCAGGTGAAAGACTCCATTTTCTAAAACTCCAACGTACGGAGAAATTACAAATTACAGATAAAAGGGAAAATAATAATAGAAGTGGAAATTTGCATTCCGTCCGCATATTGGGTCCTCTACCTCATCAGTGAAACATCAAAGTGAAACACATATCATCACAAGCACTTTGAGCAAATAGCGCAATGACGATCTGAAGCCCGAACACACTAAACCCACAAACAGCACCACAACCAAAAGCTTATCAGGAGTACTAAGTAGTTCCCAAAACAGTTTTGTCAAAGTGTGGAAAATAATATAGAATTAGGACATAATCCTTCTATTGAAGGCAAGGTATCTGGAACCCATTTTATTTTATTTTATCTTATTTTTATTTTTTTAGTTTATTTCATTTTCTCCAGTAATATCCTGCATCTTTTCGGGTGCAATCCACAGGGATATTTTGACACTGTTTGCAGTATTTATATGTGCCTTTAAGGAACAGTCGGGGACAAATTGCAAATATGCATACTTCTAACACCACTTGTTACCATTTGCTGTTTGTATGCATTATATGGTGACTTTAATGAAATGTAAAACCACTAATATTGCTTTAGTTCTTATTCTGTTGATCATGTTAAAGTGTTGAAATAAATTATGTGTAAATCAATTCGCCAGAAAGAAGACTAGAAATGTGTCAATACGACACAGGTGCCCCTGCCAAGGGACCATTCTAACCCGTAAATGAGCATTTTTCAAAAAAATAAATGAGCTTGAAAAAAAAACCATAGTAGAGATGCCCGATCGGGCATCAATAACCTTCGGCGACCTTTGTAGTTTGCATGGTAGATGTAACTATACATGATCGGGCATCATTTGATCATTTTTTGTAGCACCCTCAGAAAACGAAAAAACTGTATCACAGTTTTTGATGAATCTCCACTAATTGTTTTGAGCCTAAAGATGAATAAATTATCTAACTTTTGAATGCTAAGATTTTTTTGAAAGTGCCTAGAAAAATTTTGTATTAAGTTGGTAAATCAATAATATTTTTCTGCACCTCTGTGTATCCCGTTCTGGAACACATGACATTTGTGATACCCGATTAGGAAACAGTGTTTCCCATTTGTGAACATCTGTTATTTTTATCTGATTGGGAAAAAAAAAACAAAAATAAAGTTGCATGCAGTCTTTCCATTATTACATAAAGAATTAGTTGCAAGTTCATGGAGTTTAAAACATTTTTTAACATGTTAGAAAGAAAAATGTCTAATTTGCAAGTACAGAATTGATAATTATTACATGTTTGAAATAGTATGTTCAATGAAAGAAGGAACATACAAAACAGAAAAGGTAGTGAATTGTTCAATGTACTAAAATTCCCTTTGTAATGTACCAAATCGCCAAATAACCATGGTTTCCCTTAAATATGAGGGCCAGCCAAAAAGTAATGAGAACTAGTCCTCATTTTTTACGTTATTGGTTCATTCATACAATCGGCTGTAGGCCTCGGAAGCTCAGTTGGATGCGCGTCAGATATGATCAGGTTACGGGTTCGACCCCCGCCAGGTCGGTAACATTCTTTCGTGATATTTTCTACGGACATTCTCTCCCTTCCGTTGATTCAAGTGGGGCAGTTGTCAGTTTTTGGCGAAAGAATACGCACAATACTGCTTAACCGCTCAGAGGATTAAGCCTGCCTGGTAAAAGTGGTTAGATAAATTGACCGCGCTCGACATGACCCTATTGGGTTGACTTGGGTCATAAAACCTCAACACAAACAAACATGGTAGATTATTATCAGTTTGGAATCAATATATACAACTGTAGTCTTGTGGTCAAATATCTCCATATTGGTTGCCTAGCAACAAAAGAATGGAAGGGTAAAGCCGCATGGCCACGCTGTAAAATTGATCTTTAGAACGGGTTTAAAGTGCACTGAGAATTAGCCAACTTACTATGCAATTGGATAGTATCAAGTTCCCACTTGTACTTTTACTTCATACGGCACGATATTCCTAATACTTCTCAAAATATTAAAATTTCACATCAAACACTACCTGAAATTTGACTCTCTTTTTTTGCTCAAAGTAAATAAGTGAACAACTAAAACAACAAAGTTTCTTGCCTATTCCATAAATTGTAAAATTAATTCCTTACCTAAATTAAGCACATGTTTTTCGCTAAATATTTGGCCAGAATATCAACAGTTCTCAAACTTAGCTGCGATTTTATTTATTTATTTATTTATTTATTTATTTTTTTTTTTTTTTTTTTTATTTATTTTTTTTTCCATTTTTTGGCATTTGCTGTGACTATCCTTCTGATAATTTTCCCCACTGTTAGCAAGCGATAATTTTTATGAACACAAACATGATATCGGAAACCCACTGGCCACCAGTGTTTAAACATTTTGAAAGAGTGGCTTCTCCAAGAATGAGTTTGCATACTGTGCATCTATAGGATTAGTATTGCATTCATTGCATATGCCCCGTTGCTGCAGAATATATTTTCGATTGCGTCGCTGTTGACATTATTGGGGACAATTGAACAAGTGATTAAAACATACTAACAGAGATTTAATATCTTCCCTAGTTTGGTTTGTCATGGATGACGTGTTAAACATGAGTTTTCCCCATTCCTTGATATACTTAAGTATTGTTTCATTCGAATGTAAGCGAATATCATTTTCATCTGTAATAGGTCAATTGTCTCTAAAAGTAGCTTAATAGATCTCAATAGATTGTCTCAATCTATTGTCTCAATAGATCAATAGAACCTTGGATGTGACTTCCGTCTTTTAACGAATTTTCGTATTACTCCATTAAGTGGAGCCACATTCATCACTTCTTCGGCTAACTTATTTCGTAGTTTTGATTCTGAAGTCAAATTGATCATGAGTTAGTTTGTAGTGTATGGGGAACGGATTGCTTTTGACGTCCCATTTGAAGGCAGCTATCCAATGAGCCCGGAAGATATGGTGCTTTCCCACTTTAAGAGACCTTTTATGGTTACTGCTAGTTCCACTGTTTAAGAAATTGTTCCTTATGCGCTTCAGTACATGTGAATAATCCATTAAAATCACAGTCTCTGGTTTTGATGGATAGTAAATATTTAGTACAGAAAAATGAGCATCTAAAACATCTTTATTTCTGAAAAACATGTTGATAAAGTCTCTGCTTGAGCACCGTCCTGGCTTGTAAAACACACAGTAAAGCCGAACATTCCTAAATACTTTACGGCTTCCCAGAGCAAATATTGAAGTTCAAATCTGAGAAGTGGGGAAATGGGCAAAACAAAAACAGAAGCCCCCAACCGATAAGAACATAAATTGGAGTACATGTGTGGCTAAGGTCTGTTCCTCTTTCCCCTTAAGTAGAACCTTCATAGCGTTGCCTTCCAGACCCGTAACAAAGCCAATTCTCTAAAATTCTCTGGTAATTTCCGTCCTTTCGTAAAATAAAGTCTTCCTTGATGCTCATCTCATCAAAAAGAAGGCCGCCTTGAAAACCACTGCGTGTAATATTTCGTCTTGATGCCTCCTCCTTCATCCACTACAAGACGTCTTTGTTGAATCCGGTCGACTGGTTACAAGAACTTTTGTAAAAGGCATCCAGACGGCAAAACCAACATACCACTATTTTTAGATCTTCATAACCACGTTTACTTCTACACCAGAGCGTTAAGCATATCATGATAATGTTTTTGTCCCATCTTCTTTCCTTTGAAATACATTGAACATTTCTATTTTGTCCAAATAAGTTTAAAAAATGAGGCGTCGGCTTCGGGTATCACCTGCTTTATATTACTTTCGAAATCTGCATGATCTGTTTCATTTAGAGATATTTCTTCCTTGTTTTCAGATTTCTCATATTTTAGCTGCAGATTTGATGTTTTCTTTGTCTTCCGTTTCACTTATACTATAAACAGAATGAAATTTCGAATTCTTATAGCATTTAACATACAGTATACCAGTTGATAATGGAGTTGTGCCGTGTGGCGGCCGTAAAAAGTTCCCCCATACATTATCATAGTGCAGGTTATATATTGGGATCATTGAGCTCATCCTGGTTATTTTGAAAATCGAATAATGCTTAAGCCGGCGCTGTGACCAAAGTTCTGCACAGTACCACCTACCACCTTCGGCAATGAAATCATCAAATAATTTCTGACCCTCGACTGCTTCATTGTGTATGTCGTTAGTATCGACTTCTAGACGACTCTGCAGCCTACAAAGGTGCAAAGTATTTTTTTTTTAAATATAATAAAAATAACTAGTATATCGGCGCTGGCATTTTTCGTATCATCACGAAATTTTGACCCGCTTCAACCCCATTTTTATAAAGTAAAACTCGTTTTTCTTTTTTCTGCTCAAACACATAGATTGCGGGTACTCGTTAAAACCGCCTCGTCGATGCTGTTCTAACGAGTACCAACAATATATGTTTTCAGCAGAAATATGAATCAAAGCAGAAATATTAATCAAAGCATGGTTGGCTGGGTATTGTGTATCTTGCGTCACCGGGGCGTCTGACTAACATTTTTGTTTGTGTTGTTTTACGGCCCAGTCAACCAAATGGGGTCATGTCGAGCGCGGTCAGTTTACCTTATCACATTTTTATTTGACAGGCTTTGTCCTCTAAACGGTTAACCAGTATTGTGCACATCCTTTCGCCAGAAACTGAAAACTGCCCTTCTTGAATCAGCGGAAGGGAGCGAATGATCAAATCTCCACGAAATAATATTGCCGACCCGGCGGGGGTCGAACCCGCAATCTCCTGATCACCAGTCAGATGCGCATCTAACTGAGCCACCGAGGCCGGCCCAACTAATATTATCTAACAGTTGGGCAAGGCCTGCTCTCCTTGCAGCGGGTAAGGGTAGAGGGGAATATTTTTTATTTATTCTGTTTCTTCACTTTCATTCATTTTCCTCTTTCTCCCCTGTCCCTCTCTTCAATCTCCTCTACTTTCTCTTCTATCTCTCTTCTTCCTTTCTCTGGGAGACAACACAAAATGACCCACAAGGGCTTACGTGTCGTTAAACCCCAACAGAATAAGAATGACTCAAAGCACTGACAGCACTGGTGGGCCCATTGTCTCTGAGTGTAGGCTGGAAAAATGGTCCTGAACAGGGACTAAAACTGTTTCGTTTAACCCTTAAATTCCTAAACTTTAAGAAAACAGAGAAGATTCTGATCAGACGCCGCTGTTTGCAAGTGTCTCAGTGCACGAGCCCAGTCCAGATTCTACAGTAAACCACCGCTTTTCACACAGCGCTCTGACGTCACAGACGAATAACGCTGCTATACATAACCGTTACCTGGATTTTGTACATGGTCAGCAAAAGTCACGTTGACAATAGCAGGCGGAAAACTTCTGTGGTTAGTAACTTTGGGTCGATTGATAAACAATCTACCAAAAAATATCAGTACTTTTAATCTGATTTTTTTTTAATTTTTTGGCAGTAAAAATTTCAACATATTTGAAAGGCTGCCAGGTGCCCCCGACCCCTGACCCTTTCCAGACATGATTCAATTCCCTTTCCAGACAGAAGTAAGACGAACATATACTCCGTTTTAGGCAAAAAGGTTATGCTCATTTGGTAAGTCCGTTTACTAAACAATAGAGAATAAACACCTGTAATGGATCAACTTGTCATGGATAAATTTGATTCGTAGTTTGCGATCGACCTCTTTCTAAACAGGTATGAACCCCATTTCCAGATATGAACCCTGCCCAGATTTTGTTTTGTTTACTATGAAACACACCGTTCCAGAAAAACTCTGAAATATGACTATTTCTGTCAGCACATCCCTACCACACTTACATAGTGAGTGCCTCCCATCCCCAAACCCGGGCTCTAAGAAATTACACAGAAAACGTATCCGTAACCTATTACGAATCTCGGCAATGTCCGGTGGTGTTAGTTGACGAATTCTGTCAGTACAGTATAATACAATACAGTACACTGCAGGAATTCGGGTCATTTCGACAGTGGGTCGCTTCGCCCTTTATTTAGGGTGGGTAGATTTGCCTTTATAAGGTTAGTCGTTTCGCTCAGCTTATATATTTTTCTAAGGGAGGGAGGGACGGACAGAAAAAAACGGGACTGATTGGTAAACAGACGGAGTAGTGCATGGGTAGATAGACAAACGGACCTGCGAATATAAATCCATAACGAAACGGTCCTGGGCGAAATGACTCACGGGCAAAACGACTCACGGGCAAAACGACACAGGCAAAACGACCTGGTACCACACTGCAGTACAGGCTTTTTAGATCAGCAACAACAACAATCGACAAAAAAATAAAATAAAATAAAAATAAACAGCAGTAAAACGCAAACAGCCGTTTTGTTTCGAGCCTTATCCCAATATTCCTAGTCTACAGTCATCTTCATTTCCCTCCAAACAACTTTTCAACTAATTCAACTACCAAGTAACAGTATCCATGGTAAAAAGTTGTCTCTTCAGCCAGGTTGCCCTAGGTTGGCCATTCAACCTTGCGAACCGGATATATCAGTTTTTATCGCTGCGCGCATGCTGTCACGACGTTTTCTCATAATTTCAAATATAGCCAATCACTGCGTCTGTTACAAAATACGATCTCGGTCAGAGGTCAAAGCTGTCATTTTCCTTCGAGCGCAATATCGAGTATCAGAATTTTCGAAGTTGGACGATTTTCATAATATAGAGAAGAATTATGCGAAGTCAGGCGTAATTGTATATAATGAATCGAACGATCAAAGTGTAATGACGCGATCCATCTAAAGTTTATGACAATATTTGCAGGAAATGTGTTTTTTATTTGCATGCTAAATTGGCACCCCCTTCACGGTAGATGGAGCGCTTTCATACCTTTTCGAAATTTAGTCTTAGTGTACGGGGTCATTTCATATATTTTGTTTAAATTGAAGATTTGGGCATAAATCTCTGTAAGGACCAACTTTATAGCCCCAAACACATAAATAGTCAGTTAAAACACTCTCCATGCGTCAGGTACCTGTGATTGGTCCGCCAATATTGTACACAGTATGATAAAAAATCGTATTTCTTCAAAAGTTTGACGTTTCCTTAGCTTTTGTTCATTTATTCGCTATTTATAAGCATCGGAGTGTATAAAACTAATATGTTTAAATGCAGAATTTAGTGTTATCAGCGTTAGCAGGGATCTATTTTGGTGGCGACTTTAGGTAGTTATTAGGTAGGTATTTTTCAGCTGAACGGATAGTTGAAATGTGATATAGAAAATCTGGTGGCGGTAAACCGCCCCCCAAAATGGGATTTTGAATTACATGTTGAGTAACATGTATACTTTACACTAAACATACATTTATGTATGTATTGCCTATTGAATGTAAACAGTTTATAGTTTGGAAAATAAATTATATATATATATATATATATATAAAAGCACTTTCTGACGTTTATTTTTCGGTACAGTTTAAAAGATTTTGCTCGCTACAAAAAGATAAGACATCGTGAATATTCTGCGGCAAACTGCATGTATGTTTGCTACCCCCCCCCCCCCTTTAATTGTACGACAGTGGGTCGGTCCTCCTTCCTACGTCTATTTCAGATGGGCGGCGCTTGACTATCAATGTCTGCGGTCGAGCTCATCGTAGTCCTATTCGCAGTTATCTTGCTTCAGATCGGCATTGAGCCCTTTGCTTTGTTTTATCAAAGTGTTTTGATTATATTTGTTTCACTCAGATGTTTTACAGATTAGATGACCCTATATGCAGACCGAACATATATTTGTAATTTTTAGCTGCATCAGAAATGTGGGTGAGGTTTCGCGCGAGTAGAACTAGTTTAAGCCCCTCCCTTCCTCAGTAGTTTTTCTACTGACCGTTCCCTTGTTGCATTTCGTCTTTGTAATCCTGTGGTTTCATATGTTACGTTTGTCTTGTCCTTATTTGTTCCCCATTTCTTTTTTGGTGCCTCGTGATTGTGGCATTTCCTAGTGCACTTATATTTAATGCACTCTTACATATGTTGTTTTGACAATAAGCGACTGAACCAATAGACGAAAGTAAAACTAAAAGCTATCTATGACCCTTGAACATAAATTACGTTTTAGACAATGTACTTTTTCAAGATAAAATAAAAGGCATTTTCGTCACATTAACCATGAGTCCATCTTGAAAGCTTAATTAAACAATTGTGTAATCCAACTTACCAGTAGATGTATATCAGCATACATGAAGCAACTGAAGCTTAAATAGTCCAAGTCATCTGATTCATTAGCGCATGGTATCAAATCATTTATTAGATTATTACAACTTAGAACTCAACTCACTGTCTAAGACTAGTTTTTGTTGTGTCTTCTGAATTTAGAGATTATGTTCACAGATCTACGTAATCTAAATCCCCATGTCCATGGGCCCGGAGGGGTCATCATGCATCCTCAGGCTCTTTTGGGAGAGGTATAATTTTGTTCCATCACGAAAACATACCTATATAATTTTTACCTCCTTAAACTCCACTATAACTGGGGTTTACAGGGGTGTCCATTATTTTTCTAATTTTTGCTCAAAAACATTTGAGCCTACTCGTTAGAACTGCATCGGCGAAGCGGTTCTAACGAGTACCCACAATCTATGTTTTCAGAAATATGAAAAATATCAGAATTTTTATCTGCATTTCAATCTATCTTTCAGTTTTTTGGTGGTGAAATTTTCAATATATACGTGGCAAAAAAAGTTAGGGATATTTTTGTCTAAGGTGGAATAAAAGGAAACCAAGACAGTTCTTAAACCTGAAATTGATATATTCGATAACATTTTTTTCATTTACAGACATAAATCCATCCATTTGAGTCCGTAGCATTAGATGTATAGGAAGAAAAGGGTATGGGAGATCACTGGTGTCAATATCGCGTATGTCCACCTGTTGCACCGATGCAGGCAAAATAACGACAACGCACACTCCTGATGAGTCTGGCAATCTGTTGCTGGGATATCCTTCTCCGTTCAGATAATCCAGAAGAGAACTGGACAGTCTTCAGAGACACCGTCCACTCTTTAGCAATGGATTCCCTAGGACCAGTATCTCGCAAACACCAAGACTGATTTGACGAGAATGACGAAGAAATCCAGGAAATCCTTGGAGAGAAACACCAAAACCACAAGGCATACCTTTGTATTACCACCTCAGTATCCAATAAGGCGGCATATTCAAATATATGCAAGACAGTCCAGACTAGGCTTAGAGATATGCTCCTGGCTGAGCAGGAACGCTGATGAAATTCAGTCCTTTGCAGATAGAAAGGATATGAAGACGTTCTTTGATGCGCTAAAGACGGTTTATGGTCCCCAGAGCTCAGGAACCACCCCTCGTCTCAGTGCAGATGGATGGTTCTTCTCAGTGCAAATGGAACTAGTCTTCTGACTGACAAAGAGGCTATCTTAAAAAGATGGGCTGATCACTTTGATAGTGTTCTTAATCGGGCATCATCTATCAATGATGACGCTATCAACAGACTACCAGAGGTGGAATGTAATCTCCTGCTTGACAAGTTCCCAACCGTCACTGAAACAGTGAAAGCAATAAAACTTCTGTTATCTGGCAAGGCTCCAGGATCAGATGCAATACCTGCTGAGATCTACAAAGCTGGAGTAATTTCAGTTGCAAAGAAGATGACAGAGTTATTTCACATTATGTGGAGACAAGAAGCATTCCCTCAAGAATTCAAGGATGCGTCCATTATCCACCTATTCAAACGGAATGGGAATCCTTAGTTATGTGATAATCATCGTGGCATCGCTTTATTGTCAATTGCTGGGAAGGTCCTTGCAAGAGTTCTACTTAACCGGCAGAATGAACACCTTGAACAGTCAGGGCTTCTACCAGAAAGCAGTGTTGATTCAGAAAGGACAGAGGAACAATTGACATGATCTTCACAACAAGGCAGCTTCAAGAGAAATGCAAGAAACAGAACATGGACCTCTACATGACCTTTGTTGACCTTACCAAAGCATTGATACAGTCAGTCGTGAGGGTCTTTGGAAAATTATGGCGAAGTTTGGCTGTCCGGGTCCAAAATGATGGTGAATTTTCTGTTCCATTCCCTGTGACAAATGGTGTCAAGCAAGACTGTGTACTAACCCCAACTCTGTTCAGTATGATGTTCTCTGCCATGCCCACAGCTGCTTTCCAGGTTGGTGGCAATGGTATATCTATTAGGTATCGCTTTGATGGGAAGCTTTTCAACCTAAGAAGGTTGCAAGCCAAATCCAAGGTGCAGACAGAGGTGCTAGACGAGTTCCTCTTTGCTGATGACATGGCAAAGGGTGTTCCAACAAAAGAGAAGATGCAAAAAGGTGTAGATCAAATATCTGACTCATTTGACAGCTATGACCTCACAATCAGCATCAAAAAGACCGAGGTGGTTTATCAACCAGCACCTGGCAAGCCTTACAAGGCGCCCACCATTACTGTGAAAGGTCAAAAATTGCAAGTTCATCTACCTTGGAAGCAAATTGTCAAGAGTCGTGCACATTAATGATGAAGTAAATGTTAGGAATGCCAAAGCTAGTGCGGCATTTGGCCGACTACGTGATAGTGTTTGGGATCGAAGTGGAATCAGGCTTGACACAAAGCTGAAAGTCTACAACGCTGTGGTGCTGCCAAAACTATAGTATGCATGCGAATCGCGGTCAGTTTACCAACGGCACGCCAAAAGACTGAACCACTTCCATACAAGCTGCCTTAGAAAACTTTTAAAGACAGGATTCCAGACATATGTCCTAAAAAGGGCAGGGATGCAGTCTACATACTCTTCTGAAACTGGCACAGTTAAGATGGGCAGGCCATGTTACCAGGATGCCTGAGGAACGTTTGCCAAAGAAAGTCCTCTATGGAGAACTAGAAATGGGCAGACGCTCCCATGGTGGTCAGAAGAAGCGATACAAAGACACCCTCAAAGCCTCCCTCAAGTATTTCAACATATCAACAGAGTCATGGGAACAGGACTGAGCAAAGTGGCTAGGCCTCAATAGAAGAGGTGCTAGTGAATATGAGACAAAAAGAATCAGCGAAGCCAAGAAGAAACGTGCACAGCGCAAAGCCAGAGCTAAGGCATCACCAACAGAGCTGTCTTGCTCTGACCTCTGTTGTTCCATCTGCAACAGACAGTTTAGAGCTAGATTTGGTCTAATCAGCCATTTTGAACACACAAACAGTTGCATTTCTCGCAATTGAGTAAGATTGGTCATTGTCATTAATGACAGACGAACTATTATTAAATTGTAGATGTGGCTAACTATGTCTCTAGATGACTGTTCAAAGACAAAAGCTTATAACTGCATAAAACATTTAAAAAAACTCAGTTGAAAACTACTGGCCGGCTGGAATTTTATAATCGCGTTTGCAGAAAGTCAAGAAAGCATTGGTGGCAACTATTGTTTACATACAGTAGCAAGACTGCGGACAGTCGTCCCGAAGACAATGTACTACTGTTTATTCGTTGAAAATCATATATCGGGGAAATTGGGCTACATAAAGGTTGTATATGGTGAGGAA
This sequence comes from Anodontia alba, assembly GCA_964016985.1. Lineage (NCBI taxonomy): Eukaryota > Metazoa > Mollusca > Bivalvia > Lucinida > Lucinidae > Anodontia > Anodontia alba. The sequence continues at coordinate 55,413,469 of OZ024821.1, forward strand.
AATAATTTTTGCTCTCAAGGTGTCAAATATTCTTTCTTTTGATTGAGATAATCATTGGAAAACACATTTTATTGGTGCTCAGTTGAAGAGAAAAAGCTATAGTCACCGCGACTGAGCCAGACATCTTTGAGTCTCTTCCGTCTAAAAGACCCTTTCTAGCGCATTTCGCTATTTTGAGGGAAGTAGTATAGGATGCCACTATGGGTACTCCTTATGGAAATTTTGTATGGGAGATTTTATAGGCTTAAATTTTTCGGAGATTTCTCTCTCATACAAAATTCCCATAAGGAGTACCCATAGATGGCACCCTTGTCTAAACTTGACCAGACTAGCTTGAAAATAACTTAGTCATTTTTCTGAGCAGCTTGAATAAAATAACTTTTTTTCAGAGGTTAAAATAACTTAGTTATTTCTTTCTTTGACTAGAGCTACTTGAAAATAACTTAGTCATTTTTTATGGTTGCAGTTAGATAATCTGTGATATTACAGTAGCTTGAAAATAACAGTCATTTTTGTGTTTGCAGTTAGATAGTTTGAACTTATGGTTTTGTATCTCAAGACCCAGCACTACTGGTCTTGTATCTCAAGACCCAGCAAAAATGGTCTTTTATCTCAAGACCCAGGTCTTTATTCTACTGACCGTTCTAAGGCGGTGGTCTCGGTGTTAGTCTTACTCTTTGTTGCTTTGTGGTTTATTCTACGATGCGATTTGTTTATGTCTTGCCTTGTGTTATTTTGTTCTTGTGTTTTTTCAGTCCTTTTACATTGCGATTACCTCGCTGTGTACTACTGTGTAGTCTTAGTGCTTTTCGTAAGTTTGTTCGATTTGCGTTTGTTTGGTTTTGTCTGTTTCCTCTTCCTCTGCGAAGGACTGCGGTTTGTGATTATGGCACTCCCTGGACTTTTCTCTTACCTTTTTTGTATATCAAGACCCAGCATGACATTTGAGTAGCTTGAAAATGACTTGCCATTTTGTCCGAGTAGCTTGATAAATGGACTTTTTTTTCTGTGTAGTTAATTAGTGTTCTGACAATAAGAAGATTTTCTTCTTAGGAAAATGGTAGCCCTCATAAGGGCTGTTGCGGGAATAATGAATTCCTGGTAATTATTTTTGTCTTCTTCCTCTTAGGCATCTGTATGTTTTTAGTTGCAGCTCCAATCCCTTGTTCAGCGCATGTTCAGCGCATGTTCAGCGACGTCTAATCGGAGTGTTATGTTGATTGGTGGTAACTGTATTCCAGCGGGTTGAGCTTGAGATATGTCTTCTAAACTCTTCGCTCTGTTTTTCAACTCGTTAATTTCTTTTGCTATAACCTCAGTAAATTGTGACTTAGGATGCTGTTGTTTCTGCTGTGGCTGCATTATCTGTGGTTGCGACTGAGCTAGGAAAATTGATTGGGATGATGGAAAGAACGGCTATGTATATATTGTCATCGTTCCCAAACGTTTCGTGGCATACTCTCAGCAGTATATTCCAATTGCTAGTCATCTCATCAAAGCTTATATGATTTGCCTCCATGCCTGTATGATTGTACTCCATCAACGTCTATACTCACAGTGATCGGCTTAGCTAAATATAATCAGTAAGTGTATGTAAGGTAGTCTGTGACGGGATAAATTTTCTGATTAGTCTATTTTATACTGATCATTTTTTTGTGTTTGGATAATTTTTAAAAAGTAGTGTATAAGCAGGCTGAAGTATGCTTCTGTACACTTTTTTCTCAAGAAAGTATGGAGAACGCACTGAACCATTTAGAAAGACAGACCGATTTACTGGGGCAAGGGTTGAATAATTTGAGAGAAATTATTCAGTTCTATAGAAGAGGACTGAAGGTGGAAGAAGAAGAAGACTGGGATAGCGAGGCAAATAGTCCACCATTCTATTTGCCTCGGCAAAGAACCATATCATTTAAAAAGTGGGCAGTTAGATGTCCAGCTTGTGGTAGCTGTCCGTCCCGTTGTCCTTGTCAGTGATTGACAAGACTGCTTAAATATACAAACGGCTCTTTTCAGGGCCACTTCAAATTATTCCGATTGAAATATAACCTTATTGATATTGTCTCGTGTTGGACGTATGTGCATGAAAAAAAAAGGTAAGAAAAGTCCACAATCACAAACCGCAGCCCTTCCCAGACACCAGGAGGAAGAGGAAACCGACAAAACCAAACAAGCACAAATCGAACAAACGTACGAAAAGCACTAAGATTAGCTCTCTCTTCCCCAAGCAACTAACACCAGGACCACCGCATCAGAACGGTCAGAAGAGTAAACCACCGGGGGGGGGGGGGCGGGGGGAGGGAGGGGGGCGGTGGGGGTTTAAAGCACTTTTACAGCTAGCCAACTTCACCCTGGGTCCCGAAGCCACTCTTTATCACAACTAGTAAAACAGAAAGCAAAATGGGCAGCTGTTGAAGGTGACCAAATTGCTAGCATCACAACATAGCTAGTAAAACAGACAGCGAAGTGGACAGCTATTGAAGACAGTGACCACAATGCTAGCATCACAACACATACAGAAAAAAAAGTAAAAAGAGTAAGAACAATACCAGGACCACCGCCTTAGAACGGTCAGTAGAATAGTAAATGTAATAGTAATAGTGTCTTTTTTGATTGGTTAAATGTGGCCTAATTTGATTAGTTAAGAAAAGTAGGTCAATCTACTTTGCAAGTTATAGTGTCTTTTTTTGATTGGTTAAATGCTGGCCTGATTTGATCAGTTAAGAAAAGTAGGTCAATCTACTTTGCATCTATATATATCGTTCTGTTAGCTCTGCAACTCAAAAATATTCTCAAGATGTGAAAGTATATATCTTTCTGTTTAACTAGATTGCTTTCTGCTTTACACCGGAAAGATTGGGCTGAGGTACAGAACCAACAGAAGAAGATGGGATTTGAAAATTTTAGGAGGAGAAGAGGTGTAGAGCTATCGATGGCTACTACAAGGCCTGTAGCCATTGTTAAACCTACTCTTCGATCTTCCTCATAAAGCGGAGGAGAAAAAAAACCATAAAAAAACAACAAAAAAAACATCTCAACAGCCCTTTTCAGGGCTACCCACTGATTCCGTTAAAGAGTAACCTTTGAGATAATAAAATACAAAGACAAATAACTTAAACAATTAAAACAGAAACAGTTAAGAGAAAAGTCCAGGGAGTTCCACAATCACAAACCGCAGCCCTTCCCAGACCCCCAGAGGAAGAGGAAACCGACAAATCCAAACAAGTACAAATCGAACAAACGTACGAAAAGCACTGAGATTAGCTCTCTCTTCCCCAAGCGAGGTAATCGCAATACTAAAAGGACTGAAAAACACAAGAACAAAATGACACACGGAAAGACATACAACAAATCGCCTCGTAGAATAAACCACAAAGCGACAAAGAGTACGACTAACACCGGGACCACCGCCTTAGAACGGTCAGTAGAGTAAACCACCGGGCGGGGTTTACTCTGCTGAACTTTAATTATTTACTTCAATATTACAAAATATATTAAGTAAGAAAACACTAGTGCACTGTGAACAATAAATGTTATTCTTCATCTGTACCATCCTGCTTGGAACGATCAATTACAATATCACAACAGTCCTTAGCACTAGGGACATACGAAACAGTGTTGCTTCCTAGATGATTTCCTTCTTGATCCAGCATGAGTTTTCAGTTTCTTGCTTGATACAGTCTCCGAAGAATATATATCAGGAACTTTGCGTTCCCTTGATGTCGAAATCTCAGTAGAATTCGAAGGTTCTTCTTGAAGGAGAAACACTTGAAGATTCTGTTTCATTTTTATGTGGACAATCCGCAGCCCAGTGATTTGGTGATCCGCATTATTGTTCAAATGGAGGTTTCTGCTTTTCAGTAGCCACTGAATGATTACTTGGTTTCTTTGCTTCTGAACAATCACCAATCCAGTGCGTAGGGTCCTTACAGAAGTAACACTTTCCGAATTGTGGCTTCAGCTGACCCTGCTGCTTTAATGAGTCTTCTAATGGCTGCGTCAACTGTATGTCTTCTTCATATGAGTGTTTCTTTAAAGATGAATACTGAAATTTCCATATCTTCCTCATACTTTTTGGGTCCATTATTGGATATATAGGCTTATTGTTAGACATGTTTACTCCTTCGCACTCAGATGTGAAATGATCCAAGAGCCTCCGATCCAGACTTTATACCCCCGTTGGAGTAGCATTTCGCTGATGCTTGTAGAGGAATTCTGTCACTTTTGAATTATTGGAAACACATCTTTTCCAGTTTTCATAAGTCATTGCGATTGCTTTTCCATCATATGTTTAATACTTGTACACCGAAGTCTTTTGAAATGTTCAAAAGTTTCAGAATTGTTTAGGTTTTGCTGTATCTCTTCTTGAGTTATATCATCATGTGAAAACAATAGGACAATACAAAACAACAGTTTCCTATAAGACCTGAATTTTAAAACTTGGGCCAGAAATACTTCAAAATACTTCTTCTCCTCAGAATTCATTGTGCAAGAGAATGATTTAACATTGACAGAAATGTATTCCTATACTACAATCAGCTGTGTGTCAAGGCACTGATTTCGGAAATGAGTTCCTCAAATTCCATATCTTCCTCTTCTGATGCTCGTTGAATGTATTTCAATACAGAATCGTTGTGACTAGCTACGTTTTTGTTGCTTGCAAATAAGTCAACCAGTCAGTGCATGTTATCGGAGAGTCTCAACATCTCATATGCAATTTTTTTTCACCCAGCATCTAAATGTTTCGAAAGTTTCTTATCTGTTCAACCACATTTTGATTCCTTCTCTGATTTTAAGAAGTCAGCCATTGTAGGTTCTAAGGATAAAGTCTCTTCTAATGCCGACTTATACACACCAAAATGTAAGATTTGATCCAAACACACGGGTAGACTTCTCGTAATTTTAATCATGATTAACAAAGATGCCAGTTAGAATACTGAGTTGGGAATTGTAACATAACCTTTTTCACATATTGTCGATCTCCCAAAATGATCTGGTACAAGTCGTTATATAGTGTCTGGTACTATTATCATCCAAATATAACTGACTATTAGGTACGAAATGAGGGTCTGGCCTTTTATATGCACAAAGTAACGCCTGGACTTGGTATTTAAGTAGTTCGTCTTTGAGTAACAAGTATGCGAAAAACTGATCATCACTAGTGATATATGCGGTCATGTAATGGCACTGTATCTGAAGAGCAAAACTCAAATATTGAAGTTTATTCAGTGTAATATTGCGATTGAATGGAATGAAAATACGATTTTAAGAATGACCGTTGGTAAAATTCTATTTATAGATTCCAATCAATTCCTGCATTATGAGATTGGCTAGTTTTTCCGACACATTTGGACTAGCAGAGATGAAAAAAGGTTACTTTCCCCATCTGGCAAATACATTGGCCAACCAGAGATATGTTGGACCTTATTTTCCAGCCGAGATATACACCCCCGTACCTCATATAGGGTATACATATCTCAACTAATTAGATTCGCCAGAGCTTCTTCAAATCATAATGACTTTAACTACCGTAATAACGCCCTTGCTGCCAAACTTCTTAGGCAGGGCTATCTTTATTTTAAACTTCGTAAGGCGTTTTCGAAATTTTATCGCAGACACAATGCCTTTGTAGGAAAATATAGCGTCAGTCTGAAAACACTTCCGCAACAAGGTATATCGGAACCAGAATTGTACGGTGACTTAGTGTACATATTTAGAAAAATTGTAGGTAAATCTAACTTTTCTGAGCAATTCAGAAAACTTATTAACCGTTATAAAAGAATTTGCTATAGCCTGGATATTATGCGACAGACCGCATGCCTAGTTGTTAACCCAGTCATTGTTGATGGCTATGCTTCACTCTTTAATTGCACGACGGCGGTTCGGGCCTCAGACTCAATGACGGCCTCTTCGTAAAACTTTAACCAGTGGGTTGGGGCTTGACGATATGTCTTTGGCTTGGCCCGCCGTGGTTCAACTATTGGTTTTCATTTACTCTGGCATACAGAAGAATTAGCCATGACTACTCGTCTTTGTTTATTATATTGATTATTTTGATTTTTATGTTTTCGCTTTGATGCATTGACTGAGTTGGGAGCCTTTATGTATTTTTTATGTATTTCTGTATTAAGAGTAGCATCGGGACCCAGGGTGAAGCTGGCTAGCTGTAAAAGTGCTTTAACCCCCCCCCCCCACACACACACACACACCCCGGTGGTTTACTCTACTGACAGTTCTAAGGCGGTGGTCCCGGTGTTGGTCTTACTCTTTGTTGCATTGTGGTTTATTCTTCGAGGCGATTTGTTTTATGTCTTACCTTGTGTCATTTTGTTCTTGTGTTTTTCAGTCCTTTTAGCATTGCGATTACCTCGCTTGGGAAAGAAAGAGTGCTTTTCGTACGTTTGTTCGATTTGTGCTTGTTTGGATTTGTCGGTTTCCTCTTCCTCTTGGTGTCTGGGAAGGGCTGCGGTTTGTGATTGTGGCACTCCCTGGACTTTTCTCTTACCTTTTTTTACAACCCTGGACAGATGTCAGAAAAAGATAGAAACGAGTTTTTCAAGTGGTATAACGTTAAAGTAGAACCTGGAGCTGTGTTTGATTTCAGGCGAGAGATGGAAGAATATTGTCGGAGTGATGTGAATATTCTAAGACGAGGATGTGCATGCTTCAGACTGAGAATTCAGGAATACCAGTGGACGATCCTTTTGGTGAAGCATGCACTATCGCTCAAGCTTGTTCCAAAGTTTGGAGAAAGAATCATATGTCTGAAGACTGTATTGCCATCGTTCCACCTGAAAGATATCCTAACCAGAAGAACTACTCAATCAAAGCTGTCAGGTGGATTCAGAGTTTGGCTAAAAAGAATGGTAAATGGTATATGTATTTCTGTATTAAGAGTAGCATCGGGAACCAGGGTGAAGTTGGCTAGCTGTAAAAGTGTTTTAACCCCCCCCCCCCCCACCAGTGGTTTGTTCTATTGACCGTTCTAAGGCGGTGGTCTCGGTGTTAGTCTTACTCTTTGTTGCTTTGAACGGTCAGTAGAATAAACCACCTGGGGGTTCAAAGCACGTTTACGGCCAGTCAACTTCACCCTGGGTCCCGATGTAACACTTAAGCGAAAACATAAAAATCAAATTCATCACTATGATAAACTAAGACGATTACTCATGGCTAATTCTACTGTGTAAGAGAGTAAATGAAAACCAATAGTTAAACCATGACGGGCCAAGCCATGACAAATCGTCAAGCCCCAACCCACTGGTAAAGTTTTACGAAGAGGCCGTCATTGAGTCTGAGGCTCGAAACGCCGTCGTGCAATTAAAGAGTGAAGCATAGCCATCAACAATGATTGGGTTGATAACTAGGCATGCAGTCTGCCACATAATATCCGGGCAATACCGATTCTTTTATAACGGTTAATAAGTTTTCTGAATCGCTCCGAAAAGTTAGATTTTCCATCAATTTTCTAAATCTGTACACTAAGTCACCGTAAAATGGTTGCGATATACCTTGTTGCAGAAGTGTTGTCAGACTGACTTTGTTTTTCTACCAAGGCACTGTGTCTGCGAAAAAATTTCGAAAACGCCTTACGAAGTTTAAAATAACGAAAGCTCTTCCTAAGAAGTTTGACAGTAAGGGCTTTATTACGGCAGTTAAAGTAACTAAAATTTGAAGAAGCTCTGGCGAACCTAATAAGTTGAGATATGTATATGAGGTACACCGGGGAACATCGCCATCCAGGAAAGGGAAATTGACTACAAGAAAATCAAAATTGTCCCGTTTATCATAAATTTTGGTGAAAACTGTACCATTAGATATACATAGATTCAAATCTAAAAAAGTAGCCTCAGTATCGGAATTGGCTTTATATAACTGGAGTTCAGTAGGGTATATGCGGTCCATCATTTGGTCAAAGGAAATATTGTCAATATTTAATAATTCATCAAGGTATCTTGAAGTGGAATTGAAGGCCTCAATAATGTCAGCCTGATTTTTCCTTGAGAGAGACTTCATGAAGTCTCTTTCATAACAAAAAAGAAACAAATCTGCAACAAGAGGAGCACAATTAGTTCCCATCAGAATACCAATAGTTTGCCTATAAAGTTTAGTTCCCAATCTAATGAAAATGTTATCCAAAAGATATACAATGGCGTCACAGACTTTCTGACAAGACCATAAATTGTAATTCTTGTATGCAGCAGAAGAGAAAAAAGCACATTCTTCGTTGCAAGCCAAATATTGGGTATTCTCCCGAATAAACGTTCGATTAATTAAATCAATAAGTATCTTTTATAGGATGATGAGGTAACGTAGTATACAATGTAGAAAAATCATATGTAGACAATTAAGAAGCCTTAAAGTTTTTAGATTAAAATTCATAAAGAACTTCATTGGAATTTTTAACTGACCAAAAATAGTTAATTCCGTCCCTTTCTTAAACAGTATTATAGTATCTACTCCAATGATTTTAACGGCAGTAGGGCATGAAGCAGTTTGGACAAAATAGTAGTCATACATGAACTAGAATTAAACAATGAAACGTACTTTGTAAGGTTATGAGGTTTATGAAGTTTCAGCAACCAATATAACGTAGGAAGTTTGTCTTGGTTTTCGTTAATACCCACTGCAAACATAGCCGTAATATCGATAAAATGGGTATTAACAATATATCTCTCGTCAGTAGAAATCCGTTCATATGTTTTGGTAATACCAAGTTCTTGTATTAGAGTATTGATATAATGAAGTCGTCACACAACAACAACATTACTAGCAGCTTTATCTGCTGGAGCCAAAACATCTTCCTATGGAATTCTTGGATACCTTATTTCAAATATCGAAAAGATAATTTAGGCTCAAGGGTTATTAGAGTAAAATAAGACAGGTTCATCAATGATCTTAAAAATCTTTAATTTTCAATTATTTAAAGCAGTAGACTTAACATGCTCTCGTTTACACCAACGCGTACAATAATAATTTAAAGCACTGGCAATTATTTCCCGACATTTAGTGAAGTCAATGTGGGCTGGGAATCTATATTTAGGTCCTTTTGAAATAACTGAACGGATTCGTGAATCAGTTATAATCTTCAAGTTAACAGTAACAATATGGCCCGCTGGTTGATAACAAAATTTAGAATCTTTACAATCTCAAGAATCAGAGACACTAGTTTCAATATCAAGATCAGAAACAAATTTATTGAAATTAAGTATAGTATTACGGATAGGTTTGTTATATTTGTAACAGATAATAGGAGATTCCGTGTTTTCGAAATAAGAAGGTATAGATATTATAACATTATTACCTCGAAATATGCTAGGTAAATCTATGAATTCTATTTTGATGAAGTGTCTAATGTGGTTCATTTCAGAACCAATGTAAGGAGGAAGAGGGAGCCTTTATGCGAATCAATATTTTTTATGTATTTCTGGATTAAGAGTAGCATCGGGACCCAGGGTGAAGTTGGCTAGCTGTTAAAGTGCTTTAAACCGCCCCCACCACCACCACCCCCGTGGTTCATTCTACTGACCGTTGTAAGGCGGTGGTCCCGGTGTTAGTCTTACTCTTTCTTGCTTTGTGGTTTATTCTACGAGGCGATTTGTTTTATGTCTTACATTGTGTTATTTTGTTCTTGTGTTTTTCAGTCCTTTCAACATTGCGATTAACTCGCTTGGGGAAGAGAGAGCTAATCTTAGTGCTTTTCGTACGTTTGTTTGATTTGCGCTTGTTTGCTTTTGTCTGTTTCCGTCTGTTTCCACTTCCTCTTGGTGTCTGGGAAGCGCTGCGGTTTGTGATTGTGGCACTCCCTGGACTTCTCTCTTATTTTTTTTTCTATCATATATAGTATTCGCCTTATCATCTAACTTACGTAGTCACGAAATTGACAGTGAAGCTAGTTTAGAAAGCATTTGATGACGTCCAGAATTTAGGAGAATATTTAAATAAAAAAGAGTTACGACAGTTTTATACAGTTACCTTAGATTCAGAACAGAGATTTTTCAAAACTGGTTTGCTAAATCAAATCAACAAGGCCCTGCTGTCCAGTAGTATAAAAAAATATGTCTGGTTTATAATTCCTCAGAAGTCATGGTGACTGTTGCACAACAAAGAACATCTGCTATTTTTATTCGTGCTCTGTACAATTTGAGCAGAGAACACGTTACTCAGAAACGTCAACATTTATTAAATGCAGGATTAGTTGAAATGATCAAATGGTTTTCATTGGCAGCTCGCAAAATTTTGGAAGGTAAAATAAAATTACCCTAACAAACTGAAAAATTTATGGATAGACATAAAGATGGTGTGAAAAAATTAGCAAGTGAGGTAGATCCAGAAATTAAACGCAGTATTATTTTAAAACCTGGTGGCGGTGGATTTTTTGGTGGTACAATTATTCGAAGTCTCATAAGATGGGATGGAAATAAACTCATGAGGAAATGTGACAAAAAATAGATCAACGAAGAAATCATCTCAAAAAACTAAAAAAACCTTCCAAGAAATCAAAAAAAAGTATCTAAGAAAACTAAAAAGTCTGCAAAAAGTAACTAAGATAACTACTAAGAAACGTAAAATAAATGAACGTTTTATCATTTTCAGAAAACGTAAAACTCCTAGAAAACAATTTACGCCACCTTCAACTCCATCACCATTATCATCTCTTCCTAGTCCACCTTCTAGTACTTGAAATCTTGTCAATAGCATTTTGCAAGATGTGCAAAAGACATCTCCCGGTTCTTGGTAAAAATACCATTTATAGATCATTAAGGCGAGAAGTGGTTCTCTACGTATAGGTCATACTAGACTCACACATTCTTATCTACTCAAACCAGAAGATCAGCCACTTTGTATCAGCTGTACTGAATCTTTTACAGTGAAACACTTTCTGATCGACTGCATTGAATTCTCTCATGTGCGACGTCAGTTCTTCAGAACAAATGACCTGAGATTCTTATTTGACGATGTATCAGCTGATAACATACTTATGTTTTTAAAACACATCAGTCTTTTTAACAAAGTATAACTGCTTTAATTTCTAATTCGTTCTAGTTTTACATTTTATGCATATATGACTTATCATTATAAGCGTTTCATTACAGAACCAAGTAAGTACACCATTTTGACGCAATGGGTTTATACGTCGTAAAACCTGAACTCATCATCATCATCATCATCCTTCTGTCTCAAGATTTTCACCTTTGCAATCCACGAGTCATGCTGGAAAAACAGGTTATCAAATCGCTATGAGACATACTGAATACAATCAAATTTTCAGAGTGGCAGGTCAACCAAACTTAAAATCTACTAGGCGTAAGTTACACCTATAAAAAGGTTGCGACTAAAACGTCTTTGATCAGTTAAATCATAGCTGTGCATAAGAAAAGACGAGGAAAAAACGCATTTTGATTAAAAAATATAGGCATTTTTACAAGGTCTGACTCAAATTCCTGGAAAGTATCGTAGGAAAATGATTCATAATTGTCCAAAAGAAGTCATCGATTGCGTTGGGTTATGTTGCTTGAATATTATAAAAGGCAATGTCAAATCAAGTTCTGCTCAGAAACAGAAACTGAGGCCGAGGAAAAATCATCCTTTATTAATTTCCTCTAAAAAGGTTCCCGTGGCACCAAAAAAAGAAAATCATTTATCAAAAAGGCGCTGCAGCTTTATTGTTAAAACCACTCATAGGACCAGTAATAATTCCATTCTAGAAGGTGCACTTGCAAATGGAAGGTCGTAAAAATAGCAATCGTCCCTTTCAAACTTTGGAAAGATATGAAACGTTGGAAAGAAGAACGAATTCAAACACCTAGACTACCACCCGATCCTAATGTCAGTGCTACTGCAAGTCTTCAAAGAGATTTATCTTCTGTTTTAGCAAAAGAAGATGTATCCGAATGCAAAAAAAAAAATCAATTGTATGGTCAGACTTTACACCAGTTTCAATCGGCACATCGTAAAGCTTTAGAAAATAACAAACTTCCAGAATCTATTTCGTCTAAAATTAATCAACAGATCATGGACAGTGTTCCCACTACCATGAAAAAGAAAGCGAGATTACAAGATCATCCTAATTTGTCTTGGGATGAAGACGGTATAATCAAAATGTACGGTCAGCCCATTCCGGGTTCAAATATTATCGATTTGGTTAATGATGTTTTGAGACAAAGGAAAGGAATAGAATCTACGGGATGGCAACTCGTTGCCGAGGGACTAAGAGCTATGAACGATCCTCAAGATTTTGTGGGTAATAAAAAGATGGGAATGGATACAGCGTTCAAAAGAATTGGACCTTCCATGACCTTCTCCTCAAGAGGAGGATGTATTTATGACACCTTTAAAATCAAAGAAAAAGAGGTGATATATCACTCCCTAACGTGGTATAAAAAAAAGGAAAGATTCTCTGCAAAACGTCAATTAGATCCAGTTGCTTGGTCAAGTTATGATGAATAAATTGCTTTCCAAATTATTTTACGATCTGCTTTCCAAATTATTTTACGATCCAAATCATTCCATTGAATAAACGGATATTTTACCATTGTATAAAGCTACCAAGAAAATTTCAAAAAAGATTAAGTTAGACGATGTGAACCGTTGGTTACGAAAACAACAAACGTATACTTTGCATAAGCCTATTCGAAGAAAATTCGGTCGTCGCAAAACTGTAGCAGCTGGAATCGATTGTCAATTTCAGGCAGCTTTAGCAGACATGCCGAGTACGAGTACTTCAAAATTTAATGAAGAGTACAGATTTTTACTTTGTATCATTGACGTATTTTCCAAATATATTTGGGCTGTTCCAATCAAAGACAAGGCAGGTAAAATTTTAGTTCATGCATTTAAGTCTGTGTTAAAAAATGGACGAAAACCTAAGAGTTTGCAAACTGACAAAAGGTGCCGAATTTTAAAACAAAGACTTTCAATTTTTTTGAAATTCAAAACAGATTCATTTTTTCACTACTGAAAATCCTGAAACTAAAGCCAGTATCGTTAAACGTTTTCAAAGAACCTTGAAAAGTCGCATGTGGAAATTTTTTTACGCATCATCGCACTCTCAGATATGTAGATGTACTTTCAAAATTAGTAAACGGTTACAATCACTCGTATCATCGTAGCATTATACGTGCACCTGTCTCTGTAACAATCCAAAACGAAGCAAAGGTTTCTGAAATTTTGTTTGGAAACTAGAAATCGAATTGTAAGAAGTCAAAATCTACCCAAGCTAAATTGAAAATGGGTGCGCATCAACAAAACAAAACGCACTTTTGAGAAAGGGTATTTATCAAATTGGACTCAAGAATTATTCAATATTTCCGCTGTGATAAAAACTCAGTCTCCCATTACTATAAAATAACAGATCTCGATGGTGAATCAGTCAGAGGTATTTTCTACTTGCAAGAGTTACAACATGAAGAAAAAGATCAAGTTTACTAAAGTGAATCTATTTTAAATCACAGAAAGCGAAACATTGGCAAAAAGTGGGTAAAAGAAATTAAAGTTCATTTGAAAGGCTATCCTTCTAAATTTGATAGCTGGATTTTAGAATCTGAGCTATTACAAAAGCATGAAAATGTATCTTAAAAGTTCATTTATGCGTGGTGACAGCGCTTCAGTACAATCTACAGACAGTAGAGGAAAAAAAGTCAAAAGTCGTTTTACATTTCTTGCATAGATAATTGTAGTTTACATCATTGTTATTACATCTTTAGCTCAAATCAGTCTGAGAAGTCCTGATAAAAATCACCAGGTTTGAAATTCAGAAAACAATCTTTACCCAGTGACGAACCCGACTCAAATTTGAAACCGTGAAAGATTTTTATTTGACTTTATTAAGCAACAGTTCTTTACACATGTATCCGGACAATAAACAAAACTCGTTTACTGTAAAACTAGATCACCCCTTTCAAATCGAAAAAAAAACTTTGGGAAGTTGCGTTGGTAGAAATGATCACACCTTCGCAAATTTTAAAAATATTTGAAGAAAGTAATTATTTCTCTTTAAGATTTTACAACAGGTGTTTAGCTGCGGAAATAGATGATGCGGTGTGCAGTTAGGATGGTAGTTGTTCAGAAATTGGTTTCAATATTCCAAAAGGCATTTATCATTCACCGTTCCATTAGATTGAAAAAATGCAAAATATAATCGATAGACGTTAAGGCACGATGTTAAAAAAAGGAACAATGCATTACATATGGGAAAATAGTCAACAATTACAGGATACAAATCAAATTAAAATTTTCTTTCCAAGTCCACTTGCAGAAAAGTTAGGTGTCAATCCAAATTTTCATGATAAGCCCATTGGTAATGAAAGGCATGGATTTAAACACGTCGTATCATCAATTGTACATGTATTCAGATATTGCAAAAACAGGTAAGAGAAAAGTCCAGGTAGTGCCACAATCACAAACCGCAGCCCTTCTCGGACACCAAGAAGAAGCGGAAACAGACAAAACCAAACATGCGCAAATCGAACAAACGTACGGAAAGCACTAAGATTAGCTCTCTCTCTTCCCCAAGCGAGGTAATCGCAATGCTAAAAGAACTGAAAAAAAAACCAAGAACAAACTAACAAGTTAAGACATAAAACAAATCGCCTCATAGACTAAACCACAAAGCAACAGAGAGTAAGACTAACACCGGGACCACCGCCTTAGAACGGTCAGTAGAATAAACCACCGGGGGGTTTAAAGTACTTTTACAGCTAACCAACTTCACCCTGGGTCCCGATGCTACTCTTAATACTGAAATACATAAACATTCGGTTCGCATAAATTACATTGGAGACGTGACTGCACCAGTTTTGAGAGTTGTGCCATTTCAACAAACAAAGGCAGAAAGTCACTCTCACCAAGAATTTTTAAACTTTTCTAATTTTTCGGAGCAATCCAGGAAACTTATTAACCGTTATAAAAATTGGCTATAGCCTGGATATTATACGGCAGACTACATGCCTAGTTGTCACCCCAATCATGGCTGATAGCTATGCTTCACTCTTTAATTGCACGACGGCGGTTCGGGCCTCAGACTCAATGACGGCCTCTTCGTAAACTTTTAACCAGTGGGTTGGGGCTTGACAATACGTCTTTGGCTTGACCCGCCGTGGTTCAACTATTGGTTTTCATTTACTCTGGCATACAGTAGAATTAACCATGAGTACTCGTCTTTGTATATTATAGTGATTAATTTGAGTTTTATGTTTTCGCTTTGATGTATTGACTGAGTTGGGAGCCTTTTTGCGAACCGAATTTTAAGTATTAAAGTCTTAAGAGTTGCATCGGGACCCAAGTCGAAGTTGGCTAGCAGCAAAAGTGCTTTAAACCTCCCGGTGGTTCATTCTACTGACCGTTCTAAGGCCGGGTCCCGGTGTTAGTCTTACTTTTTGTTGCTTTGTGGTTTATTCTACGAGGCGATTTGTTTTATGTCTTACATTATGTTATTTTGTTCGTGTGTTTTTTTTTTCAGTCCTTTTAGCATTGCGATTACCTCGCTTGGGGAAGAGAGAGCTAATCTTAGTGCTTTTCGTATCTTGTTCGATTCGCGCTTGTTTGGTTTTGTCTGTTTCCTCTTCCTCTTGGTGTCTGGGAGGGGCTGCGGTTTGTGATTGTGGCATTCCCTTGACTTTTCTCTCACCCTTTTTTTACATTACGTTCCAGTAGATAAATCATTTATCGATCAAGTTCACATAAGTATTAAAGGAGATACAGGCTATGATGTGCCATTTATTACTGGAAAGTCGTTGATCAAGTTACATTTCAGACTCAAAGAAAATTAAAAAAAAAAAAAGAAGACTAGTGCATCGTACCCAGTGTTCGTGGCATACCGAGACAATATGGTCATGGCTTAGGTTCCATTTTCAAAACTGTTATTCGACCAATTGTTCCCATTTAAAACCTGTAGCTAAAGCTGGATTATGATCGGCTAAGAAAGTAGTCAAAGAACAAGGTGTATCACCGCCATGATATGGTGTCAGGACAAAATGTAAAACAAATCTTGCAGCGTCGCGGTCAAGCAGCTTTCAAGCAACTTTTGCCTGTAAAATCGAAACGCTCCTCTCACAAACCTCATTCATTTCGCTAACGCCATAGTAAACAGGACAGGCAAAAGCAAGAGATTAAGTATTAAAGACATTGAGAAAAAAATTCTGTTCAAAACATATTTAAGTAATCATGTTTCAACAAGATTCTACGAATGCAGTAAGTCTGAATTAGAAATGCACGCCGTGCCGCCTACGATGACTACTACGGTTCAAACTACAAATAGAAATGTATCATCCTGTTGCTTCGCTCGATAGTTATCATGCACCTATCGAATTCGTTGTACCTGCTCAGACCGAATATTACACGGACCTCCACAATCAAATCTTTACTTAAAATTCAGAATCTAAAAAGAAGACGGGTCTAATTTGGATGATGATCAGAAAGCAGGTCCCATTAATAAGTTCTTGCACAGTATGTTCAGTGGCATCGATCTGTTTCTAAACAATAAACTTGTCACCAGCAATATGGACACCTATTCATACAGAGCTTACATTGAAAAATTTTTTTTTTTTTCTATGGTTCAGATGTCAAAAGTAATCAACTAAAAGCTGGTGAATTTTGGTATCCAGATATGAAAAGCATGACAGTGAAACTGTCAAGGCACGCAGTGCTGATGTAGCTTAAAGCATACCAGTGGAACTTTGGGAACGTTTGCATTTAGATTTGCTATGCAAAAAAAATATCTGCCTAACGGAATAGAAATCAAAATTCGACTAAATCGTGCTTCTCCTAGGTTTTGTATCCTAACAGATGACCCTTGTGTAGTGAAAGTCGATGAAGCTGCTTTGGAGGTTCGACATATTCAACTTCTTCCTGCAGTCAGTAACGAGCTGAATTAGTCTATTGTACATCATAATGCTAAGTTTCCCATTCGCAGAGTTGATGTCAAAAGTTTCAAAATTAGCAGTGGACTTCGATCAAAAGTCGAAGATCATTTGTTCCAGGGACAACTTCCAAAACGTATCTTTATTGGCATGGTCACCGATGAAACTTTCAATGTTGCTTATAACAGAAATACCTTCTTATTTCAACCTTTCAATCTTAGCAAACTGGATGTGAGCTGCGATGAACAGAGCATTCACGAGAAACCCTTTGAACCCAAATTCGAATCAAACAAAAGCAGAAACAAAAGGTAAGAGAAAAGTCCAATGAGTGCCACAATCACAGACCGCAGCCCTTCCCAGACACCAAGAGGAAGAGGAAACAAACAAAACCAAACAAGCGCAAATCGAACAAACGTACGAAAAGCATTAAGATTAGCTCTCTCTTCCCCAAGCGAGGTAATCGCAATGCTAAAAAGACTGAAAAACATAAGAACAAAATAACACAAGGTAAGACATAAAACAAATCGCCTCGTAGAATAAACCACAAAGCAACAAAGAGTAAGACTTACACCGGGACCACCGCCTTAGAACGGTCAGTAGAATAATGTCAATCTATCAAGCTTTGGGAAATCAACTTCAGAATTGTAACATAGATTACAAAGATTACAAAGCAGGATACTGCTTTTGGGGATACAATCTCACACCTAATCAGGGGTTGATCAAAGTCATTTGCATCCTATACAAACAGGAAACTTACGACTAGAACTTCAGTTTGCAAGAGCACTTAACAGCACCATCAACGTGATTGTGTATGCAGAGTTTGATAATCGTATGGATATCAACGGATTCAGAGAAGTCATCACAGACTACTAAAAGAATGAATCCAGGAGAACTGATTCTTTGAGACAGGAGTTACACTTCATGTTATGGATTTGTTCCTGGCTATGGTTTACTGAAAACAGAATACGAAGGCGAGCCAGAAGAACCTATAATCAACTTAGAAAGAAGAAGATGATGAGGGTACTGTTGAAAAAGATATATAAACAACAGAAAGAAGACGATATATCTACAGCAAGCAATGGTCAGAAAACTGAAAGACGCCATAGCAGACTACGCACGACACGAATGTACTGGATGTAAAACAGATCATCCCAGTCAGAAATACCACGATATGTGTCTATCGACTTCACCAACTGGTTGGATAGTAGACTATGGCTACAACAAGGCAGCGCTGAGTTGTCTCGATATCTACGAAATCATTCATGAATGGGACAGTCTTCTATGATCAGAAAAGACAAGAGGACTAACAGATCTGTCACCAAGAGAAGCGGTGGAAGCTTATAAAACTAGATGTTTCTCAGCTACAATCAAAACAGATACAGAAGTGATCCTAGTACCAACAAAGAGAATAGAGACTTCTGGAAACAGAAGGTTTTACAATGAATACTTACGAACTCACATCTCTGTTAATCAGAGCACCACAACTTCAACATTTACACGGACAAGTGTGTGCTAAAGACTTACTACCAGAAGAGAAACCATTGGATGTGAAAGCTTATATTATCAATACGGACATTTCTGACAAACCAGGAGAACATTGGGTAGCCAATTACTTCAGAAAAAACGACGAGGCTATCTACTTTAGTTCTTATTCTTACCACCACTAGAAGACTATATTCTACCATTTATTCAAAGAAATACCAGACATTGGATCTACAACAAGGAAATGCTACAGAATCCATGGAACAGAGTCTGTAGCATGAACTGTATCAACATTCTGGATCAACTCGAAAGAGGACTGGACATGAAAACAGCCATTCATGAACAAATCTATAGTACTGGAGTAGATCCCTACCAGAACGACAGAGATGTCAAAATGTGTTTCAGTATAAACTATGGATAATTATACAAAGATGTTTACAGAGACATAATAATAAGAGGTGCAGGTATTGTACTTATTTATGCACCGCGTCTACCGTTTCTTCATCTGTAAACGGTAGACGTTTTTCTGTAGTAAACATGTCCGATTTGACCTGAAAGTCTACAGATTTGATATATGTTATAACCTGACGTGCTGCAAACTGCAAAATGCAGTACGTCAGGCAAACTAATCGTATGTTAAAAACCAGATTTAATTAACACTATCGTAGAATGAGTAAGCCTAAAAAAAAACCGACATTTTCCTGTATCGTACAGGTCATTCATTAAATGATGTTTCTATACAACCACTGGAAAAAATATACTACGATGTAAATTCTACAGCTAGATTTAAAATTATCAAACGACGCGAAACTGAATTAAAATGGATCAAATCATTGCAGACGCATTTTCCATTGGGCTTTAATGACAACATTTATCATGAGGGTAATATTTCTATAATGCCATATTTTGATATTTTCTCGCTACTGGAATGTCGAAAACGTAAAACGAGATCTCACGGCACTAGGAAAAACGGCAACTATAAACGTAAATTGCGCGCGTTTAAAAGAAACAATACTAGGCTGAAGTGACTGTCTATAATATTATTGAATCACGGGCGCCACTCAATGCTTGCATATTTCAGTTTTTTACCCATTTCTGTATTATGCATTTTGGACACCGAGGCGAATAAATTCTACAATAGATCTAATCAGCTGTATGATGCAGCTCTTCTAACTAGAGGTTATACTCAACATGCTCTTCGTCCTTACATCGATTCTGAAATTAATCACAAACGTCATTACATCAAGGTAGCTTTCATTAATAGAGGTATGGATTTTATAGATTTGCCTAGTATCTTCCAGGACAGTTCGGTGATCTTATCCATTCCTACTTATTTTCAAAATTCTGAAACACCTATAATTTGCTATAAATATAACAAACCGATAAGATCTATCATTTTTAATTTTAATAAACTTGTTTTAGATCTTGATATTGATACTAGCACTCCTGATACCTGAGACTGTAAAGACTCAGTGTTTTGCTATCCTACTGCTGGACATATAATAACTGGCAATTTAAAAATTGTTCCTGATTCTAGGATACGAAATATTATTTATAAACGACCGAAATACCGATTTCCTTCTAATATTGATTTCAATAAATGTAGGGAAGAAAACGCTGCTGCCTTGAATGAATTCGGTAATCGATGGTGTAAGCGAGAGTTTGTTGAGCATAAAGCCCTAAAAGAATGGAAACTTAGCATTTTGAAACTAGTGAACAAACTCATTTCTTTCTATTCTCAAAATACTAATTTATTACCTCCTAAACCGAAGACATCTTTACGTCACCTTAAACTAGGTATTCAAGAATTTCATAAGAAGTATGTTTTGGCTCCGGCAGATAAGGCCGCTAACAATGTTGTCGTTATTTGGCGGCTCCGCTATGTTAACACTCTTCAGCAAGAGCTTAGTGGTACTAAGGCCTATGAACTAAAACCTTTGGCTGAAGAGAGGTCTGTAGTTAATGATCATATCTGTTATTCAGCCACCAAGTTTGTTGTATGCGTTACTGAAGGCCAAGACAGGGAGAAATCTGTTTTGGTCTATAAAAAATTCGAATGAGGTTTTAAATAAATTGAAATCCAGACAATTTCGTGCTTTTAGTCGGTCTACTTATGATTTCTCCACGCTTTACACTACACTCCCTCATAATCTTATAAAAGAAAATCTAAATGATTTAACTGAATGGACATTTCATAGAGAAGATTCCCTCTACCTTGCATGTAGTGTAAGAAATGCTTTTTTCACTTCTGAAGTGCATAAAAATTACATATTATGGACATGTCAGAAAGTGTGTTAAGCTCTCACCTTTCTACTTGACAATATTTATATAAGATTTGGTACTAAGTTATTTAGACAAATTGTGGGTATTCCGATGGGTACGAATTGTGCACCCCTTGTGGCTGACTTGTTCTTGTTTTGTTATGAAAGAGACTTCATGATGTCCCTTTCCGTTGAAAACCAATCTGAAATCATTGAAGCTTTTAGCTCGACTTCAAGATATTTGGAGGAGTTATTGAATATTGACAATACCTACTTCGACGGTTTAATCAGTCAAATTTACCCCCCAAACTTCAATTAAATAAAGCTAATTCTTTTAATACCGAAGCCGCGTTTTTGGATTTACATTTATCTATTGTAGATGGGTTTGTTTCCTGCAAAATTTATGATAAACGCGATGATTTTGATTTTGAGATTGTAAATTTTCCTTTCTTGGATGGTGATGTTCCTCGTGCGGCATCCTACGGTGTTTATAATTCACAATTAATTCGATTTGCCAGAGTGCCTAGTCATGTAACTGACTTCAACACTCGTAATAAATTGCTAACTGCTAAACTTCTTAATCAGGGTTATCGGTATCATAAACTACGTAAAGCCTTTTCTAAGTTTTATAGACGTCATTCCGATTTAGTTTCTAAATTCAATGTTAGACTTAAATCTCTTCTGCAACAAGGCCTATCGGAACCCGGATTTTATAGCGACTTAGTATATAAATTCAGAAAAATATATGCTTGCAATGACTTCAGTACCCAATTTCGTAAAATCATTCTTCGATATAAAAAGATCGGGTACAACATAAATGTTATACGACAGACTGCATGCATGGTTGTTAACCCAATCACGGTTAATAACTTTGCTTCCCTCTTTAAATGCACGTCGGCGGGTTAGGCCTCAGATTCTATGATGGTTCCAGCGTAAAGGCTTACTTGAAATTTAATTTTGGGTAATGTTGGTTGGTATTTGATGCTCTGTCTTTGGTCGGGCCCACCGGAGTCTTACTGTTGATTTTCTTTTGCTCTAGCATTTCAGTTGTTCGTGCTGTCGAGTCCTCATCGTTGTTTCATCTCTGTAATTTGTTGATTTTTTGTGTTCTCGGAGATGTAGCACTGATGAGTTAGGAAGCCTTCATGCGGACTGAACAAATTATGTGTCTAAACCGCGGCAGAAGTAAGGGCGAGGATTGTGGCCACGTAAAATCGATTTAAGCCCCCCACCCCCCAGTGAAATACTTTTCACTGACCGTTCCAAGGCGGTTCTTCTGTCATGTTTTATTTTTGTTATAGTTCGTCTTTGAATGTGTGTGTCGCTTATATCTTTTTGTTTCGGATAGCCATTTGGCCACTTTGTGGGAAAGTAACTTCCGTTTGGCTTTCTGCTAGTGATGTTTCCATTAGGGTCCAGTTATTTCGTGTTTTTGTATATATATATATATATCTGGTATAGAGTTGAGGTCTTGAGATACAAGACCAAGAGACTTATAGTAGACGCATAGGAAACACACTACTAACAACGCTAACGCACACTCATCAACTACACAGAAAAAAAATAAGTCCAGTTATCAAGCTACTCAGACAAAATGACTAAGTTATTTTCAAGCTAGTCTAGTCAAGTTTAGCCCAGGATGCTATCTATGGGTACTCCTTATGGGAATTTTATATCGGAGAAAAATCTCCGAAAAATGTTATTTTTTTTAATTTAAACCTTAAAAAAATCTCCCATACAAAATTTCCATAAGGAGTACCCATAGTGGCGCCCTATACTACTGAGGGAACAGTTATTATCTAATCTCGTTTCTGCTAGCATTAAAACTGACTGGCTGCAAAAAAAAAAAAAAAAAAAAATACTTAAGTAAACAGGTGACCTACCCACACCCCAAGTTTGCGATTGTCGGTACGAAGAGTCGGTACGAAGAGTCGTAAGTTCCATTTGAAGTCAATGTCTGGTATGCCACAGTGCCAACGAGAAAAAAAAAACTAATCTACTAGACTGCTGACTCAGGGATATCAAAGTGCAAAAATTATGTCATCACTTAAGAAATTTTATGGGAGGCATCATGACTCTGTCAATCCCTGACATAACCATAGGGATGTAAAGCAACAAACAAACAAACTAAATGTAAGCTCTCTTGGAGCCATTTTGTGAATGCACATAGTTATACATGCCATTAAACTCAACATGCAAGGTGAGAAAACTGTTCCTTCTAAGAAATTGCATTTCTAATACAAAAATGAAATGTAATAAGCATCAGAATTTTGACGAAAACTAACAAGATCTTTATTTTAACCTGGCAGCCATCTTGGACGCCATATTAAAGTTTTTTATTAGTATTATTGCGAATACACCCAGCTACATTTCAAAATAAATTCTGATATAGAATGAAACACAGTAACTTTGAACAAAGTATAAACTATGTTCAAATTTTTGGCGAAACTCAATTCAATTTCAAGATGACTGCCATCTTGGATGTAACATACCAGCGGCTAAACTCCAGCATTAACCATCAGTTCCTAAATATCGAAGTTAGCTAACGTATTATCATCTGAGAAAAAGACATACGATTTTCTAAATTTTTGTGGCAGCCATTTTGGAAACCGTCCAAAATGGCAAAACATACAAAAACTTCGAGTGTTAACATCTTGAGTCTTAAACAGTATTATACCACTCCCAGAGGACAGAATTATACCTGAACAGAATTATACCACTCACAGAGGATTATGAGGGGTGCATGGTTTGGACTAATAATATATACTGAAAACGGGGATTTTGTGGTTTACATTATAAGACGACCTTCACGATATAGTCGGTACCTTTTCTGCGATGTATATAAGTAAAAGCAATAAAATAACCATTTAGAATAAGGCAAAATGGAGTGTCAAGTACAAGAATGTCAACCCTCATGCCTACCCCACCCCCCCCCCCCCACCCCGCCTCCACTCCCCCTTGTTATATCGACTGTTTTCGTTTTCAGTCTATAACACGGAAACAGTTTGAATTATTTAATGATACTTGGTAGGATTTTAGAATGGGGAAAGACGGAGTTTCATGTACAAGAATGACAAGTCTCATGTTTTTTTTTTTTTTACCAATAATCTTCCGTTTGAAATGTTTCAATGAAATATTTTGGTTAAATTATAGAAGATGGCGAGGCATAGTGACAACTCGCGCGCTCCATGAATGACAGATTGTATATTCCCGTCAAGACAGCGCACGGAGAACATTAGTATCTCGAATGAGCTAACACCAGAACAAATTCGCGAGGCAGAATCTCTGATAGAACAGTACCCGGACGTACTGACGAGTTTACGCGGACGCACGGATATAATACGTCATAATATTAAATTACTGACAACAGAGCCTGTAAGATCTAATGGTTACCGTATTCCTTATAAAACCCGTGATGTTATGGAAACAGAGATTCAAGAAATGCTTGACTTAGGAGTAATTGAACCGTCAGTGTCTCCATATTCTTTGTCTGCAGTATTGGTCCATCGATTTCCGGAAACTGAACGTAGTTACCGAATTCGTACAGAACCAATGCAGAACCAATGCCGAATTCGATGCAGAACCGATGCAGAACCAATGCCGAATATGGTGCAGATGATAAATAGATTGTCAGGTTATAAATATTTCACAAAAATTGATCTGAGTAAGGGTTATTTGCAAGTAGAATTGATTGACGAGTCTAAACCTTTGACAGCATTTGAAACTCCACGTTGATTGTTTCAGTTCAAAACTATGCCGTTCAGGCTTCTAAACGCAGGTGCCTCACTTTGCAGGCTAATCCGCATCGTTTTGCGGGTCTTCGGAACGTAGATGATATGTGGGTTTTTCTTCATCTTAGGATGATCATATGACGTCTTTACGTCATGTTTTGGATCGTCTCAGGTCCACCAAACTTACAATTAAGCCATCAAAATGTATGATTGGGTATGGCAGTTTTGAATGCCTTGGTCACATTATCGAGGGACAATCTATTAGGCCCAAAGAGGATAAGGCTATCAGAGATGCCGTTATACCTACAACTAAGAATCATTCATAGGTTTAGCTGGAATCTGTCGGAAATTTACTCCAAACATCTCAACTATAGCTTCACCTTTGACAGATTTAACAAAAAAAAAAGACAAACCGAACAATATAAAAGATTGGCAAGATCATCATGAAAAAGCTTTCCAGACGTTGAAAAATAGGCTAACGTCTAGTCCCATTCTTCGGTTACCTGTGTTCCGGGAAGGAGTATCGTTCATTCTTGGAAGGGATGCTTCAGACACTGGGCTAGGAGCCGCATTGCTCCAGGAGTTCGAAGTGAAGGCAAACTTCCTATTGCTTACGCAAGCAGGAAACTGGTATATAGAGAGAAGAATTATTCAGTGATAGAAAAGGCATGTATGGCCATAATATAGGCAATTGAGAAGTTTAGAAAATACCTCACGGACCACAAACCTTTGTCGTTTTTGCAATTTGCCAAGGTGTTAAATCCTCGAATCATGAGATGGGCATTGAAACTTCAGCCGTACCGATTTCGGATAGTAGCTATACGTGGGCAAGATAATTTGGGCGCGGATTACCTTAGTAGGTAGTCCGTGTAGCTCAGTTGCACCATTTGTTGTAGCTGTGTCCGTTGTGTCGTGGCAAAGAAAAAACGAAGGTTTTTTTTTGTCTTAAGGAGGGGCCTTTGTAACGACACACGACACCCAATGCATTTTTCCCAACGTAGGGTACCTTTTTACTTAGATAAGGCCAATTACCCTACATATTACACAACTTTATTGTCCAACAAATACACCACCATTGCATAGTCACGGTTTATCCATGCACTAACGTGGCTACCTGGATGTATATAAATAATCGCACTGCGAATGATACCGATAAGGGCAAACTAGCAGGACATCACTGCGCGTCAGAGGACCGCAGTCCTTAGAGGAGTCATTTCGGTGAGTAATATTTAATATTTTCGTAGTTGTCATCAATTTGAAGGTTTTCTGTGCAAGATCTGAAAGGCCAGAAACGTGTCGAGTCTGAATTAAAACCTATAGATTGTTGACTGCTGGGACGCAGGGTGATCCAGTTCTGCATTTTGTTACATAGGATTTTCATGTATACTAGGCCGGCTGCGCTAAATTTTTCAGTCTAGGGGGAATTTTCCCAGTTGCGTGCATTAGGATGCTGAGTAGACTGTGCAGTATGTTCAGTCTGATCAGGGACTCTTTCTAGCAAGCGCAAATTCGGTCTGGTAGATATCTCCGGTTTGCGTGAAAGGAATGTCTATGAAAGACGCTGAGCGGACTGTGCAGTATGTCCAGTCTGATCAGGGTCTCTCTGTAGCAGGCGGAGCAATCGCGGCACTCATTAGATTCGCGACGAAGGTATATATATATATATATATATATATATATATATATATATATATATATATATATATATATATATATATATATATATATATATATATGGGTACCAAAATGGCACCTGCATACGCCAACATTTTCATGGGTCGTCTCGAGGGACAGCTGTTGAAGTCGGTGGCCCTGAGACCATTTTCATGGCTAAGGTTCATTGACGATATTGACATGAAGTGGTCGCACGGCCGCGAGGCTTTGACAGCTTTCCTCGATGAGGCCAACAACTTCCACCCGAGCATAAAGTTCACGGCTGAAATTTCAACTGAGCAGCACGTATTTCTTGACACTAAATCAAGTCTTGTGGGCGATACAATATCTGTTGATCTGTATACAAAACCGACAGATACACACCAGTATCTCCTACCCACAAGTTGCCACCCGAAACACTGCTGCAAAAATATTCCTTACAGCCTTGCACTTCGCCTCAGACGTATCTGCTCTGATTCGGACACCTTTGAATCAAGAGCAAGAGAAATGACTGACCACCTCTGCAAACGGGGTTATCAGAAACAGGAAATTTCACTTGCCATTGAGAGAGCACGGCAACAAAAGAGAGAAGACTTACTTTCTTACAGGCTTAAATCCGAGTCAAACGTTCTCCCCTTCGTGTTGACATATCACCCAGACTTGCCAAAAGTGAGGGAAATAATTAACAAACACTGGCCCATCATTGAGTCCCCCAGCACTTTGAGCGAGATCTTTACAGAAAGACCGACCATGGCCTACAGAAGACCCAAGAGTCTGCGGGATCTTCTTGTACGTGCCAAGCTCAAACCAGACATGCGTGATGATGAACCACTTGGGGAGACACGACCGTGCGGCAAAGCAAGATGCAAAACCTGCAAAATGATAACCCCCACGCAGATCGCGAAGTCAGCGTCTGGGGCAATAATCAAGCTTAGGTGCAACACCAGTTGTAAGACAACCAATGTTGTCTACCTTATTACATGCACCAAGTGTGGAAAGCAATATGTTGGTGAAACCGGTGATCATGTGAACCAACGGATGAACGGCCACCGAGATGATTGGAAACACAAGCGGTTCGAGAGGTCTCCTGTCGCAGAACATTTCTGTTCACCGGAGCATGATTTCCTTAACCACGCCACCCTTTGTTGCTTAGACTATAACCCGGAGTGGACAGATCGAACCAGGAAAGCAAGAGAGAGCTATTGGATCCGACGTCTGAACACTCTACGGCCATATGGGATCAACAAGGGCGACCAGTAGAGGGAAACATCGTTCCTAAGTCCGGGCATGCGACAATTTATGTGGTACGTTTTGTTCATATGATTTTACGCAAGTTGGGCTCATTTGCCTTATGTATCGGTGTAAAACACTCAGTTTGGTGTATATCCCTTCTGGTGTAGGGTTTATGTGCATCGTATACATTGCGTATATGGACACAGTGGTGTTGATAGTAAAGATAAGCTTTATACGTTTTGAAGATAAACTTTCTACTTTTTGCACGTTGTGTTTACGCGTATTGTTTACATTTCACATATATCTAAACACGATCAGTTATTAAGTCGCAGCGGGCTAGATAACATGGGCCCGAAAAGGGCACAATCTTTTATTCGTAAATTTTACATTTTTATGTCCTTTTTTTTTAAAATAGAAAACCTCTGAAGAAAGCGAAAGCCGCAAGGCCTCAGGTAAACAAATTATTTGCACTGTTAATGATTAACTCTCAACATATATATATTAATATATATATATATATATATATATATATATATATATATCAAAACAGACAAAATCCACAATACAGGACAATATATCCACAAGAGAAAAACGTAAAAGTGCCTTGAAATCCGTGAAAATTTAATTTCTTAACGTGTTTCACTACTATCAATGATGTAGATCATCAGAAGACGTATAAAATGGCGTTGGTTTCTATAGGAACAACGTTACAAAAGACAGGAAATAACGTCACACAATACAGTTTGCAAAATAACGTTCAAAATCGCGAAAAAGATTAACAGATGCGTTATAAATTAAGTATGCCTTCTCCATTTATTTTGAGCATCTGTAATTGTTGGGGTAATATCATCGATGTTTGGTTTCTCCATGTTTCGTATAATTTCGATAAATTTTCATTTCGTAACTTCAGCCAAAACTGTTTTCTCCTGTCATTTAATTTTTGTACCAGAGATTATCGATCGTTCTTTTTAATTCTTCTCGCTTCTCTTTCCCATATTGGCTGGTTTGTTTCATTGATAAGTTCTCTAATATTGTCGCAAGTTTGTTGAATAGCCGTATTATTCTTATTCCGCTGAACATTATTTGTTGTTGCGGTGTCGCAGCTGTGCTTGTTTGGGAAGAAATGAAACTGAAAATCTTACCTACATCGTTAGTTATTGCTGCCAGCTTAACAAATATTAGTTGAGTGTATTCTTTAGAATCGCATCGATGAGGCGATTCTATTGAGTACAGACAACATACAATTTCATGATAAAATCAGGAAATTTCCCTAAACATTTATTTCTTGATCTATCGGAAGAATTTCATAGGCCACATAGTGCAAATTTCCATATATACAAAGTTTGGCCGGGTGTATAGGCAAAACCACAGAAGATATCAAAATATATCGTTGAATGTTTCTTTAAAAGGAAGCCCTAAATAAGTGTTTCCAACAAAAAAAATTGTAATAAAAATTTTCATTTTAAAATTTGCAAAAAAACACTACTTTTTACCCAAAAATCAAAAATTTACATTTTCTCGTCAAAAGTGATGTCTGAGCTCTCAACTGTGAAAATCTCATATAGAAAGCCTTATTTGTTATCAAGAAACGCACATTTTGCTAGAGGTACCCTCTAAAGATTATTCGTTGTCTATGGGGAGCTTTCGAGGCACTTCTAGCCTCTCAAAGGATTGGTCTCTTTTTCTGGCCGTATCTGTGTGGCTTTTACTGAAATGAAGGTGTGTGTGACAGAGTATTGTTTTCATTAAACAAAGAATTTTTCCGGTATTATGAAAAAACTTCATTTTGGGTAAAAAATCGTTTTTTGGAAATTCACGTTTTTCTTAGAATCTTTTGGTCTGGCGTTGTTGGTGCCATTGACACTTTTGTAGCTGAACATGTTGCGAACATGTTGAGCTGATTGAAATAGGGCTGAGACTTCCAGTTTTGCCCATGAAATAATTGTAAAACTTGAGGGTTGCATTTTAGTGATAATCAAAGGAGAAATAAAACTGGTGGCCCTTAAATTATTTTGTGGAGTATATAGTATGCTCTTTCGTTGATTTTCGACGAAAGAATGCGCACAATACTGATAAATAGCCGCTTAGAGGACTAAGCCTGTCAAGTGGTCGTGTGTTTAGGAAAACGGACAGCGTACAACATGAGTTAATTAGACCGTAAAACCTCAACACAACATAATTTGCAAGCATTCGCATTTACACAGAAACGGGCGACATATTTTATTTAAGTAAGATTATTTCATTTTGTAAATATATTGTCGTCTGCTGAAATTCTGTGCCTAGATTTTAGCAACAAGAATTGCAAATGAAACCCGTATTGATAAGCCCACATCAATATTCATTTTATTGCCTGTATATTTGGGATTGACATTTTTATGGAGTGACATTTACGGACTGACATTTCAAATGTCAGGCCCCTAATAGTCGAGGGTTACAATGTCCTGATTGCGGAGGGGTCGACGATCGGAAGGTCGTGACGGACATTCGAAATATCATAATGTATTCGATAATAATAGATAGAGCTGACAGTCGAAATGTCATGACCCTAATGTAGTCGATAATAAGGGTAAATGGTTTGACAATCAAGATGTCATGGCCCTGTGAGTTAACCATGGACAGTTAGAATGCCATGACCCTGGTGTAAGAGGAAATGTCCATGATCGCAGGTAGGGCGGCTGAAACGTCCTGGCCCTGGTTGCTATCTGTGTAAATTTCATATTTCATGGCCCTGTTTTTATTTTACTATTGTATCGGGGCATCAAAAGTTACTGTAAATATGTGGGGTTTGCGTATGACGTCGACAGGCGACGCTGCCGATAGCTGGCGGGAGCTAGCTGTTGACCGCGCCGACGTTGATAATAGGACAGGCCGCGGATGAATCACGGCGACGTCGGTGATCGGCGTCGGGGATTCAGCCACGACGCCAATGACGTCACACCACCAGGTGACGTAGGACGTCATTGTAAATTGAATTTATAAAATCATAACAGCAAACTTGATCATACGGTGGCGTTATCCTGTGTAGTTATGTTTTGTTTTGTTTTCTTTGTTTTAGCCCTTCACCCGAAGGAGGTTCATATTAAGATTCTGATGTAATCCTGTGTAGCTATGTAATAGCCTGCAATATAGAAGACAGACTAAGGTGTCTACCAGGCTACAAGATGATTGTTTGTGTTGGGGTTTAACGACACGTCAACCCTTGTGGGTCATTTTCTGTCGTCTCCCAGAGAAAGGGAGAAGAGAGATAGAAGAGATAGTAGAGGAGATGAAAGAGAGGGACAGGGGAGAAAGAGGAAAACGAATGAAAGTGAAGAAACAAGAAATAAAAACATTCCCCCTCTACCCTTACCTGCTGCAAAGATAGCTGGCCTTGCCCAACTGTAAACCAATATCAGTTGGACGCCCCGGTGACGCAAGATACACGACACCTTTGCCTCACCCAACCACCCCGTGCTACAAGATGATACTCAAATATGGGCGAAGATCCCAAGAAAAGTCGCGAAAATAATAAAATTTTAACGCGATTTATAAAATAATGATAGTGGCCTCGGTGGCTCAGTTGGATGCGCCGTCCGACTGGAGACCAGGAGGTCGCGGGTTCAACCCCCGCCGAGGTCGGCAACATTCTTTCGTGGAGATTGATCATGAAATATTTTCTACGGTCATTCTCTCCCTTCCGCTGATTCAAGAAGGGCAGTTGTCAGTTTCTGGCGAAAGAATGTGCACAATACTGGTTAACCGCTTAGAGGACTAAGCCTGCCCAGTAAACGTGTGCTAAGGTAAACTGACCGCGCTCGACATGACCCCATTGGGTTGACTGGGCCGTAAAACCTCAACACGAACAAACAAACAAAATAATGATAGTAGAGAGAAGTGAAAATTGAAACTCCCATAATAACATTCGTCAACTACAGATAATGATAGTAGAGAGAAGTGAAAATTGAAACTCTCATAATAACGTTCGTCAACTACAGATAGTGACAATTAGGGAGAAGTTTTATTAACCAACCCAGGTTAATCAAGTTATAAGCCGGTACAGTAGCCAGCCGTGATGTGACCGACTGTGGCCAACGCGAAGAGTCTAGCTTTGTGATTGTTCATATATTGTTATGTAGATTTGTATATCTAATTGTATGTTGTATATATTTATGTAAACAACAGTGTTGTAAAATCTAACATTCTTAGAGTTTCTATGTGGAGGTACAGTTAGGCAAACCCAATCCGAAGCATAGTCAAACAGGAAGTCACACTCGGTGCGTCTTGGCCGCCCTAGCGGTAAACCACTGATTATAGGCCGAACTTCTGAATCAGACAAAAGTAGTTAACTTTTTCTCATCATTTCACATCTGTAGTTGTTCTGTCGAGTTTTGCAACTGTAACATAACGATGCATGATTTTGATAACGTTGCGGCTTTTGTATAGGAAACAATTGTGTGCTTGTGTTCCGATGATAAATTATTAACAGCAAATTTCTGAAATTTCGCCGCTTGATTTCTACTATGATTGGGTAGGTAATGATCTGTGTAGTAAAAAGGTCTGAACATGCATTGTTTTGGGGGAGGAGTTGTAGCAACCCTACGCCAGAAAGATAAGTTGAGTGAGGCAGGAGAGAGAATGGAGAGCGGGCTGAGCTGTATAGGAGAGAGGACACAAAATTGAGATAGCAAAAACTGGAAACTGCGGGAAGATTGTTGCTATAAAGAGTAACTGTGCTGTCAAATATCTTTCGTTAAACTAAAAGTGACTGTGCCGTCAAATATCTTTCGTTATACTAACTATATTAACCGTTCATAGTGATACAGTGTTCGCTGTGGTGCCTTTCGACAGGATAGTTTTTAAACTAGTTTTTAAACCTGGATTGTGCGAAGGACGGTAAAAAAGCTCTTGGACTGGACTGTACCTTCTGAAGAACAACATTAAACAATGTCGTAGTGCTTACCATATAAATGCTGATTGTATATGAGACGAACTGTATTACAAATCTTAGAGACGATTTGTGGAAACTTGTTTCCGGGTGGTTGATCTGGTCAATTCGAGAGACAACTGGCATCATTTACAGGATAGTCAAAAAAAAATGAAATGTGTGACAGAACGGCTGAGTGTCACGTCCCTGTTTTATCTTGAATATATTTTACATGTACATAGTATAAAAAGAAGTTTGTATCGATTTTTATTAACCAGGTTAGATTAATGCATTTGTAACTGGAGCGCTGATTATTATGATAGTTTTACTTTTTAAGCAAGTAGGTACACTTCAGCTTTCAAGTTACGGTATTACGGTAATCACGAGATAGTTATGCTGAGGGTGTATTTGATTATTTACGTCTATATACTTGAGCGGTTACCAGAACACTATATATTCCGAGTGAACCTAGGTTTGGTGTATCTTTTGAAAGGGGAGACAATTTTCTGTCGTAATTTTGCAGTTTTGTAGCGTTCCGAGAGAAAAAATGTTTTTTTTTTTGCTTCATAGTTTTAGCAGTTGCTGTGTGAAACTTTGCACCGTTCGGACAATCGAACAGGTTATTTTAAATCTTGACTATCACGGTATTCTTGTGAATATTATTTTTAGATCTTGAATTTCACGGATTACTTGTGGACACAATGTTTCAAAACGTGCCACATTACTATAAAAGTTCCCTGGTTGAATAGAACGATACACACTACAAATTCATTTCATCGAAGACTGATCCTTGTCTTCCTTTTTCTAATCTTCATGTTGTGTTGTATCTGGGGAATCTGACCATGGTAAGTCAATAATTTATTTTAATTTTATTCTTGCAATATTCTTGCTCGTCTTTACCGCAGCTAAAATTCGAGTAGGTAAATTTATTGCTTTACTACGTTGCGATTTTATGTATCATTCGTACTTACAAACCCGGCATGATAAGTAGATAGACCCTGATCAGATGTGTATACTTTGGTTATATGTGTAGACCCTGATCAGACGAATAAGCCGTGTCGGGTGTGTAAACTATAAACTGAATAGGGAGGTTAAGTTTGATCGATTCTATGGATCCTGATCAGTCTGGTGAGTCTGATAGGTTCTGTAGACCCTGATCAGAATGCAATCATTAATATTTTTATTTGAATAAGATAAATGGATATTACATATTCTCATCTGACATGTACATACCAGACATATACGCTTAAATGTAAGACACAGTTAGGCGTTATGTTGTTATGTTAACCGCACACACCGTACATATACGCGTAAAAGTACGCTACCGTTAGGCGTTATGTTAACTGCATACACATTCATTAATTAGCGCGATTTACACAAATGACAAAGACTATATTCACCTTGAACACATATACAGAGGGCCTTTTTATTTTAATCACAAGTCTGTTTACTAGAATATTTTACGGTGAAATGGCTCAAGCAGCGAGGAGTCATGTTTGAGGCTATGACGATGGCATGTTGATATTGTACCCAATGATTACGTGGGGACGATGTGTGATCGTGTAATCATTGTGGTATAATGGCAGTTATAATTTATTTTAGCCTTTAGCGTTCTAAAGGGATTCTTACAGTGGAAGGCGCATGGGTTCTTCTTGTAAGAATGTGTAATCGTCGAGATGCCATTCCTCCGATTAATATAGATGTCAGATATATTCTGACTGTGTGTCTGCCTGTGTTAGAGTTTTTTTTACAATATTATATGTCATTAACAGCGTCCATGTGGTTTTAGGATCTGATTTTGCTATATAATAATCAAATGCAACGGACTTGTCGCATTTATAACATTTGGCGTACACACTCTGTATATATAGTGGAAATTAATAAGGAAATATCTTGTCATGTTTGATATCGAGAGATCTAGGACATGATACTTATTTTCAGGTCCAGTATCAGTATCCGTATCCGTTTATGTATCTGTTTCACCACTGTTATCGTCACTATGATTGACCATCAAATGTTTTCCGGCAAGTTTTGTTCAAAGTTCTATAGAAACAAGTGTTAGTGATAACCGGAAATATCATGGAGGATACATCCGTGGACAAGTTACGTAATTACTTCAAATTTATATTATATTTAATTATGGAAATATAATTAAATAGTTTTTTCAGATTATGAAGGTTAACAGTACCTCTGGATTATGGAAGCTTCGGAACATAGAAATTGGAACATGGAAATTTGAACTTTAATTATAGTTTTTTTTTTAACTTTTTAAATACATGCTTGTTTTTATTTTACAAAGTGTTGTGTTTATCCTCTGATTGCTTGTGATTGCGTCTAGTCCATCGTCATCTTGCCCAACGCTCGTCCGATCACGTGACAATGGTGTCAGAAGTGGGATCATGGTGACTTTGGACACGTTATTCTAGCAAACAGAGGAGCAGATGTATTGTGTTAAATACATTTTGTTGTTTATGTTTTGTATGTATTTATATGTAGTTATGTGGAATTAGTTACTGTCAAATTATGTATATTCCAGAAGGTAATGACAAGCGGGACCATGGTCAATCATGTTGTGTAGTGTGTCCCATGGTGAGATAAACAGATACAGCACAGCAGGCGTGAAGAAAGGATAAGGTCGGAAAAGCTTTTTGTTTATTTTCCAGTGGTCACTTTTTATCTGTTGACCGTGAATGCCCTTTATATTTTATTGTGGATAAGATAACGCGCAGGGTTGTGTATGTTCCATTGATAACTCGGAGAGGTGTGATATTAACATAGTTAATGAGTAATGTTGTGTGGATATATTATGATATAGGCAACGAGGAGTGATGTATGGGTTTATTTGGTATTATGGATGCCGTTGGCCTATGATCATTTTTGAGCATTGTTATTGTCCTCTTCTAGAGTTAGTGGATATTGTATTCATATTAATGGAATGCTTTATTTCGTGTTAGACTTCAGTGTAAACTAAGAGTTAATTTTAGTTTTAGGGCATTTAATTAATAGTGATTTTCTGAGACTTATCCTATGAAACTTGTGCTTAATTGAAACAAACTTCTTGCTATTGTTTCACTGGGACTTAGAGAAATGGAGACCTTAGAAAATTTAAAAGCTCAAGGGGAGGCTTTAGGGTACAAAGGCGATGCACTTCGAGCTTTTATAAAGGATCAACAAGATAGGTTACGCGACGAGAGAAAGGCACAGCGTGAGGCGCAAGCACGCGAACGCAAACTCGCGGAGGCTAAGGAAGCACGCGAGCGTGAATTAGCAGAAACGGCGGCAGCGCGTGAATTAAAAGAGCGCGAACTCGCAGCAGCGCGTGAATTGAAAGAACGTGAACTCGCGGAGGCTAAGGAAGCACGCGAACGTGAACTCGCGGAGGCTAAGGAAGCACGCGAGCGTGAATTAGCAGAAACGGCGGCAGCGCGTGAATTAAAAGAACGCGAACTCGCGGAGGCTAAGACCGAGGCTAAGGCAGCACATGAACGCGAGATACAAAGAATGCAATTACAACAAGACATTGAGCAAAAGAAACATATATTTGAAATGGAAAGGTTAGCCGCAGAGTAAAATATAAAGCCGGCAGTGCAGCATAAGGAAGATAAATCTTATGTCACTGCTAAGACCCCAAAAATACCAGCATTTGATGAAGGTAAAGATGAAATGGATTCTTATTTGCTTAGGTTTGAAAGGTATGCTACAGCTCAAAAATGGAAGAAAGAAATTTGGGCTACTAATTTGAGCGCACTTCTCAAAGGTAAGGCACTTGATGTATATGCATTAATGCCTGAAGAAGAGGCATTAAATTATGATATGTTAAAGGCAGCTTTACTCAAAAGATATGAGTTAACTGAAGAAGGATTTAAGAGAAGGTATAAGAAGTGTAGGCCAGATTCAGGTGAAACTTTTCAGCAATTCACCAGCCGTATGAAAAGTTATTTTACAAGGTGGGTAGATATGTCTGGCATTAATAAGACTTATGATGGATTAGCAGATTTAATACTTAGAGATCAGCTTGCATTTATTTGTAATAGAGACCTTGAACTTTTCCTTAGAGAAAGGGAACCCAAGTCACTTGAACAGGCTAGTAAATTAGCAGATCAGTACAAAGAAGCCAGATATACTGATATTCTTAATTTGACATTTAAGATCAATGAAAGACCAAGATCTAGGTCAAGGTCGAGATCACCTTCACCTTCTGTTCGAAGGTATAATCATCAAGGCCCACAGCCTTTTAGAGGGTCATGTTTTATTTGTGGTGATAAAAAACACATAGCTAGATTTTGTCCTGATAGAGCAAAGGGTAATATGAAGGTAGCTGCAACACGAACATATGGTAGAGGTAGAAGTAGATCCCCCTCGAAACATGTGCGTTTTCAGGATCAGAGACAAGGACAGGAACTGAGCGATGACGGGAAATCGGATGACAACCAGGTATGTGGAGCGTGTTTTATTCATACTGATACAGTTAGTTATGTCCAAGCAAGCAATGATGGCACTAAGGTCTGTCCAGGGATGGAAGATACATTGAAGGTGAGTACTACAGCTCAACCTTCACCCATTTGTAATGATATGAAGACCGTACAGGGTATAATGGGGAACCAAATGGTTAGTGTCTTGCGCGACACTGGGTGTACTGGGGTGATTGTTAAACAATCATTAGTTTCCTCAGAGAATTTGACTGGCAAGATGCATTCATGCATGATGGTAGATAGGACTGCATTACAGCTTCCTGAAGCTAAAGTATCATTAGACACTCCTTATTTTAAGGGAGACACACTTGCCCTTTGTATGGAGAACCCTTTGGTTGATGTTATTATAGGTAATATTCCAGGGGCGAGGGATGCTTATGACCCGAATATGAATTGGGTGCCAGCTTTAGCAGTACAAACCCGGTCCCAAGCCAAACTACCTAAACAAACCAAAACATCACTCAAAACCCCCAATATTATCGATAGGGATATTTCACCTCAACAAATTAAGGAAGCTCAAGTTAATGATCCTACTCTGGCAAGAATTCGAAAAGCTTGCGATGAATCAGAAGTTAAAGGTAATGCTAAGTTTCTTTTGCAAAAATGACTTGATATACAGACAGTTTAGTTCACCTAATGTGGAATTTGGTAAGATTTTTATTCAACTTGTAGTTCCACAGCAATATCGCAAGATGGTAATGAAATTAGCCCATGAGTCAATCCTGTCTGGACATCTTGCAGTGAAGCGGACTATTCAAAAGGTACTATCAGAATTCTTTTGGCCAGGGATAGCAAGTGATATAAAGAGGTTTTGTCAGTCTTGTGACATATGTCAGCGCACTATAGCCAAAGGTAGGAATACAAGAGCGCCCTTAGGCAGTATGCCAGTTATAGATACCCCATTTCAAAGAGTAGCAATTGACTTGGTTGGTCCACTTGAACCCCGTACTGAGAATAGGAATAAGTATATTTTGACGTTAGTTGATTATGCAACTAGGTATCCAGAAGCAGTAGCTCTGTCTTCAATTGAGACCGAAGCAGTTGCAGAAGCTTTAGTTAGTATATTCAGTAGAATCGGAGTACCGAAAGAAATATTAACTGACATGGGAAGTCAATTCACGTCAGCACTGATGAAAGAGGTAAGTAGACTTTTGTCATTCAAACAGTAAGTTACTTCCCCTTATCATCCCATCTGTTATGGCTTAGTAGAGCGCTTTAACGGTACATTAAAGAAAATGTTGACTAGAATGTGCGCAGAACGTCCGAAAGACTGGGACAAGTATATAGATCCATTATTATTTGCATACAGAGAAGTTCCACAGGAAAGTCTGGGGTTTTCTCCGTTTGAATTAATATATGGATGGCCTGTGCGTGGACCTATGCAAGTTTTAAGAGAATTGTGGACGAAGGATATCGAGGATCCTCGGGTACGTACTACTTACCAGTATGTTTTAGATTTGAGGGAAAGATTAGAGTCAACGGTAAGTTTAGCACAGCAAAACTTGCAGAATATGTCAAAGAAGTATAAAAAATACTACAATCGGAAGTCGAAGCGCCGACATTTAAAGGTAGGTAGCAAAGTTCTCGTACTTCTTCCGACTAAGACAAATAAGTTGTTGATGAGTTGGAAAGGCCCGTACGAAGAAGTGGAGAAATTAAGTGTCTTAGATTATAGAATTAAAATGGGAAAGAAAGTAAAAACTTTCCATATCAATATGCTTAGGCAATACATTGAGAGAGAGGATGATCAACAGACTACAGATGTTCAGGTATGTTCTATTGCAGTATTAGACTGTACTTCGGAAGATACCGAAGATAATATAGAAGGATTAGTGGAATCACCATCAATTTGTGACAATGAGTCAGTTGAACTGTTAAACATTAATCCAGACTTGACAAAAGAGGAACAAAGTCAGGTAAGGCAACTTGTAACAAATTTTGCTAGTACATTTACAGGAATACCCGGCTGTTGGAACATGACATTAAATTGACAACAGATACGCCGGTAAGAGTTAAGCAATATCCACTTCCTTTCAATATGATGGAAGCAGCAAAGGATGAGGTAAGAGATATGATCAATTTAGACATTGTAGAACCATCAGAAAGTCCTTACTGTTCCCCTGTTCTTATAGTCAAAAAGAAAGACAATACGAACAGATTTTGCATAGATTTTCGTACACTTAATAAGATTACGGTTTTCGATGCAGAACCGATGCCAAATATGGAGGAAATATTTACGAAAATAGCAGGTCATAAGTACATATCCAAGCTTGACCTTACCAAAGGTTATTGGCAGATACCTTTAACTAAGAATGCTAAGCAATACACAGCTTTTCAAACACCATTAGGACTGTTACAATTTAAAGTTCTACCTTTCGGTTTAGTAACAGCTCAAGCTTCCTGTAGTAAACTGATGAGGAAACTGCTGAAAGGTATGTCTAATATAGACAATTTTGTTGATGATATCATCATATTCACATCTACTTGGGAACATCATATGCAAGTATTCGAGGAATTATTGAAGCGACTAAGAGATGCCAATTTGACTGTGGAACCAAGTAAATGTTTCATTGGTTTTCAAAATTTAGAATGTCTTGGTCATTTGGTTGGTGGTACACTTATTAGGCCCTGCCCTGATAAGATTCTAGCAATTGAAAAAGCAGAAAGACCTGTTACCAAGAAACAAGTACGTTCATTCTTGGAACTTGTAGGATTTTATAGATCTTGTATTCCTAATTTTTCTCATATTGCCGCACCTTTGACGGAACTTACAAAAAAAGGTGAGTCCAATAAAGTACACTGGGATGAACCACAACAGAGAGCATTTGATTCATTGAAGAAGGCGTTGACAGTTCAACCTATTCTTAAAATGGCCGATCTGTCAAAACCATTTACTTTACAAGTAGATGCCTCTAATGAGGGATTAGGAGCTGTCCTTTTGCAAGACGAAGAAGGTAAGAAAAGTCCTATTGCATATGCAAGTAGAAAACTGAAACCTAGTGAAAAATTATATGCAGTAATAGAGAAAGAATGTCTTTCGCTAGTATGGGCAGTGCAAAAGTTCCATAGATATTTGTATGGCACAGCATTTACGATAGAAACCGATCATCAGCCATTAAGTTATTTAAATAAAGCAAAGCTTACAAATTCTAGACTGATGCGATGGGCTTTGGCATTACAGCCATATAGATTTCATATAGTGGCAATATGTGGTGCAGATAATGTGGGCGCAGATTATTTAAGCCGTGTATGACGTAATATATTCCGCGATATAAAGTGACGTAATACTCTAGTGCTACGCACTTCTGTAAGAGGGGAGATATGTCACGTCCCTGTTTTATCTTGAATATATTTTACATGTACATAGTATAAAAAGAAGTTTGTATCGATTTTTATTAACCAGGTTAGATTAATGCATTTGTAACTGGAGCGCTGATTATTATGATAGTTTTACTTTTTAAGCAAGTAGGTACACTTCAGCTTTCAAGTTACGGTATTACGGTAATCACGAGATCGTTATGCTGAGGGTGTATTTGATTATTTACGTCTATATACTTGAGCGGTTACCAGAACACTATATATTCCGAGTGAACCTAGGTTTGGTGTATCTTTTGAAAGGGGAGACAATCTTCTGTCGTAATTTTGCAGTTTTGTAGCGTTCCGAGAGAAAAATGTTTTTTTTTTGCTTCATAGTTTTAGCAGTTGCTGTGTGAAACTTTGCACCGTTCGGACAATCGAACAGGTTATTTTAAATCTTGACTATCACGGTATTCTTGTGAATATTATTTTTAGATCTTGAATTTCACAGATTACTTGTGGACACAATGTTTCAAAACGTGCCACATTACTATAAAAGTTCCCTGGTTGAACAGAACGATACACACTACAAATTCATTTCATCGAAGACTGATCCTTGTCTTCCTTTTTCTAATCTTCATGTTGTGTTGTATCTGGGGAATCTGACCATGGTAAGTCAATAATTTATTTTAATTTTATTCTTGCAATATTCTTGCTCGTCTTTACCGCAGCTAAAATTCGAGTAGGTAAATTTATTGCTTTACTACATTGCGATTTTATGTATCATTCGTACTTACAAACCCGGCATGATAAGTAGATAGACCCTGATCAGATGTGTATACTTTGGTTATATGTGTAGACCCTGATCAGACGAATAAGCCGTGTCGGGTGTGTAAACTATAAACCGAATAGGGAGGTTAAGTTTCATCGATTCTATGGATCCTGATCAGTCTGGTGAGTCTGATAGGTTCTGTAGACCCTGATCAGAATGCAATCATTAATATTTTTATTTGAATAAGATAAATGGATATTACATATTCTCATCTGACATGTACATACCAGACATATACGCTTAAATGTAAGACACAGTTAGGCGTTATGTTGTTATGTTAACCGCACACACCGTACATATACGCGTAAAAGTACGCTACCGTTAGGCGTTATGTTAACTGCATACACATTCATTAATTAGCGCGATTTACACAAATGACAAAGACTATATTCACCTTGAACACATATACAGAGGTCCTTTTTATTTTAATCACAAGTCTGTTTACTAGAATATTTTACGGTGAAATGGCTCAAGCAGCGAGGAGTCTTGTTTGAGGCTATGACGATGGCATGTTGATATTGTACCCAATGATTACGTGGGGACGATGTGTGATCATGTAATCATTGTGGTATAATGGCAGTTATAATTTATTTTAGCCTTTAGCGTTCTAAAGGGATTCTTACAGTGGAAGGCGCATGGGTTCTTCCTGTAAGAATGTGTAATCGTCGAGATGCCATTCCTCCGATTAATATAGATGTCAGATATATTCTGACTGTGTGTCTGCCTGTGTCAGATTTTTTTTACAATATTATATGTCATTAACAGCGTCCATGTGGTTTTAGGATCTGATTTTGCTATATAATAATCAATTGCAACGGACTTGTCGCATTTATAACATTTGGCGTACACACTCTGTATATCTAGTGGAAATTAATAAGGAAATATCTTGT
Organism: Anodontia alba; assembly: GCA_964016985.1. Lineage (NCBI taxonomy): Eukaryota > Metazoa > Mollusca > Bivalvia > Lucinida > Lucinidae > Anodontia > Anodontia alba. The sequence continues at coordinate 55,455,076 of OZ024821.1, forward strand.
CATGTTTGATATCGAGAGTTCTAGGACATGATACTTATTTTCAGGTCCAGTATCAGTATCCGTATCCGTTTATGTATCTGTTTCACCACTGTTATCGTCACTATGATTGACCATCAAATGTTTTCCGGCAAGTTTTGTTCAAAGTTCTATAGAAACAAGTGTTAGTGATAACCGGAAATATCATGGAGGATACATCCGTGGACAAGTTACGTAATTACTTCAAATTTATATTATATTTAATTATGGAAATATAATTAAATAGTTTTTTCAGATTATGAAGTTTAACAGTACCTGTGGATTATGGAAGCTTCGGAACATAGAAATTGGAACATGGAAATTTGAACTTTAATTATAGTTTTTTTTTAACTTTTTAAATACATGCTTGTTTTTATTTTACAAAGTGTTGTGTTTATCCTCTGATTGCTTGTGATTGCGTCTAGTCCATCGTCATCTTGCCCAACGCTCGTCCGATCACGTGACAATGGTGTCAGAAGTGGGATCATGGTGACTTTGGACACGTTATTTTAGCAAACAGAGGAGCAGATGTATTGTGTTAAATACATTTTGTTGTTTATGTTTTGTATGTATTTATATGTAGTTATGTGGAATTAGTTACTGTCAAATTATGTATATTCCAGAAGGTAATGACAAGCGGGACCATGGTCAATCATGTTGTGTAGTGTGTCCCATGGTGAGATAAACAGATACAGCACAGCAGGCGTGAAGAAAGGATAAGGTCGGAAAAGCTTTTTGTTTATTTTCCAGTGGTCACTTTTTATCTGTTGACCGTGAATGCCCTTTATATTTTATTGTGGATAAGATAACGCGCAGGGTTGTGTATGTTCCATTGATAACTCGGAGAGGTGTGATATTAACATAGTTAATGAGTAATGTTGTGTGGATATATAATGATATAGGCAACGAGGAGTGATGTATGGGTTTATTTGGTATTATGGATGCCGTTGGCCTATGATCATTTTTGAGCATTGTTATTGTCCTCTTCTAGAGTTAGTGGATATTGTATTCATATTAATGGAATGCTTTATTTCGTGTTAAACTTCAGTGTAAACTAAGAGTTAATTTTAGTTTTAGGGCATTTAATTAATAGTGATTTTCTGAGACTTATCCTATGAAACTTGTGCTTAATTGAAACAAACTTCTTGCTATTGTTTCACTGGGACTTAGAGAAATGGAGACCTTAGAAAATTTAAAAGCTCAAGGGGAGGCTTTAGGGTACAAAGGCGATGCACTTCGAGCTTTTATAAAGGATCAACAAGATAGGTTACGCGACGAGAGAAAGGCACAGCGTGAGGCGCAAGCACGCGAACGCAAACTCGCGGAGGCTAAGGAAGCACGCGAGCGTGAATTAGCAGAAACGGCGACAGCGCGTGAATTAAAAGAGCGCGAACTCGCAGCAGCGCGTGAATTGAAAGAACGTGAACTCGCGGAGGCTAAGGAAGCACGCGAACGTGAACTCGCGGAGGCTAAGGAAGCACGCGAGCGTGAATTAGCAGAAACGGCGGCAGCGCGTGAATTAAAAGAACGCGAACTCGCGGAGGCTAAGGCCGAGGCTAAGGCAGCACATGAACGCGAGATACAAAGAATGCAATTACAACAAGACATTGAGCAAAAGAAACATATATTTGAAATGGAAAGGTTAGCCGCAGAGCAAAATATAAAGCCGGCAGTGCAGCATAAGGAAGATAAATCTTATGTCACTGCTAAGACCCCAAAAATACCAGCATTTGATGAAGGTAAAGATGAAATGGATTCTTATTTGCTTAGGTTTGAAAGGTATGCTACAGCTCAAAAATGGAAGAAAGAAAATTGGGCTACTAATTTGAGCGCACTTCTCAAAGGTAAGGCACTTGATGTATATGCATTAATGCCTGAAGAAGAGGCATTAAATTATGATATGTTAAAGGCAGCTTTACTCAAAAGATATGAGTTAACTGAAGAAGGATTTAAGAGAAGGTATAAGAAGTGTAGGCCAGATTCAGGTGAAACTTTTCAGCAATTCACCAGCCGTATGAAAAGTTATTTTACAAGGTGGGTAGATATGTCTGGCATTAATAAGACTTATGATGGATTAGCAGATTTAATACTTAGAGATCAGCTTGCATTTATTTGTAATAGAGACCTTGAACTTTTCCTTAGAGAAAGGGAACCCAAGTCACTTGAACAGGCTAGTAAATTAGCAGATCAGTACAAAGAAGCCAGATATACTGATATTCTTAATTTGACATTTAAGATCAATGAAAGACCAAGATCTAGGTCAAGGTCGAGATCACCTTCACCTTCTGTTCGAAGGTATAATCATCAAGGCCCACAGCCTTTTAGAGGGTCATGTTTTATTTGTGGTGATAAAAAACACATAGCTAGATTTTGTCCTGATAGAGCAAAGGGTAATATGAAGGTAGCTGCAACACGAACATATGGTAGAGGTAGAAGTAGATCCCCCTCGAAACATGTGCGTTTTCAGGATCAGAGACAAGGACAGGAACTGAGCGATGACGGGAAATCGGATGACAACCAGGTATGTGGAGCGTGTTTTATTCATACTGATACAGTTAGTTATGTCCAAGCAAGCAATGATGGCACTAAGGTCTGTCCAGGGATGGAAGATACATTGAAGGTGAGTACTACAGCTCAACCTTCACCCATTTGTAATGATATGAAGACCGTACAGGGTATAATGGGGAACCAAATGGTTAGTGTCTTGCGCGACACTGGGTGTACTGGGGTGATTGTTAAACAATCATTAGTTTCCTCAGAGAATTTGACTGGCAAGATGCATTCATGCATGATGGTAGATAGGACTGCATTACAGCTTCCTGAAGCTAAAGTATCATTAGACACTCCTTATTTTAAGGGAGACACACTTGCCCTTTGTATGGAGAACCCTTTGGTTGATGTTATTATAGGTAATATTCCAGGGGCGAGGGATGCTTATGACCCGAATATGAATTGGGTGCCAGCTTTAGCAGTACAAACCCGGTCCCAAGCCAAACTACCTAAACAAACCAAAACATCACTCAAAACCCCCAATATTATCGATAGGGATATTTCACCTCAACAAATTAAGGAAGCTCAAGTTAATGATCCTACTCTGGCAAGAATTCGAAAAGCTTGCGATGAGTCAGAAGTTAAAGGTAATGCTAAGTTTTTTTTGCAAAAATGACTTGATATACAGACAGTTTAGTTCACCTAATGTGGAATTTGGTAAGATTTTTATTCAACTTGTAGTTCCACAGCAATATCGCAAGATGGTAATGAAATTAGCCCATGAGTCAATCCTGTCTGGACATCTTGCAGTGAAGCGGACTATTCAAAAGGTACTATCAGAATTCTTTTGGCCAGGGATAGCAAGTGATATAAAGAGGTTTTGTCAGTCTTGTGACATATGTCAGCGCACTATAGCCAAAGGTAGGAATACAAGAGCGCCCTTAGGCAGTATGCCAGTTATAGATACCCCATTTCAAAGAGTAGCAATTGACTTGGTTGGTCCACTTGAACCCCGTACTGAGAATAGGAATAAGTATATTTTGACGTTAGTTGATTATGCAACTAGGTATCCAGAAGCAGTAGCTCTGTCTTCAATTGAGACCGAAGCAGTTGCAGAAGCTTTAGTTAGTATATTCAGTAGAATCGGAGTACCGAAAGAAATATTAACTGACATGGGAAGTCAATTCACGTCAGCACTGATGAAAGAGGTAAGTAGACTTTTGTCATTCAAACAGTTAGTTACTTCCCCTTATCATCCCATCTGTAATGGCTTAGTAGAGCGCTTTAACGGTACATTAAAGAAAATGTTGACTAGAATGTGCGCAGAACGTCCGAAAGACTGGGACAAGTATATAGATCCATTATTATTTGCATACAGAGAAGTTCCACAGGAAAGTCTGGGGTTTTCTCCGTTTGAATTAATATATGGATGGCCTGTGCGTGGACCTATGCAAGTTTTAAGAGAATTGTGGACGAAGGATATCGAGGATCCTCGGGTACGTACTACTTACCAGTATGTTTTAGATTTGAGGGAAAGATTAGAGTCAACGGTAAGTTTAGCACAGCAAAACTTGCAGAATATGTCAAAAAAGTATAAAAAATACTACAATCGGAAGTCGAGGCGCCGACATTTAAAGGTAGGTAGTAAAGTTCTCGTACTTCTTCCGACTAAGACAAATAAGTTGTTGATGAGTTGGATAGGCCCGTACGAAGTAGTGGAGAAATTAAGTGTCTTAGATTATAGAATTAAAATGGGAAAGAAAGTAAAAACTTTCCATATCAATATGCTTCGGCAATACATTGAGAGAGAGGATGATCAACAGACTACAGATGTTCAGGTATGTTCTATTGCAGTATTAGACTGTACTTCGGAAGATACCGAAGATAATATAGAAGGATTAGTGGAATCACCATCAATTTGTGACAATGAGTCAGTTGAACTGTTAAACATTAATCCAGACTTGACAAAAGTCAGGTAAGGCAACTTGTAACAAATTTTGCTAGTACATTTACAGGAATACCCGGCTGTACCACTCTGTTGGAACATGACATTAAATTGACAACAGATACGCCGGTAAGAGTTAAGCAATATCCACTTCCTTTCAATATGATGGAAGCAGCAAAGGATGAGGTAAGAGATATGATCAATTTAGACATTGTAGAACCATCAGAAAGTCCTTACTGTTCCCCTGTTCTTATAGTCAAAAAGAAAGACAATACGAACAGATTTTGCATAGATTTTCGTACACTTAATAAGATTACGGTTTTCGATGCAGAACCGATGCCAAATATGGAGGAAATATTTACGAAAATAGCAGGTCATAAGTACATATCCAAGCTTGACCTTACCAAAGGTTATTGGCAGATACCTTTAACTAAGAATGCTAAGCAATACACAGCTTTTCAAACACCATTAGGACTGTTACAATTTAAAGTTCTACCTTTCGGTTTAGTAACAGCTCAAGCTTCCTGTAGTAAACTGATGAGGAAACTGCTGAAAGGTATGTCTAATATAGACAATTTTGTTGATGATATCATCATATTCACATCTACTTGGGAACATCATATGCAAGTATTCGAGGAATTATTGAAGCGACTAAGAGATGCCAATTTGACTGTGGAACCAAGTAAATGTTTCATTGGTTTTCAAAATTTAGAATGTCTTGGTCATTTGGTTGGTGGTACACTTATTAGGCCCTGCCCTGATAAGATTCTAGCAATTGAAAAAAGCAGAAAGACCTGTTACCAAGAAACAAGTACGTTCATTCTTGGGACTTGTAGGATTTTATAGATCTTTTATTCCTAATTTTTCTCATATTGCCGCACCTTTGACGGAACTTACAAAAAAAGGTGAGTCCAATAAAGTACACTGGGATGAACCACAACAGAGAGCATTTGATTCATTGAAGAAGGCGTTGACAGTTCAACCTATTCTTAAAATGGCCGATCTGTCAAAACCATTTACTTTACAAGTAGATGCCTCTAATGAGGGATTAGGAGCTGTCCTTTTGCAAGACGAAGAAGGTAAGAAAAGTCCTATTGCATATGCAAGTAGAAAACTGAAACCTAGTGAAAAATCATATGCAGTAATAGAGAAAGAATGTCTTGCGCTAGTATGGGCAGTGCAAAAGTTCCATAGATATTTGTATGGCACAGCATTTACGATAGAAACCGATCATCAGCCATTAAGCTATTTAAATAAAGCAAAGCTTACAAATTCTAGACTGATGCGATGGGCTTTGGCATTACAGCCATATAGATTTCATATAGTGGCAATATGTGGTGCAGATAATGTGGGCGCAGATTATTTAAGCCGTGTATGACGTAATATATTCGGCGATATAAAGTGACGTAATACTCTAGTGCTACGCACTTCTGTAAGAGGGGAGATATGTCACGTCCCTGTTTTATCTTGAATATATTTTACATGTACATAGTATAAAAAGAAGTTTGTATCGATTTTTATTAACCAGGTTAGATTAATGCATTTGTAACTGGAGCGCTGATTATTATGATAGTTTTACTTTTTAAGCAAGTAGGTACACTTCAGCTTTCAAGTTACGGTATTACGGTAATCACGAGATCGTTATGCTGAGGGTGTATTTGATTATTTACGTCTATATACTTGAGCGGTTACCAGAACACTATATATTCCGAGTGAACCTAGGTTTGGTGTATCTTTTGAAAGGGGAGACAATCTTCTGTCGTAATTTTGCAGTTTTGTAGCGTTCCGAGAGAAAAATGTTTTTTTTTGCTTCATAGTTTTAGCAGTTACTGTGTGAAACTTTGCACCGTTCGGACAATCGAACAGGTTATTTTAAATCTTGACTATCACGGTATTCTTGTGAATATTATTTTTAGATCTTGAATTTCACGGATTACTTGTGGACACAATGTTTCAAAACGTGCCACATTACTATAAAAGTTCCCTGGTTGAATAGAACGATACACACTACAAATTCATTTCATCGAAGACTGATCCTTGTCTTCCTTTTTCTAATCTTCATGTTGTGTTGTATCTGGGGAATCTGACCAGGGTAAGTCAATAATTTATTTTAATTTTATTCTTGCAATATTCTTGCTCGTCTTTACCGCAGCTAAAATTCGAGTAGGTAAATTTATTGCTTTACTACGTTGCGATTTTATGTATCATTCGTACTTACAAACCCGGCATGATAAGTAGATAGACCCTGATCAGATGTGTATACTTTGGTTATATGTGTAGACCCTGATCAGACGAATAAGCCGTGTCGGGTGTGTAAACTATAAACCGAATAGGGAGGTTAAGTTTGATCGATTCTATGGATCCTGATCAGTCTGGTGAGTCTGATAGGTTCTGTAGACCTTGATCAGAATGCAATCATTAATATTTTTATTTGAATAAGATAAATGGATATTACATATTCTCATCTGACATGTACATACCAGACATATACGCTTAAATGTAAGACACAGTTAGGCGTTATGTTGTTATGTTAACCGCACACACCGTACATATACGCGTAAAAGTACGCTACCGTTAGGTGTTATGTTAACTGCATACACATTCATTAATTAGCGCGATTTACACAAATGACAAAGACTATATTCACCTTGAACACATATACAGAGGTCCTTTTTATTTTAATCACAAGTCTGTTTACTAGAATATTTTACGGTGAAATGGCTCAAGCAGCGAGGAGTCATGTTTGAGGCTATGACGATGGCATGTTGATATTGTACCCAATGATTACGTGGGGACGATGTGTGATCGTGTAATCATTGTGGTATAATGGCAGTTATAATTTATTTTAGCCTTTAGCGTTCTAAAGGGATTCTTACAGTGGAAGGCGCATGGGTTCTTCTTGTAAGAATGTGTAATCGTCGAGATGCCATTCCTCCGATTAATATAGATGTCAGATATATTCTGACTGTGTGTCTGCCTGTGTTAGAGTTTTTTTTACAATATTATATGTCATTAACAGCGTCCATGTGGTTTTAGGATCTGATTTTGCTATATAATAATCAAATGCAACGGACTTGTCGCATTTATAACATTTGGCGTACACACTCTGTATATATAGTGGAAATTAATAAGGAAATATCTTGTCATGTTTGATATCGAGAGTTCTAGGACATGATACTTATTTTCAGGTCCAGTATCCGTATCCGTTTATGTATCTGTTTCACCACTGTTATCGTCACTATGATTGACCATCAAATGTTTTCCGGCAAGTTTTGTTCAAAGTTCTATAGAAACAAGTGTTAGTGATAACCGGAAATATCATGGAGGATACATCCGTGGACAAGTTACGTAATTACTTCAAATTTATATTATATTTAATTATGGAAATATAATTAAATAGTTTTTTCAGATTATGAAGTTTAACAGTACCGGTGGATTATGGAAGCTTCGGAACATAGAAATTGGAACATGGAAATTTGAACTTTAATTATAGTTTGTTTTTTTTTTTAACTTTTTAAATACATGCTTGTTTTTATTTTACAAAGTGTTGTGTTTATCCTCTGATTGCTTGTGATTGCGTCTAGTCCATCGTCACCGTGCCCAACGCTCGTCCGATCACGTGACAATGGTGTCAGAAGTGGGATCATGGTGACTTTGGACACGTTATTCTAGCAAACAGAGGATCAGATGTATTGTGTTAAATATATTTTGTTGTTTAGGTTTTGTATGTAGTTATATGTAGTTATGTGGAATTAGTTACTGTCAAATTATGTATATTCCAGAAGGTAATGACAAGCGGGACCATGGTCAATCATGTTGTGTAGTGTGTCCCATGGTGAGATAAACAGATACAGCACAGCAGGCGTGAAGAAAGGATAAGGTCGGAAAAGCTTTTTGTTTATTTTCCAGTGGTCACTTTTTATCTGTTGACCGTGAATGCCCTTTATATTTTATTGTGGATAAGCTAACGCGCAGGGTTGTGTATGTTCCATTGATAACTCGGAGAGGTGTGATATTAACATAGTTAATGAGTAATTTTGTGTGGATATATTATGATATAGGCAACGAGGAGTGATGTATGGGTTTATTTGGTATTATGGATGCCGTTGGCCTATGATCATTTTTGAGCATTGTTATTGTCCTCTTCTAGAGTTAGTGGATATTGTATTCATATTAGTGGAATGCTTTATTTCGTGTTAGACTTCAGTGTAAACTAAGAGTTAATTTTAGTTTTAGGGCATTTAATTAATAGTGATTTTCTGAGACTTATCCTATGAAACTTGTGCTTAATTGAAACAAACTTCTTGCTATTGTTTCACTGGGACTTAGAGAAATGGAGACCTTAGAAAATTTAAAAGCTCAAGGGGAGGCTTTAGGGTACGAAGGCGATGCACTTCGAGCTTTTATAAAGGATCAACAAGATAGGTTACGCGACGAGAGAAAGGCACAGCGTGAGGCGCAAGCACGCGAACGCGAACTCGCGGAGGCTAAGGAAGCACGCGAGCGTGAATTAGCAGAAACGGCGGCAGCGCGTGAATTAAAAGAGCGCGAACTCGCAACAGCGCGTGAATTGAAAGAACGTGAACTCGCGGAGGCTAAGGAAGCACGCGAACGTGAACTCGCGGAGGCTAAGGAAGCACGCGAGCGTGAATTAGCAGAAACGGCGGCAGCGCGTGAATTAAAAGAACGCGAACTCGCGGAGGCTAAGGCAGCACATGAACGCGAGATACAAAGAATGCAATTACAACAAGACATTGAGCAAAAGAAACATATATTTGAAATGGAAAGGTTAGCCGCAGAGCAAAATATAAAGCCGGCAGTGCAGCATAAGGAAGATAAATCTTATGTCACTGCTAAGACCCCAAAAATACCAGCATTTGATGAAGGTAAAGATGAAATGGGTTCTTATTTGCTTAGGTTTGAAAGGTATGCTACAGCTCAAAAATGGAAGAAAGAAAATTGGGCTACTAATTTGAGCGCACTTCTCAAAGGTAAGTCACTTGATGTATATGCATTAATGCCTGTAGAAGAGGCATTAAATTATGATATGTTAAAGGCAGCTTTACTCAAAAGATATGAGTTAACTGAAGAAGGATTTAAGAGAAGGTATAAGAAGTGTAGGCCAGATTCAGGTGAAACTTTTCAGCAATTCACCAGCCGTATGAAAAGTTATTTTACAAGGTGGGTAGATATGTCTGGCATTAATAAGACTTATGATGGATTAGCAGATTTAATACTTAGAGATCAGCTTGCATTTATTTGTAATAGAGACCTTGAACTTTTCCTTAGAGAAAGAGAACCCAAGTCACTTGAACAGGCTAGTAAATTAGCAGATCAGTACAAAGAAGCCAGATATAATGATATTCTTAATTTGACATTTAAGATCAATGAATGACCAAGATCTAGGTCAAGGTCGAGATCACCTTCACCTTCTGTTCGAAGGTATAATCATCAAGGCCCACAGCCTTTTAGAGGGTCATGTTTTATTTGTGGTGATAAAAAACACATAGCTAGATTTTGTCCTGATAGAGCAAAGGGTAATATGAAGGTAGCTGCAACACGAACATATGGTAGAGGTAGAAGTAGATCCCCCTCGAAACATGTGCGTTTTCAGGATCAGAGACAAGGACAGGAACTGAGCGATGACGGGAAATCGGATGACAACCAGGTATGTGGAGCGTGTTTTATTCATACTGATACAGTTAGTTATGTCCAAGCAAGCAATGATGGCACTAAGGTCTGTCCAGGGATGGAAGATACATTGAAGGTGAGTAGTACAGCTCAACCTTCACCCATTTGTAATGATATGAAGACCGTACAGGGTATAATGGGGAACCAAATGGTTAGTGTCTTGCGCGACACTGGGTGTACTGGGGTGATTGTTAAACAATCATTAGTTTCCTCAGAGAATTTGACTGGCAAGATGCATTCATGCATGATGGTAGATAGGACTACATTACAGCTTCCTGAAGCCAAAGTATCATTAGACACTCCTTATTTTAAGGGAGACACACTTGCCCTTTGTATGGAGAACCCTTTGGTTGATGTTATTATAGGTAATATTCCAGGGGCGAGGGATGCTTATGACCCGAATATGAATTGGGTGCCAGCTTCAGCAGTACAAACCCGGTCCCAAGCCAATCTACCTAAACAAACCAAAACATCACTCAAAACCCCCAATATTATCGATAGGGATATTTCACCTCAACAAATTAAGGAAGCTTAAGTTAATGATCCTACTCTGGCAAGAATTCAAAAAGCTTGCGATGAGTCAGAAGTTAAAGGTAATGCTAAGTTTTTTTTTGCAAAAATGACTTGATATACAGACAGTTTAGTTCACCTAATGTGGAATTTGGTAAGATTTTTATTCAACTTATAGTTCCACAGCAATATCGCAAGATGGTAATGAAATTAGCCCATGAGTCAATCCTGTCTGGACATCTTGCAGTGAAGCGGACTATTCAAAAGGTACTATCAGAATTCTTTTGGCCAGGGATAGCAAGTGATATAAAGAGGTTTTGTCAGTCTTGTGACATATGTCAGCGCACTATAGCCAAAGGTAGGAATACAAGAGCGCCCTTAGGCAGTATGCCAGTTATAGATACCCCATTTCAAAGAGTAGCAATTGACTTGGTTGGTCCACTTGAACCCCGTACTGAGAATAGGAATAAGTATATTTTGACGTTAGTTGATTATGCAACTAGGTATCCAGAAGCAGTAGCTCTGTCTTCAATTGAGACCGAAGCAGTTGCAGAAGCTTTAGTTAGTATATTCAGTAGAGTCGGAGTACCGAAAGAAATATTAACTGACATGGGAAGTCAATTCACGTCAGCACTGAAGAAAGAGGTAAGTAGACTTTTGTCATTCAAACAGTTAGTTACTTCCCTTTATCATCCCATCTGTAATGGCTTAGTAGAGCGCTTTAACGGTACATTAAAGAAAATGTTGACTAGAATGTGCGCAGAACGTCCGAAAGACTGGGACAAGTATATAGATCCATTATTATTTGCATACAGAGAAGTTCCACAGGAAAGTCTGGGGTTTTCTCCATTTGAATAATATATGGATGGCCTGTGCGTGGACTATGCAAGTTTTAAGAGAATTGTGGACGAAGGATATCGAGGATCCTCGGGTACGTACTACTTACCAGTATGTTTTAGATTTGAGGGAAAGATTAGAGTCAACGGTAAGTTTAGCACAGCAAAACTTGCAGAATATGTCAAAAAAGTATAAAAAATACTACAATCGGAAGTCGAGGCGCCGACATTTAAAGGTAGGTAGCAAAGTTCTCGTACTTCTTCCGACTAAGACAAATAAGTTGTTGATGAGTTGGAAAGGCCCGTACGAAGTAGTGGAGAAATTAAGTGTCTTAGATTATAGAATTAAAATGGGAAAGAAAGTAAAAACTTTCCATATCAATATGCTTAGGCAATACATTGGGAGAGAGGATGATCAACAGACTACAGATGTTCAGGTATGTTCTATTGCAGTATTAGACTGTACTTCGGAAGATACCGAAGATAATATAGAAGGATTAGTGGAATCACCATCAATTTGTGACAATGAGTCAGTTGAACTGTTAAACATTAATCCAGACTTGACAAAAGAGGAACAAAGTCAGGTAAGGCAACTTGTAACAAATTTTGCTAGTACATTTACAGGAATACCCGGCTGTACCACTCTGTTGGAACATGACATTAAATTGACAACAGATACGCCGGTAAGAGTTAAGCAATATCCACTTCCTTTCAATATGATGGAAGCAGCAAAGGATGAGGTTAGATATGATCAATTTAGACATTGTAGAACCATCAGAAAGTCCTTATTGTTCCCCTGTTCTTATAGTCAAAAAGAAAGACAATACGAACAGATTTTGCATAGATTTTCGTACACTTAATAAGATTACGGTTTTCGATGCAGAACCGATGCCAAATATGGAGGAAATATTTACGAAAATAGCAGGTCATAAGTACATATCCAAGCTTGACCTTACCAAAGGTTATTGGCAGATACCTTTAACTAAGAATGCTAAGCAATACACAGCTTTTCAAACACCATTAGGACTGTTACAATTTAAAGTTCTACCTTTCGGTTTAGTAACAGCTCAAGCTTCCTGTAGTAAACTGATGAGGAAACTGCTGAAAGGTATGTCTAATATAGACAATTTTGTTGATGATATCATCATATTCACATCTACTTGGGAACATCATATGCAAGTATTCGAGGAATTATTGAAGCGACTAAGAGATGCCAATTTGACTGTGAAACCAAGTAAATGTTTCATTGGTTTTCAAAATTTAGAATGTCTTGGTCATTTGGTTGGTGGTACACTTATTGGGCCCTGCCCTGATAAGATTCTAGCAATTGAAAAAGCAGAAAGACCTGTTACCAAGAAACAAGTACGTTCATTCTTGGGACTTGTAGGATTTTATAGATCTTTTATTCCTAATTTTTCTCATATTGCCGCACCTTTGACGGAACTTACAAAAAAAGGTGAGTCCAATAAAGTACACTGGGATGAACCACAACAGAGAGCATTTGATTCATTGAAGAAGGCGTTGACAGTTCAACCTATTCTTAAAATGGCCGATCTGTCAAAACCATTTACTTTACAAGTAGATGCCTCTAATGAGGGATTAGGAGCTGTCCTTTTGCAAGACGAAGAAGGTAAGAAAAGTCCTATTGCATATGCAAGTAGAAAACTGAAACCTAGTGAAAAATCATATGCAGTAATAGAGAAAGAATGTCTTGCGCTAGTATGGGTAGTGCAAAAGTTCCATAGATATTTGTATGGCACAGCATTTACGATAGAAACCGATCATCAGCCATTAAGCTATTTAAATAAAGCAAAGCTTACAAATTCTAGACTGATGCGATGGGCTTTGGCATTACAGCCATATAGATTTCATATAGTGGCAATATGTGGTGCAGATAATGTGGGCGCAGATTATTTAAGCCGTGTATGACGTAATATATTCGGCGATATAAAGTGACGTAATACTCTAGTGCTACGCACTTCTGTAAGAGGGGAGATATGTCACGTCCCTGTTTTATCTTGAATATATTTTACATGTACATAGTATAAAAAGAAGTTTGTATCGATTTTTATTAACCAGGTTTGATTAATGCATTTGTAACTGGAGCGCTGATTATTATGATAGTTTTACTTTTTAAGCAAGTAGGTACACTTCAGCTTTCAAGTTACGGTATTACGGTAATCACGAGATAGTTATGCTGAGGGTGTATTTGATTATTTACGTCTATATACTTGAGCGGTTACCAGAACACTATATATTCCGAGTGAACCTAGGTTTGATGTATATTTTGAAAGGGGAGACAATTTTCTGTCGTAATTTTGCAGTTTTGTAGCGTTCCGAGAGAAAAATGTTTTTTTTGCTTCATAGTTTTAGCAGTTGCTGTGTGAAACTTTGCACCGTTCGGACAATCGAACAGGTTATTTTAAATCTTGACTATCACGGTATTCTTGTGAATATTATTTTTAGATCTTGAATTTCACGGATTACTTGTGGACACAATGTTTCAAAACGTGCCACATTACTATAAAAGTTCCCTGGTTGAATAGAACGATACACACTACAAATTCATTTCATCGAAGACTGATCCTTGTCTTCCTTTTTCTAATCTTCATGTTGTGTTGTATCTGGGGAATCTGACCAGGGTAAGTCAATAATTTATTTTAATTTTATTCTTGCAATATTCTTGCTCGTCTTTACCGCAGCTAAAATTCGAGTAAGTAAATTTATTGCTTTACTACGTTGCGATTTTATGTATCATTCGTACTTACAAACCCGGCATGATAAGTAGATAGACCCTGATCAGATGTGTATACTTTGGTTATATGTGTAGACCCTGATCAGACGAATAAGCCGTGTCGGGTGTGTAAACTATAAACCGAATAGGGAGGTTAAGTTTGATCGATTCTATGGATCCTGATCAGTCTGGTGAGTCTGATAGGTTCTGTAGACCCTGATCAGAATGCAATCATTAATATTTTTATTTGAATAAGATAAATGGATATTACATATTCTCATCTGACATGTACATACCAGACATATACGCTTAAATGTAAGACACAGTTAGGCGTTATGTTGTTATGTTAACCGCACACACCGTACATATACGCGTAAAAGTACGCTACCGTTAGGCGTTATGTTAACTGCATACACATTCATTAATTAGCACGATTTACACAAATGACAAAGACTATATTCACCTTGAACACATATACAGAGGTCCTTTTTATTTTAATCACAAGTCTGTTTACTAGAATATTTTACGGTGAAATGGCTCAAGCAGCGAGGAGCCATGTTTGAGGCTATGACGATGGCATGTTGATATTGTACCCAATGATTACGTGGGGACGATGTGTGATCGTGTAATCATTGTGGTATAATGGCAGTTATAATTTATTTTAGCCTTTAGCGTTCTAAAGGGATTCTTACAGTGGAAGGCGCATGGGTTCTTCCTGTAAGAATGTGTAATCGTCGAGATGCCATTCCTCCGATTAATATAGATGTCAGATATATTCTGACTGTGTGTCTGCCTGTGTTAGATTTTTTTTACAATATTATATGTCATTAACAGCGTCCATGTGGTTTTAGGATCTGATTTTGCTATATAATAATCAATTGCAACGGACTTGTCGCATTTATAACATTTGGCGTACACACTCTGTATATCTAGTGGAAATTAATAAGGAAATATCTTGTCATGTTTGATATCGAGAGTTCTAGGACATGATACTTATTTTCAGGTCCAGTATCAGTATCCGTATCCGTTTATGTATCTGTTTCACCACTGTTATCGTCACTATGATTGACCATCAAATGTTTTCCGGCAAGTTTTGTTCAAAGTTCTATAGAAACAAGTGTTAGTGATAACCGGAAATATTATGGAGGATACATCCGTGGACAAGTTACGTAATTACTTCAAATTTATACAATGTATTATATTTTATTATGGAAATATAATTAAATAGTTTTTTCAGATTATGAAGTTTAACAGTACCTGTGGATTATGGAAGCTTCGGAACATAGAAATTGGAACATGGAAATTTGAACTTTAATTATAGTTTTTTTTTTGAACTTTTTAAATACATGCTTGTTTTTATTTTACAAAGTGTTGTGTTTATCCTCTGATTGCTTGTGATTGCGTCTAGTCCATCGTCACCGTGCCCAACGCTCGTCCGATCACGTGACACTGAGACCGCCGAGCAATTGGGTCAGTTTTTTTCAAGAATAGTACAACTAGCCTCTCTTACGTCAGCTGTATCTATTCAAGGAGTTGCAAATATAGTACCTACATTTTCGGGGGAACCACGACAATTTAAAAACTGAGTGGAAGCTACAAAGGTATGAAATTCTTACCCGGGTGGATGATGAAAAATTAAAGGGTATCACTCTCCAAGTAGCACAAGGTCCTATGGCTGATATAATAGCACGGTGGATGCGAAACCATTCAAACCACACATTGGCTCGTTTAAAGACTGAACTGCAGTCCTGACCAGCTGGTCGGATTTTTCATCGATGGGATGGCGTTCGACTATTTAAAAATGAAGGTAATGAGAGAAAATCCGGACCGGTTGCACGGGGTAGGGGCGTAGCAGTTGCAAGGGCCGAACAAAATTTATGGCGAAAATTAAAATTAAAAACAGGTCTTGAGGTGCGGAGGTTGATCAGGCGACGCCATCGATTGGGACATGACGCTCGTGATCGAATGATAGCGAGGCATCAGCGAGCCGAGGGTGTTTTATTGGCCACAGGAAATCTTAGACCTTCTTCGATCAGGGTATGGGTCTTGGATGTTGCTTCCCTCAGGGTTGCTGGAAGTGTGGATAATAAAGACACGTTCGGAGTAGGTGTGAGATATATCAGAGAATGTTAAGGGGAACGCAGGAAGCATCAGCGGCAGGAAAACTAATAATCTTCCTTCTTTGTCTGGGACGTCTGGAAAGTTAAAACTGCTTAGGAAAGTTTTAAGTTGATTTCCTTATTTCCGTATTTGCATTTGTATTTTATTTTGTTGGGGGGAATTATCAAATGTTACAGTTCACGCTGATCATAAGTCCATAAAATAAGCCATATGATTATGTTCATATGGGCTGTAAACTGTCGCCGGACTACTTTCTAGTAAATTAATCATGTTAATGTAACACTCTGCCTATGTGGGCTCACAAGTCAGCCTAATGGCTAAGGACCTGTATGTGAGATATCCTGCTGATGAATTAACCGACATATAGTTAAAGCCATTCAATGTTAGGTGATGGCATGTCGCATTGTTAAGGTGGTCCATTCCTTCCCTTTTTATTCAGTGGCTCATTCCTTCCCTTATTTATTTATTTATTTATTTATTTGCAGATTTGCGACACACCCCGACCGCTTTTTGAACTATTGAAATCTATTTGGAAAATGTAGCTCAGAACTCGACACTGTTTTCTTGGAGGACAATTAATTAACTTTCTGTGACTGGAATCTATCTTAAAATAACTGGTCTTCGGTATTGGTCTCTTTTCGAACAAAACAAACGATTGGCAACATGTTTAGAAAAGGAAAAATTATCTTTTTCTGGAACAAAGGAAACTTATAATAGGAAATATCTTACTTTTCTAAATTTTCCTTGGGATTGATAGATCTTTTCCTTTCCTGGCAAAAATGAAAAATGTTACGGTTGCTGATTAAAACCATACTTCTGTCCGCTGTTTTCTTTGAGAAGCCAATATGTTCATGAAAATGTAATATTTCAAAGCCTCACTCGTTCCGAATGGAAGAGTGCCTGTTTCTATGAAATACTAGCAATCACGAGCTGTAATGTCGATAGAAAAGGAAACTCGGAAACTCCATAGGATTAATTCAAATGTAGAGCGAGAATATCGACAAACAGCAGCCGCTGCAAAAATCTCAGCAGTCGAAAATTTTCCACTAGGGATACGCGACCATTCCGGGTTCAGACAAACGTTTGAACATATCCGAAATGATCTCGTGGAATTGTCAACGGCATATAAAAGACTTCAGGCGGAACTGCAAAGTTATGTATTCTAAGTTCAAGCTCCTGAGAGCTTTTAGAATTTCTCCCGAGAGAAATTATTAAATTCCTCTGGCTCGCAAGGTCCTGTCGGGATTGTTTGGCCTAGCAACGACCAGCCAGGTACGAAACCGTTGCGTGGGACTAAAAAGTATATCTGAAAACCAAGAAATGACTTATCATCAACTTGAGTCAAATGTTGATGATTAACGTGTCCCGCAATTATATAACAAAAAAACCGGGAAGCAATTAATAAAGTGATCATTGGGGTACACCAGATCGACACAAAATTAAACATTACCCAGGTGTTGACGTCAGATTTAAATACTATTGTGCGCTTTGTTGAAATATATTCGCAATTCGTGATATTCCAGAAGACCATAATGCCTTGCGCGAACGTGACATCCTGTCTAACCGAAAGAAGGGAATTGCATTTGAAATCCAAAACATTCGATGAAGATTCCACAAATTAATAATATAATCGGCCATCCATATATCATAATTTGTAAATCTAAATGAAACATGACTAAATTATAAACAAATATAGATATAAAAAAAAAAAAAATAAATAAATTCCCTTTTCTTGACAGTAACTGAACAGATGAACTGGCACATTATTGTTTGATGGAGTAGTAAGTGCTGTTGTTCCTTTGTGCGTGGAAAGTGTAAACAGTGGGTAATTTACTTATTTCAGGTGTAAAGCTTTCTATTTCTTTTTTTTTCTATTTTAGAAATGAATAATAAACATTAAACAACATTCTTCAACATTGAAATAATAATTTTTATTTGAGCTTTCTGGTGTGGGTGTGGGTGCATTCCAGCTGTCAGATTCAACATTGACTGAGTAGACCTTTTATGATGATCTTATTCAATCCAAGAACTCTTAACTAACGCACAGATGTATTTTTAAACAATCATCACTAAACATGACTTTCCACAAATAACTATGTTTCAGGCCATGCTTGTAATTATGTTGATACTCTAGCATAAACTCCAGACCTTCCATACCCTGCATCATTGACTGATTCACTGAATGATACTCTAGGGTACACAATATCTGACAGGTTTTCATATACTTTGTCGCTGACCGATATTCCAGAAACATTCCTGGTGACAGGCCGTTATATCCCGGGTTACTGACTGATACATCGGGGAACAGTGTAGCTGACAGGTCTTCATATACTTTGTTGCTGACCGATATTCCGGTAGATCTATACACTCCATGTGTATACCCCAGGTTACTGATTGATACATCGGGGTACAATGTAGCTGGCAGGTCTTCATATCCTTTGTTGCTGACTGATATTCGGGTGTACACTTCAAGTGACAGGCCGCTATACCCTGGGTTACTGACTGAAATACCGGATAACAGTGTAGCTGACATTGGTCTTCGTATACTTTGTCGCTGATTCCGGTATACAATCCAGGTGACATGCCGCTATATCCCGCATTACTGACTGACACAGGGATAGAGTGTAGCTGACAGGTCTTCTTATACTTTGTCGCTGACTGATATTCCGGTATACACTCCAAGTGTCAGGGGGGTGGGTGAGGGGGGGGGGGGCTATACCCCGGATTACCGACTGATACACAGGTATCAGTGTAGCTTACAGGTCTTAGTATACTCTGTCGCTGACTGATATTCTGGTATACATTCCAAGTGACAGGCCGCTATACCCTGGGTATAGCTTATACTTATACTTTGGAGTACAGTTCATCTAAGTCTTTGTATACTTTGTCGCTGACCGATATTCACTGGTTTACACTTTAGATGACAGGCCGCTATACACCGGGTAGTAACTAGTACGACTGATATACCGGGCAGTGTAGCTTACAGGTCTTCATATACTTTGTCGCTGACCGATATTCCGGTATACACTCTATGTGACAGGCCACTATACCCCAGGTTACAGACTAATATACTGGGTGACAGTGTAGTTGATAGGTATTTGTATACTTTGTCGCTGACCGGTATTCGGGTATGTACTCCAGGTGACAGGCGGCTATACCCGGGTACAGTGTAGCTTACAGATCTTATTATACTTTGTCGCTGACCGACATTCTGGTCCAGGTGAGAGGCTGCTATACCCTAAGTTATAGACTGATACTTTGGAGTACAGTGTAGCTGACAGGTCTTTGTATACTTTGTCTCCGACTGATATTCCAGTCTACACTTTAGGTTTCAGGTCGCTATACCCGGGTTACTGATTGATACACCGGTGTACAGTGTAGCTTACAGGTCTTGGTTTACTCTATTCCGGTATACTCTTCATGTGACAGACCACTATACCCCGGGTTACTGACTGATACACCAGGTTTACATATACTTTGTTAGTTGTATATTTATAACTGTCAACTATCAATACACTATCAATCTCGACCCTGTCACATTGAGTAGAACATAATGTACTTTTTATGCTACGCATCGTGTTCGCAAATCAATCAATCAATCAATCAATCAATCAATCAATCAATCAATCAGTGATATGAAGTTCTCTAATACCATGTTAGATTGTGTGTTTATATTTAGATTGTCAGTTGCTGTTTTGTCAGCGAAACTGCCAGTCACTGGCTTATAGTGTAATTCTCTGCTTAATATGAGGGGGTGGACAGGGGGTAGGCATTCCCCACTTCCCTCCCCATTACCCCCATTTCCCTCCCCCTTTTCCCCCACTTCCCTCCCCCTTTTCCTCCAGTTCCCTCCCCCCTTACCCCCACTTCCCTCCCAAAGCAAACTAACCCCTCCCCTAAATCAGAATTTTAATATCCCCAACGCTATAACTAAATTCAAACATGACTATGCAATATACGTACATTCATGCAGATTTTGACCCCAAACAGCTGAAACTCATTTTACACCCTTTATTTTTGCCCACAAATCGGTATTTCCTTAGCATTTGCACCCCTTTGCAGAATAGCTAAAGATTTGCACCCTCCATTTCAAAGGTCTGCGTAAGGGCCTGCATATGAGCCATATGGAAAACAGGTATCGCAAGGTGATGGGCCTTGATCCGGTCCTAATCTGGTCAAGAAAAAATGTGGTGGGCCTGGGTCTGGGCCTAAACTGATCCACATTGGCACAAAAACAGTCGTATTAATTATTGAAATCAAAACTCAAGAATGCCATGTAAATCTGCGTCTTCTTTTAATATTTTTGATAAGCATGGTCCCACACTTGGAGGTCTGTAAGAACAATCCTCTTTTTCGTGGTTTTCTAAAAAAACTGAGAGTTAAATGTCGAACGAGGTTGATAAAAAACTGACCACTTTCGGACACGGACTCATGGACTTACAGACCTATTGACATTACAAGGACTGCATAACAAAATACGGACCAATTATTCACGGATCTTTGAAGTAATCCAATTGTACAGATGAATGATATCCATCCTAATGATGTAGGTCTACACTGGATTTGTTTCTCGAAATTCAACTGCGACGATGATGTTGTCAACTTGTATGATAGTGCAGGCGGTACTTACATTTCAAGTGCCGCTGAAATGGCAATTGCAAACATAATGTTTAGCCCTATGCCGTAAATTTTTGTTAGACACTTTAAATGCTCTGTACAAACGAATACAAATGATTGTGGTTTTACAATATTGCAAATATGTAATCCTCAATGGAATTGATCCTAGTGGCATAACATATACTGTCTCTAAAATGATCATCTTATCATCAAAACATTAGTTATTCCACACAGAAAATTATCAGTTGTGCTTGATTATAGGCTTTATCTGTGATTCGTTTGTTGCCCGTAATGATTAGAATGCTTTGAAGACTTCCACACGAACCGAACAAATATATAATTTTTACATTTTTACCACTGTGGAAGCTGAGAGCGTGGGTTGGGATCCCGTTAAGCTAGCTTTACCCACCCCTCCCCAACCTACACAGCCCCCCCCCCCCCCCCCCCCCACACACACACACGCGCCCTTCCGAGTAATTCATTACTGACCCGTTCCGAGGCAGTACTTTCATTGTGGTACGTTTTGTTAAATGTTCTGTAGTGTTTCACTTTCTAATGTTTTACTTTTAACAATTATGTATGTTAAAGATAATTCAGTTAAGTTTGGGTAACAGAGTTGCCATCATTTTGGGAAAAAGTTGCCATCTCTGCTTGCCATCTGTTCATTTTGTGGCTGCTTAATTGTATTTTTCTGCTTTTTTCCTTTGGTGTTGGTGGTTCACTTATTCACTTTGTTTAAGGTGACCGAAATTCCACTGTTTTGTTCAAAATGACAAAAACCGTTTCATCCAAGGTGACAAAATATTACACAGTCAGTACGAAAGGTCAAATTATCTAAAAAAAAATTTTTTTTTGATTATATGTCATAAGAGACAGTTAATTAAAGTTATGATTTATTATTTAGTTTTTATTTTGTTGTTTTCAGTTAACTGACCATGTCATTGCTGCTACCGACCATCTACGGGCCAATTTTCGGACTATACTGACCATTCACAGATCAAGGACTTTTCACAGACGATCTGATTGTTATAACAGACCGATGTACGATGCACCAATTACGGACTAATTACAGACTATTCACGGACCACGTACTACTCATGGACCAATTAGCGGTTAAGTTTACTATATTTTGCAATTAATACAGACTATTCACGGACCTGTCTATTGGTCCGCAAGTCCATGAATAGTCCGTATTTTGTCACCGGGCAACGTGTGATTGATTTGATTGAGTTGGGGTTTAACTACACGTTAACCCTTTTGGGTCATTTTGTGTCGTCTCCCAGAGAAAGGGAGAAGAGAGATAGGAGATAATAGAGGAGAAGAAAGAGAGGGACAGGGGAGAAAGGAAAATGAATGAAAGTGAAGAAACGGAAGAAATAAAACATCCCCCTCTACCTTTAACTGCTGCAAGGATAACAGGCCTTTGCCCAACTGTATGCCAATATCAATTGGACGCCCAGGTGACGTAAGATACACGACACCTTTGCCTCACCCAACCACCGCACCGGGCAACGTGTGTAGTCTGTGTTTGGAACACCTATCAGAAAATTCATGTTGGATCTTGAAGTGTGTTTTTTTTTTTTTTTTTTTTTTTTTTTTTTTGTTTTTTGTTTTTTGTTTTGAACAGTACATAAGACCTTATCCAACAATGAGTAAATAAAATAATTGTCTATGGCAGACGGATAATTTTTTCGAAAATTTAGGATTGGCACCAAAACAACGTCTATGAACTTTTGGAATCAAAGGGAAGTAATCAACTAGAGATAAACTGAAACGAAGAATTACCGAAATCGGACGTGAACGAAGTCAGTGCAAACCACAATTGGCGGAACACTCCTCGTCGGTCAACTGAAATCAAAGTCGGATTCATTGTAAATATATCTGAATTTACCTCAGTACGTCATTAAATACTTCTGATACCGAGTGTTTGCATTGAAGTACACAAAAAATAGAGTAAAATCACTAAAATACAACAAACTTTGGTATAACCCCCGCCCCCAAAATGTCCCTACCCCCGCCCCCTCTTCCCCCGTCCCCCTCCTCCCCCTTCCTCGGCCCATATTCCCCCGTCCCCCGCCCCCTTTACCCCCGTCCACTGCCCCCCTTATCCCCGTATCCCCGCCCCCACCCCCTGTCCACCCCCTCTAATATATGAACGTCTGGTTATAAAAGGTAAAGTTTTCTGAAACTTACATAGGGGATTTAAATATTTATTCTATTATCTCATAGAGTGAAAATTTAGACTTTCCACACAATTCTAAACGGCGGGTATAAATTGAGTGATGTCGGGATTTAGTCATCAGTAACAATAATCAGTAACAATAATCTTGCACTTGTTTCTCACGGAGCTCCTGGTGATTATTGCAAGGATTAAAGTAAGAAAATAAACCCACTGGTCGGTATTATTTTATTCCCATCTAAACTATTTGCTTAAAAGTATTCCCATTGATGATTTTAATGTAAAATCTTGATGCGAATGAAAAGTATCAATTATATGAAATCCGTAATCTCGCCTTTCCTGACCCATTTCGAAATTCTAGAAATTTAATGACTCATAATCGTTTAGAAAGTAATGCGCTCATGGTACCTATCGAACTGAATATATACTCCTATCCAGAAAAGAACTTTATACATGTTCCCAGTCTGAAGGACATTATTGAAATACACATCGCGCTAGGTTATTATCAATTTCCAAGTCAAAAACGTGCATTATGAATCTTTTCATGAAAACTATTGACAACATTAAATGTATTCCTACAATCTATACCAATGTATATTTGCCACAAGCCATTCATTTAAAAGAGGGGATTTATGCAGTGGCAACAAAAGAGCAATTTCAATTACGACTTTCTTGCCAAACTTCGCAAATTCCGAGTTGCAAGTTAACCCTCCACTGACAATCATAAAATTGCAAATAACATGTTCGGCACACAACCAAACCATACTTCACAGTGCAATAAACGTCAAAAAGGATACTTTTGAAAACAAAGAACACACTACGGATTAGAAAATGGGAGTCTCGGTTTTATTGAGACTCTTATGGGCCCAATGATCACAAAGGAAATGAAATATAATCTGCCCTAAGGTGATGTACGGGGAGACGTTCTACCGCCGACACACGGCACGAACACCAGCTGCAGTGTAGTAAAATAAATGTCACAGTCAAGCCCAAAAATGAACCATTTCTGGCTATGCTGCAAGATTCAAATTTTTCTTCAGTAAAAATCTGGCGACACTTTTTACGTACTTTTCCAAATTTTTTCTAAAACAATATTTCCTGAGGCCCTAAAGGCCGTGGATGGAATTCCTATGGGTGATTTTATTGATCGATCGAGGACCTTTCAAAAATATCTTTAAACACTAATTGGCATCTTTCTTTGTGCGTTAAAATTCTGTTGGAAATTCTGTTATTCTGTTAGGCATAATAATTTGTCAATTTCAAAGCTCGGCGGTATATTGATCTATGTTTGCATCGGTTGTGCGTTCAGGGTAAAAGGAAACACGAAATCCCTAAGTCAGTGGTGACCACTAACGTTGAGGCTACAGAACCGGATGAACAAACCAATAGGCACGAAGACTGGGCTGCTGAGCTTCAAAAGGATGCTGAAAACCGCAATCGTATTAAATCGACATATCCGACGCTGGACTTAACTACCATTACATTGGTACCGAAGGTAGACCACAAACAAAATGGACAATCACCGAATGGGGATTGATAAACAGAAAACATCACAACCCTCTAAATAAACTAGTACGCTATTACTGAGTGTTTTGGAATGTGGAAATAATCAATCAATAAATTGTCGTATGGATACTAACTAAGAGTAACAAGCTGGACTGTTCACATAATGAATCGTCGTATGGATAATAACTTAAGAAAAATTGACTAATAGACGAAAAAAAAACACCAAAGGAACAGACATCAATGTAGTAGTGTTTACTTGGGGGTGGTCGGGTGGTGCGAAGGTGCTGTGTATCTTACATCACCGGGGCGTCCAACTGATATTGGCTTACAGTTTGGCAAGGCCTGCTATCCTTGTAGTGGGTAAGGGTAGAGGGGGAATGTTTTTATTTCTTCTGTTTCTTCACTTTCATTCCTGTTCCTCGTTCTTCCCTGTCCCTCTCTTTCATCTCCTCTACTCTCTCTTCTATCTCTTTTCTCCCTTTCTCTGGGAGACGACACAAAATGACCCTCAAGGGTTGACGTGTCGTTAAACCCCAACACAACCAAAAGTAGTGTTTGCTTAAATTTAGTAACTTATAATAACTCTGAAAAATGATCTGCATGAATTAAAATGTATTGATGTTTGATGTGATAATATCCATTTTAAAGTTCTAATCCGGTATACAACATGTATATTAAGGAAAATGGTTGCTACACAGGATTTTAATATTACACCATGCCGCATTATATTGAAGCGGCATTTAAATCCATGTTGATGAATTAGCATGGATTTTTGTGCCCCCCCCCCCCCCCCACCCCGGGTATGTTGAAACTTAATGATGCATGATTTGATAATGTTGCGGCTTTTGTATAGGGAACAGTTGTGTGTTTGATTCATTTATCTTGGGTATCTGGCACGTCTTTGGCATCAACAAATATTAGAAGTTACAGTCCTGGGAAATCGCGACAGCTTATTAATTATTAATAATCTAGCAAATTTCCGAAATTCCTCCGCTTGATTTCTACTATGATTGGGTAGGAAATTATTAATGTAGTAAAGAGGTCTGAACATGCATTGTTTTCGGGGAGGAGTTGTAGCAACCCTACGCTAGAAAGATAAGTTGAATGAGGCAGGAGAGAGAGCTGAGCGGTGTAGTAAAATTGAAATAGCAAGAATTGAAAACTGCGGGAACATTTGTTGTATACAAAGAAATAATGAAGAGTCACTGTACTGTCAAATATCTTTCGTTAAATTAACAAAGAGTGATTGTGCTGTCAAATATCTTTCGTTATACTAACTATATTAACCGCTGGTAGTGGGACAGCAACTAGTAGCGTCTACTATCTATATGATACAACACTTTGCCATCTTTTACCATTATTACTGACCAAGAAAAGAAAAGATGTAGTGTAAAATAAAAGTAGATGGAGTCGGGCGGTACCATGTCATAAAAATATATTAATTTCAGTACCATGTGGTTAGTGTAATCAGACAAAAAGTACCTGCTTGCAACTGGATTCAAACAATCCGATCTACTAGTTTCTGGCTGTAGTTTCTAGTTATTTGGTATTTTTTCTGTCTTCTATGACAGTTTGAATTTAACATGTTGTATTATACGAACCCTTTTATAAAATACTTACCTGTAGAACTGATTTTCTATTTCTCGCATCCTCTGAAAGTACACTAATGCGCTTGTCCCGTTCATAGGTCCGTATTGTACACTTTGTTGCTTTGTAAGGTCGTCAAGGGAAGTAATAGGAGTTTCTAACCGGAACACAGTTAAGAAGGCAGCAAGATTGGCAGTATAAAAAGCAATCAGAAGAAAGCCATATAGCCACCATGTAGCTGCGACAAGTCGACCAGAAACTGCTTTGGGTGCTTCTCCACCTCCTATAAATTAGTAAAACTATTTTAACACAGCGTTAGTTTATAACGTGTTAAAATTAAACTGTCATGGTGATGCGAAATATCTCTCGTTCTTGTATATCGATTAAAGGAGTAGATTCTCTTAGGCTCAAGTGAAGGGGCTATTTTTGTTTTTCAAAAAGCGCATGGAGACAGTCGAGAGTACTAGATATTTCGGTTTGCAATTCTTCTCTAGGGACAAAGAGTGGTCACATTCACATGTTATATATATAATAATACATTTAAGACAGCAAACACAGCATTCTAAGGAGTGCCAAATCTATCAAGAAAGTAAAAAAAAAAAAAAAAAAAAAAAACACTTTAATTTAAGATGTATCTTAGTAAAGAGTATCGGGAATGGGAGGTCTACCATATTCTTCATAGAAAGATTGTACGTTGACCTATTCAAACTGTATTAAAGTACACAAAAGCTTGAAAGAAATCTGTAAAAATGGTCAATCACAAAGAAACTTCGATTTTTGCGTTTCAATCTTATGTAACCCTGTTATTCTTAGAATTTATGTACAGCAAAGAAAAAACATTTTGTGCAATATTCATTACTATGTAAACATTCTTACTCGGGCATTAACCTAAAAAACACCACAGGCACATGTCCTGAAAGTAACAAAATACTTCAAGCTACAAATCACATCAGCCAACTCACACGCACAGGGTGGTCCAAATTTATGCCAAAAGTAATAGGAAAACCACGGACGGTAGTTAAATGCGAACAATAAAATCACGGAAAAGGCAAGAAATCCATGCACTCGCAATATACAGTCCGCACTCGCATCCACAAGTGCACACGCATACGTAAGCGCATGAGTATGCGGATGCGTACGCGGATAGCGCGCTCATAGAATCCCTGCCCCAGACAAAACGAGCGCGCAGACTGATATAGGATTATACCGCTGGCACCCCATAATACTACACCGAAAAGGCAAATAATCCACACACGCGCAACATATACAGCCCGAACCCGCATCCACTAGCGCATACGCATACGTAAGCGTATGAGCGTGCGGATGCGAACGCAGATCGCGCGCCCATAAAATCTCTGCCTAAGACAAAGGTCCTACCGCTCTCACCCCATAATATCAAACGACAGTTATATTGAAGGTTCGATCGGAAGTGTACATATAGAGCAGAAAATTCAAAGCAAGCAGCCAACCCTCATTACCAATAAAATTTTGAATAGCAAGCGCAGAAAAAGGTGCTATAAAGAAAATTGGACCCTTATACATATATTGATTGAATTATAAATTCAAAAAGAAAATTGGTCGGATAGATTTGTGTAAAACGGAAGCGGAGCGTGGCTGAACAGCCACGGACATCAGTTACAGAAAGAATAGACCCAGCGGGCACACAACGTCGAAACAACGTTAACCCGACGTCGGTTCAACGTCTTGACATAGAATCAACGCTGAATCGACGCCGCCCCAACGCTATGCGCCCACTGGGAGGAATAGCTGCATACTCCAAAATTCCTATTCAACATTGTATATCAACTTTGTATTTAGTCCGTTGGGAAACTTTGTTCCTAGTTTGTGGATCCAGTAATTTTCCTTTAACAGCCGTTCCATATCGTCCGGAACAATGTCTATAGGCATGTAACTGAAGTCACTGAAACTATGATCATCAGCATTAAAGTGTATAGCAACATGAGTAGAGAAATCTGGGCCCTTGAAATTAGTGATGTCAAATTTATGACTGTTCATTCTTTTCGAATTTATGTTAACAGTTATACGTATTCTGGCCTTGTAAACGACTTACCTGAACGAAAGACAGGATGAACTATATTAATCACTCTTTGTCGGTTATCCGTGCATTAACATTTAAAGCTGTATAATAAACGTAAAAAAAAGATTGCCTCTGGAAACAAAGAACACACTACGGATTAGAAAATGGAGTCTCGATTGATTGAGTAGTATATACCTGTACAGAATGATGAAAAATCCCAATCAACCCACTATCTTAAATGTTTTTCATAAAGTAAAACAAATAGTCACAAGGACGGAAAACTTTTGTTACTATCAAACTTTTCGCCTTGAGATTTATCTGTCTTCCGGGCACTTTGTGTGTATAATTAGTTTTTAAAAGGAATCACCTTTATAGAGAAAGAGAGAGAGAGAGAGACAGACACACAGACAAAAAGACAGAGAGATACAGACAGAGTATTCTATATATAATGTTAAGAATGACAACAGCTAAGGCCCCATATAATAATCGAGGGTTTCTTTTTTGTCGAGTGTTAAGTATCGAGTTGTACATGTTGATTATCGAGTCAAAATTGTCAAGTATTGAGTTTTGAAAGTCGAGAATCGAGTTAGAATGGTCAAATTAAGTTAAATTGGTTGAGTATCGAGTTAAAATTGTGGAGTATCGAGTTAAACTGATCGAGTTTCGACTGGTTTAGTATCGAGTTAAATTGTTGAGTATTAAGTTCAATTGGTCAAGTATCTAGTCAATTTGTTTGAGCATCGAGTTGAAACTGTCGAGTATCGAGTTAAGCTGGTCGAGTATCGAGTTAAAATTGTCGAGTTAAGTGAGTGTCGATCAAGTATAAGTGTAAAGTGTCGAGTATCCACACAAATGTTAAACATCATGTTTAGGTACCTCATGATTATGAATTTGAATGAATTTACATATTTCAGCAGCATGACTATTCTAAAATGAGAATTTCTTTCAAAGAGGGAGTTTCAGCCTATAGAGAATTTACATAGGACTCTGCCCACGGATAGAACCTTATAATATTAAGCACAAGTATTACCTAGGATATGACTGTTATGCATAAGGTACCTATCCCACTTTATCTATTTCCCTTGCTTAAATAGACGGTTTTGTATAAAATCACATCTGAATATATGGGTACCCCTGAAAAGCGCACTCCACAACTACCAGTAACTCATAATTTGGATGTCAGATTTGCTGATAAAAACAGTAAGTTACTGCTAAAATGCTTATAGCACATATTTACTTATTTGTATGACATTGGAGCTTTTATGTTTAAATAAGTTTTAAGTAGTCCCCATAATTCAACTGCATAATTATTTTCTGACAAATTTGGTCATTAATTAAACTGGGTTTCAGTTCTTGTCAATCTATGATTTTAATTCAAAGATTGGCCATACCTATTTGGATTATTTTCACAAAATTTCTTAAAAATCAAACACCGGTAACAAATTGATTTTGAACATTAAATGATAACCAAAATAACAGCAAAATGAGAAAATGCACAAAATAATTGATTTTTATTCAGGTGATGTTTGATTTTTCATTCTAGTTCAGGTTTTGGGGGTCCATTATTAATAGTTTGCTTAGAATCAACTAACCGGTTATTTCAAACTGTGGAAAATCAATGAGATAATTAAATTGCACCCTGTGGAACACCTTTGAAAGAGTGCAAAAAAAAAAAAAAAAAAAAAAAAAAGTTTTACAAGACAATTTTAAGACAGTATAGATGACTTGAATTTCTTTGCTCTTGGCAGCGGATCCACTGTGGTCTGATGAGCCATGTACTCAAGGAAATAAAAGTTTCTGTTAAGCTCTAATTCAGTTTGTTGTTAAACAAAAATAAGGAATGCCTGTACTCCACTGTGATGTAACAACTGATACATGAGTAATGAAAGATTGAGCTAAAATAAAGAAAAGCCCTGCTGTTGATACTTTACAAAAGCAAATCACAAATTTAGTAGTGAAAATACCGTTTTTATGGCTAACCTTGAACTATACATATTTTACAGAAGAAAGGCATTTCCTTTCAAGACGTCCATTCTATAGTCACGAAAAGAGACAATTGATGAGGACACATAATGGGCCACTCTGCTTACACCTAAAATGAAGAGTAATGCTGATTATTCTTGATAAAAGAATGATAAGGGAATTATTGTTTGACCCATACAGATGTTAAATGCAATTCTGAGTACTTTTGGTCTGTGTACTGCATCAGCTACTTTTCATAATCAATTCGTATTTAATCCGTTTTGTCAAGAACTGGAGTGTTAAAATAATTTGATTCTGACTTATATGATGAATTTCAGAATATTTGGGACGTCTTTGATTAGACAATAAAAAATTTGATTTTTACACTCAACCAACCTAAGTGCATATCATGTACTTTATTGACATGTTACCGGTTTTTAAATTTCATGAAACTCCAAATATCAGGGAAGGACTCATGTGGCATATTTTTATGCAAAAATCATAGGTTGACAAGAACCAAAACATACATAAATTTAAAGTTTAATTTCTTGTTTTTCTTATTTTTCTTCTAAAATTTATCCAGTTTTGGATTTTCAAAATTTAATTTAATTATTACAGAAATATATACAAATCTTTTTATGGTTATTAGTAAAATATTCCTTATTGAGTTCCTTCACTATAACAATGAACATTATTAGACATCATTTTGAATTGTTGATTTTATACTGGTAGGTTTTGACACAGGTATACATTTATGACGGGTGTACATCAGGGAGCTCTCCTGAGACCTACACTTCTTTGTTCTAGAAAACAAGTCTACTTTCATAGTTGCTGGGACTTGTGCAAATAACGTGCGAAGTTTGAAGGAAATCCATTCGTGGGCAGATTTGG